>JBBPBQ010000003.1:26914164-26942911 GCA_037974755.1 Cicer yamashitae
GATTCTGTGTCATTGGTTGAACATTTTGGTCATTTTCGTCCTTTCTAGGCTTATTCTAATGCAATTAGGGTTTTAAACCAATCTTGTGCATCCTAAAAGTGCGTTTCTGTCATTGGATTAATATTTAGGTCATTTTCGTGGTCCCTAGGCTTATTCTAATCCAATTAGGGTTTTTAACCAATCTTGTGCATCCAATAAGTGATATTGTGTCATTGGTTGAACATTTAGGTCATTATCGTCCTCCCTGGGCCTATTCTAATCCAATAACGGATTTTAATCAATCTTGTGCATCCAACAAGTGATTCTGTGTCATTGGTTGAACATTTTGGTCATTTTCGTCCTTTCTAGGCTTATTCTAATGCAATTAGGGTTTTAAACCAATCTTGTGCATCCAAAAAGTGCGTTTGTGTCATTGGATTAATATTTAGGTCATTTTCGTCGTCCCTAGGCTTATTCTAATCCAATTAGGGTTTTTAACCAATCTTGTGCATCCAATAAGTGATATTGTGGCATTGGTTGAACATTTAGGTCATTTTCGTCCTCCCTGGGCCTATTCTAATCCAATAAGGGTTTTAACCAATCTTGTGGATCCAATAAGTGCGTTTGTGTCATTGGTTGAACATTTAGGTCATTTTTGTCCTCCCTAGGCTTACTCTAATCGAATTAGGGTTTTTAACCAATCTTGTGCACCCTATAAGTGATTTTGTGTCATTGGTTGAACATTTAGGTCATTGTCGTCCTCCCTAGGCTTATTCTAATCCAATTAGGGTTTTTAACCAATCTTGTGTATCCAATAATTGATATTGTGTCATTGGTTGAACATTTAGGTCATTTTCGTACTCCCTAGGCCTATTCTATTCCAACTAGGGTTTTTAACCAATCTTGTGCATCCAACAAGTGATTTTGTGTCATTGGTTGAACATTTAGGCCATTCTAGTCCTCCCTGGGCTTATTCTAATCCAATTAGGGTTTTTAACCAATCTTGTGCATCCAATAATTGCATTTGTGTCATTGGTTTCACATTTAGGTCAATTTCGTCCTCCCTAGGCTTATTCTAATCCAATTAGGGTTTTTAACCAATCTTGTGCATCCAATAAGTGATATTGTGTCATTGGTTGAACATTTAGGTCATTTTCGTCATCCCTAGGCTTATTCTAATCCAATTAGAGTCTTTAACCAATCTAGTTCATCCAATAAGTGATTTTGTGTCATTGGTTGAACATTTAGGTCATTTTCTTCCTCCCTAGGCCTATTCTAATCCAATTAGGGTTTTTAACCAATCTTGTGCATCCAACAAGTGATTCTGTGTCATTGGTTGAACATTTTGGTCATTTTCGTCCTTTCTAGGCTTATTCTAATGCAATTAGGGTTTTAAACCAATCTTGTGCATCCAAAAAGTGCGTTTGTGTCATTGGATTAATATTTAGGTCATTTTCGTGGTCCCTAGGCTTATTCTAATCCAATTAGGGTTTTTAACCAATCTTGTGCATCCAATAAGTGATATTATGTCATTGGTTGAACATTTAGGTCATTATCGTCCTCCCTGGGCCTATTCTAATCCAATAAGTGTTTTTAACCAATCTTGTGCATCCAACAAGTGATTCTGTGTCATTGGTTGAACATTTTGGTCATTTTCGTCCTTTCTAGGCATATTCTAATGCAATTAGGGTTTTAAACCAATCTTGTGCATCCAAAAAGTGCGTTTGTGTCATTGGATTAATATTTAGGTCATTTTCGTGGTCCCTAGGCTTATTCTAATCCAATTAGGGTTTTTAACCAATCTTGTGCATCCAATAAGTGATTTTGTGTCATTGGTTGAACATTTAGGTCATTTTCGTCCTCCCTGGGCCTATTCTAATCCAATTAGGGTTTTAACCAATGTTGTGGATCCAATAAGTGCGTTTGTGTCATTGGTTGAACATTTAGGTCTTTTTCGTCCTCCCTAGACTTATTCTAATCCAATTAGGGTTTTTAACCTATCTTGTGCATCCAACAAGAGATTTTGTGTCATTGGTTGAACATTTAGGTCATTTTCGTCCTCCCTAGGCTTATTCTAATCGAATTAGGGTTTTTAACCAATCTTGTGCATCCTATAAGTGATTTTGTGTCATTGGTTGAACATTTAGGTCATTTTCGTCCTCCCTAGGCTTATTCTAATCCAATTAGGGTTTTTAACCAATCTTGTGCATCCAATAAGTGATATTGTGTCATTGGTTGAACATTTAGGTCATTTTCGTCATCCCTAGGCTTATTCTAATCCAATTAGGGTCTTTAACCAATCTAGTGCATCCAATAAGTGATTTTGTGTCATTGGTTGAACATTTAGGTCATTTTCTTCCTCCCTAGCTTATTCTAATCCAGTTAGGGTTTTTAACGAATCTTGTGCATCCAATAAGTGATTTTGTGTCATTGGTTGATTATTTAGGTCTTTTTCGTCCTCCCTGGGCTTATACTAATGCAATTAGCGTTTCTAACCAATCTCGTGGATCCAATTAGTGCTTTGTTTCATTGGTTGAACATTTAGGTCATTTTCTTCCTCCCTAGGCTTATTCTAATCCAATTAGGGTTTTTAACCAATCTTGTGCATCCAACAAGTGATTCTGTGTCATTGGTTGAACATTTTGATCATTTTCGTCCTTTCTAGGCGTATTCTAATGCAATTAGGGTTTTAAACCAATCTTGTGCATCCTAAAAGTGCGTTTGTGTCATTGGATTAATATTTAGGTCATTTTCGTGGTCCCTAGGCTTATTATAATCCAATTAGGGTTTTTAACCAATCTTGTGCATCCAATAAGTGATATTGTGTCAATGGTTGAACATTTAGGTCATTATCGTCCTCCCTGAGCCTATTCTAATCCAATAAGGGTTTTTAACCAATCTTGTGCATCCAACAAGTGATTCTGTGTCATTGGTTGAACATTTTGGTCATTTTCGTCCTTTCTAGGCTTATTCTAATGCAATTAGGGTTTTAAACCAATCTTGTGCATCCAAAAAGTGCGTTTGTGTCATTGGATTAATATTTAGGTCATTTTCGTGGTCCCTAGGCTTATTCTAATCCAATTAGGGTTTTTAACCAATCTTGTGCATCCAATAAGTGATATTGTGGCATTGGTTGAACATTTAGGTCATTTTCGTCCTCCTTGGGCCTATTCTAATCCAATAAGGGTTTTAACCAATCTTGTGGATCCAATAAGTGCGTTTGTGTCATTGGTTTAACATTTAGGTCATTTTTGTCCTCCCTAGGCTTACTCTAATCGAATTAGGGTTTTTAACGAATCTTGTGCATCCAATAAGTGATTTTGTGTCATTGGTTGATTATTTAGGTCTTTTTCGTCCTCCCTGAGCTTATACTAATGCAATTAGCGTTTCTAACCAATCTCGTGGATCCAATTAGTGCTTTGTTTCATTGGTTGAACATTTAGGTCATTTTCTTCCTCCCTAGGCTTATTCTAATCCAATTAGGGTTTTTAACCAATCTTGTGCATCCAACAAGTGATTCTGTGTCATTGGTTGAACATTTTGGTCATTTTCGTCCTTTCTAGGCTTATTCTAATGCAATTAGGGTTTTAAACCAATCTTGTGCATCCTAAAAGTGCGTTTCTGTCATTGGATTAATATTTAGGTCATTTTCGTGGTCCCTAGGCTTATTCTAATCCAATTAGGGTTTTTAACCAATCTTGTGCATCCAATAAGTGATATTGTGTCATTGGTTGAACATTTAGGTCATTATCGTCCTCCCTGGGCCTATTCTAATCCAATAACGGATTTTAACCAATCTTGTGCATCCAACAAGTGATTCTGTGTCATTGGTTGAACATTTTGGTCATTTTCGTCCTTTCTAGGCTTATTCTAATGCAATTAGGGTTTTAAACCAATCTTGTGCATCCAAAAAGTGCGTTTGTGTCATTGGATTAATATTTAGGTCATTTTCGTCGTCCCTAGGCTTATTCTAATCCAATTAGGGTTTTTAACCAATCTTGTGCATCCAATAAGTGATATTGTGGCATTGGTTGAACATTTAGGTCATTTTCGTCCTCCCTGGGCCTATTCTAATCCAATAAGGGTTTTAACCAATCTTGTGGATCCAATAAGTGCGTTTGTGTCATTGGTTGAACATTTAGGTCATTTTTGTCCTCCCTAGGCTTACTCTAATCGAATTAGGGTTTTTCACCAATCTTGTGCATCCTATAAGTGATTTTGTGTCATTGGTTGAACATTTAGGTCATTTTCGTCCTCCCTAGGCTTATTCTAATCCAATTAGGGTTTTTAACCAATCTTGTGTATCCAATAATTGATATTGTGTCATTGGTTGAACATTTAGGTCATTTTCGTACTCCCTAGGCCTATTCTATTCCAACTAGGGTTTTTAACCAATCTTGTGCATCCAACAAGTGATTTTGTGTCATTGGTTGATCATTTTCGTCATTTTCGTCCTCTATTGGCTTATTCTAATCGAATTAGGGTTTTTAACCAATCTTGTGTATCCAATAAGTGCGTTTGTGTCATTAGATTAATATTTAGGTCATTTTCGTCCTCGCTAGGCTAATTCTAATCCAATTTGGGTTTTTAACCAATCTTGTGCATCCAATAAGTGATTTTGTGTCATTGGTTGAACATTTAGGTCATTCTAGTCCTCCCTGGGCTTATTCTAATCCAATTGGGATTTTAACCAATCTTGTGGATCCAATAAGTGCATTTGTGTCATTTGTTGAACATTTAGGTCATTTTCGTTTTCCATAGTCTTATTCTAATCGAATTAGGGTTTTTAACCAATCTTGTGCATCCAATAAGTGCGTTTGTGTCATTGGTTTAACATTTAGGTCAATTTCGTCCTCCCTAGGCTTATTCTAATCCAATTAGGGTTTTTAACCAATCTTGTGCATCCAATAATTGATATTGTGTCATTGGTTGAACATTTAGGTCATTTTCGTCATCCCTAGGCTTATTCTAATCCAATTAGGGTCTTTAACCAATCTAGTGCATCCAATAAGTGATTTTGTGTCATTGGTTGAACATTTAGGTCATTTTCTTCCTCCCTAGCTTATTCAAATCCATTTAGGGTTTGTAACGAATCTTGTGCATCCAATAAGTGATTTTGTGTCATTGGTTGATTATTTAGGTCTTTTTCGTCCTCCCTGGGCTTATTCTAATGCAATTAGCGTTTCTAACCAATCTCGTGTATCCAATTTGTGCTTTGTTTCATTGGTTGAACATTTAGGTCATTTTCTTCCTCCTTAGGCTTATTCTAATCCAATTAGGGTTTTTAACCAATCTTGTGCATCCAATAAGTGATTTTGTGTCATTGGTTGAACATTTAGGTCATTCTAGTCCTCCCTGGGCTTATTCTAAAACAATTGGGATTTTAACCAATCTTGTGGATCCAATAACTGCATTTGTGTCATTGGTTGAACATTTAGGTCATTTTCGTTTTCCATAGTCTTATTCTAATCCAATAAGGGTTTTTAACCAATCTTGTGCATCCAATAAGTGCGTTTGTGTCATTGGTTTAACATTTAGGTCATTTTCGTCCTCCCTAGGCTTATTCTAATCCAATTAGGGTTTTTAACCAATCTTGTGCATCCAATAAGTGATATTGTGTCATTGGTTGAACATTTAGGTCATTTTCGTCATCCCTAGGCTTATTCTAATGCAATTAGGGTTTTTAACCAATCTTGTGCATCCAACAAGTGATTTTGTGTCATTGGTTGAACATTTTGGTCATTTTCGTCCTTTCTAGGCTTATTCTAATGCAATTAGGGTTTTTAACCAATCTTGTGCAACCAAAAAGTGCGTTTGTGTCATTGGATTAATATTTAGGTCATTTTCGTGGTCCCTAGGCTTATTCTAATCCAATTAGGGTTTTTAACCAATCTTGTGCATCCAATAAGTGATTTTGTGTCATTGGTTGAACATTTAGGTCATTTTCGTCCTCCCTGGGCCTATTCTAATCCAATTAGGGTTTTAACCAATGTTGTGGATCCAATAACTGCGTTTGTGTCATTAGTTGAACATTCAGGTCATTTTTGTCCTCCCTAGGCTTACTCTAATCGAATTAGGGTTTCTAACCAATCTTGTGCATCCTATAAGCGATTTTGTGTCATTGGTTGAACATTTAGGTCATTTTCGTCCTCCCTAGGCTTATTCTAATCCTATTAGGGTTTTTAACCAATCTTGTGCATCCAATAAATGATTTTGGGTCATTGGTTGAACATTTAGGACATTATCGTCCTCCCTGGGCTTATTCTAATCCAATTAGGGTTTTAACCAATCTTGTGGACCCAATAAGTGCGTTTGTGTCATTGGTTGAACATTTAGGTCATTTTCGTCCTCCCTAGGCTTATTCTAATCGAATTAGGGTTTTTAACCAATCTTGTGCATCCTATAAGTGATTTTGTGTCATTGGTTGAACATTTAGGTCTTTTTCGTCGTCCCTAGACTTATTCTAATCCAATTAGGGTTTTAACCAATCTTGTGCATCCAATAAGTGATTGTGTGTAATTGGATGAACATTTTGGTCATTTTTGTCCTCCCTGGGCTTATTCTAATCGAATTAGGGTTTTTAATCAATCTTGTGTATCCAATAAGTGCGTTTGTGTCATTAGATTACCATTTAGGTCATTTTCTTCCTCCCTAGGCTAATTCTAATCCAATTAGGGTTTTTAACCAATCTTGTGCATCCAATAAGTGATTCTGTGTCATTGGTTGAACATTTTGGTCATTCTAGTCCTCCGTGGGCTTATTCTAATCCAATTGGGATTTTAACCAATCTTGTAGATCCAATAAGTGCATTTGTGTCATTGCTTGAACATTTAGGTCATTTTCGTTTTCCATAGTCTTATTCTAATCGAATTAGGGTTTTTAACCAATCTTGTGCATCCAATAAGTGCGTTTGTGTCATTGGTTTAACATTTAGGTCAATTTCTTCCTCCCTAGGCTTATTTTAATCCAATTAGGGTTTTTGACCAATCTTGTGCATCCAATAAGTGATATTGTGTCATTGGTTGAACATTTAGGTCATTTTCGTCATCCCTAGGCTTATTCTAATCCAATTAGGGTCTTTAACCAAACAGTGCATCCAATAAGTGATTTTGTGTCATTGGTTGAGCATTTAGGTCATTTTCTTCTTCCCTAGCTTATTCTAATCCAGTTAGGGTATTTAACGAATCTTGTGCATCCAATAAGTGATTTTGTGTCATTGGTTGATTATTTAGGTCTTTTTCGTCCTCCTTGGGCTTATACTAATGCAATTAGCGTTTCTAACCAATCTCGTGGATCCAATTAGTGCTTTGTTTCATTGGTTGAACATTTAGGTCATTTTCTTCCTCCCTAGGCTTATTCTAATCCAATTAGGGTTTTTAACCAATCTTGTGCATCCAACAAGTGATTCTGTGTCATTGGTTGAACATTTTGGTCATTTTCGTCCTTTCTAGGCTTATTCTAATGCAATTAGGGTTTTAAACCAATCTTGTGCATCCAAAAAGTGCGTTTTTGTCATTGGATTAATATTTAGGTCATTTTCGTGGTCCCTAGGCTTATTCTAATCCAATTAGGGTTTTTAACCAATCTTGTGCATCCAATAAGTGATTTTGTGTCATTGGTTGAACATTTAGGTCATTTTCGTCCTCCCTGGGCCGATTCTAATCCAATTAGGGTTTTAACCTATCTTGTGGATCCAATAAGTGCGTTTGTGTCATTGGTTGAACATTTAGGTCATTTTTGTCATCCCTAGGCTTATTCTAATCCAATTAGGGTTTTAACCAATCTTGTGGACCCAATAAGTGCGTTTGTGTCATTGGTTGAACATTTAGGTCATTTTCGTCCTCCCTAGGCTTATTCTAATCAAATTAGGGTTTTTAACCAATCTTGTGCATCCTATAAGTGATTTTGTGCATTGGTTGAACATTTAGGTCATTTTCGTCCTCCCAAGACTTATTCTAATCCAATTAGGGTTTTTAACCAATCTTGTGCATCCAACAAGTGATTTTGTGTAATTGGTTGAACATTTTGGTCATTTTCGTCCTCCCTGGGCTTATTCTAATCGAATTAGGGTTTTTAACCAATCTTGTGTATCCAATAAGTGCGTTTGTGTCATTAGATTAACATTTAGGTCATTTTCGTCCTCCCTAGGCTAATTCTAATCCAATTAGGGTTTTTAACCAATGTTGTGCATCTAATAAGTGATTTTGTGTCATTGGTTGAACATTTTGGTCATTTTCGTCCTTTCTAGGCTTATTCTAATCCAATTAGGGTTTTTAACCAATCTTGTGCATCCAAAAAGTGCGTTTGTGTCATTGGATTAATATTTATGTAATTTTCGTCCTCCCTAGCCTTATTCTAATCGAATTAGGGTTTTTAACCAATCTTGTGCATCCAATAAGTGCGTTTGTGTCATTGGATTAACATTTAAGTCATTTTATTCCTCCCTAGGCTTATTCCAATCCAATTAGGGTTTTTAACCAATCTTGTGCATCCAACAAGTGATTATGCGTCATTGGTTGAACATTTTGGTCATTTTCGTCCTTTCTAGGCTTATTCTAATGCAATTAGGGTTTTAAACCAATCTTGTGCATCCAAAAAGTGCTTTTGTGTCAATGGATTAATATTTAGGTCATTTTTGTGGTCGCTAGGCTTATTCTAATCCAATTATGGTTTTTAACCAATCTTGTGTATCCAATAAGTGCGTTTGTGTCATTAGATTGACATTTAGGTCATTTTCGTCCTCCCTAGGCTAATTCTAATCCAATTAGGGTTTTTAACCAATGTTGTGCATCTAATAAGTGATTTTGTGTCATTGGTTGAACATTTTTGTCATTTTCGTCCTTTCTAGGCTTATTATAATCCAATTAGGGTTTTTAACCAATCTTGTGCATCCAAAAAGTGCGTTTGTGTCATTGGATTAATATTTAGGTCATTTTCGTGGTTCCTAGGCATATTCTAATCCAATTAGGGTTTTTAACCTGTCTTGTGCATATAATAAGTGATTTTGTGTCATTGGTTGAACATTTAGGTCATTTTCGTCCTCCCTGGGCCGATTCTAATCCAATTAGGGTTTTAACCAATCTTGTGGATCCAATAAGTGCGTTTGTGTCATTGGTTGAACATTTAGGTCATTTTTGTCCTCCCTAGGCTTATTCTAATCGAATTAGGGTTTTTAACCAATGTTCTGCATCCAATAAGTGATTTTGTGTCATTGGTTGATTATTTAGGTCTTTTTCGTCCTCCCTTAGCTTTTCTAATGCAATTAGCGTTTTTAACCAATCTCGTGGATCCAATTAGTGCTTTGTTTCATTGGTTGAACATTTAGGTCATTTTCTTCCTTCTTAGGTTTATTCTAATCCAATTAGGGTTTTTAACCAATCTTGTGCATCCAAAAAGTGCGTTTGTGTCATTGGATTAATATTTAGGTCATTTACGTGGTCCCTAGGCTTATTATAATCCAATTAGGTTTTTTAACCAATCTTGTGTATCCAATAAGTGCGTTTGTGTCATTAGATTAACATTTAGATCATTTTCGTCCTCCCTAGGTAAATTCTAATCCAATTAGGGTTTTTAACCAATGTTGTGCATCTAATAAGTGATTTTGTGTCATTGGTTGAACATTTTGGTCATTTTCGTCCTTTCTAGGCTTATTCTAATCCAATTAGGGTTTTTAACCAATCTTGTGCATCCAAAAAGTGCGTTTGTGTCATTGGAATAATATTTAGGTCATTTTTGTGGTCCCTAGGCTTATTCTAATCCAATTAGGGTTTTTATCCTATCTTGTGCATCCAATAAGAGATTTTGTGTCATTGGTTGAACATTTAGGTCATTTTCGTCCTCCCTGGGCCGATTCTAATCCAATTAGGGTTTTAATTAATCTTGTGGATCCAATAAGTGCGTTTGTGACATTGGTTGAACATTTAGGTCATTTTTGTCCTCCCTAGGCTTATTCTAATCGAATTAGGGTTTTTAACCAATCTTGTGCATCCTATAAGTGATTTTGTGTCATTGGTTGAACATTTAGGTCATTTTCGTCCTCCCTAGGCTTATTCTAATCCAATTAGGGTTTTTAACCAATCTTGTGCATCCAATAAGTGATATTGTGTCATTGGTTGAACATTTAGGTCATTTTCGTCATCCCTAGGCTTATTCTAATGCAATTAGGGTTTTTAACCAATCTTGTGCATCCAACAAGTAATTTTGTGTCATTGGTTGAACATTTAGGTCATTTTCGTCCTCCCTAGGCTTATTCTAATCGAATTAGGGTTTTTAACCAATCTTGTGCATCCAATAAGTGCGTTTGTGTCATTGGTTGAACATTTAGGTCATTTTTGTCCTCCCTAGGCTTACTCTAATCGAATTAGGGTTTTTAACCAATCTTGTGCATCCTATAAGTGATTTTGTGTCATTTGTTGAACATTTAGGTCATTTTCGTCTTCCCTAGGCTTATTCTAATCCAATTGGGGTTTTTAACCAATCTTGTGTATCCAATAATTGATATTGTGTCATTGGTTGAACATTTAGGTCATTTTCGTACTCCCTAGACCTATTCTATTCCAACTAGGGTTTTTAACCAATCTTATGCATCCAACAAGTGATTTTGTGTCATTGGTTGAACATTTTCATCATTTTCGTCCTCTCTGGGCTTATTCTAATCGAATTAGGGTTTTTAACCAATCTTGTGTATCCAATAAGTGCGTTTGTGTCATTAGATTAATATTTAGGTCATTTTCGTCCTCCCTAGGCTAATTCTAATCCAATTTGGGTTTTTAACCAATCTTGTGCATCCAATAAGTGATTTTGTGTCATTGGTTGAACATTTAGGTCATTCTAGTCCTCCTTGGGCTTATTCTAATCCAATTGGGATTTTAACCAATCTTGTGGATCCAATAAGTGCATTTGTGTCATTGGTTGAACATTTAGGTCATTTTCGTTTTCCATAGTCTTATTCTAATCGAATTAGGGTTTTTAACCAATCTTGTGCATCCAATAAGTGCGTTTGTGTCATTGGTTTAATATTTAGGTCAATTTCGTCCTACCTAGGCTTATTCTAATCCAATTAGGGTTTTTAACCAATCTTGTGCATCCAATAAGTGATATTGTGTCATTGGTTGAACATTTAGGTCATTTTCGTCATCCCTAGGCTTATTCTAATCCAATTAGGGTCTTTAACCAATCTAGTGCATCCAATAAGTGATTTTGTGTCATTGGTTGAACATTTAGGTCATTTTCTTCCTCCCTAGCTTATTCTAATCCAGTTAGGGTTTTTAACGAATCTTGTGCATCCAATAAGTGATTTTGTGTCATTGGTTGATTATTTAGGTCTTTTTCGTCCTCCCTGGGCTTATACTAATGCAATTAGCGTTTCTAACCAATCTCGTGGATCCAATTAGTGCTTTGTTTCATTGGTTGAACATTTAGGTCATTTTCTTCCTCCCTAGGCTTATTCTAATCCAATTAGGGTTTTTAACCAATCTTGTGCATCCAACAAGTGATTCTGTGTCATTGGTTGAACATTTTGGTCATTTTCGTCCTTTCTAGGCTTATTCTAATGCAATTAGGGTTTTAAACCAATCTTGTGCATCCAAAAAGTGCGTTTTTGTCATTGGATTAATATTTAGGTCATTTTCGTGGTCCCTAGGCTTATTCTAATCCAATTAGGGTTTTTAACCAATCTTGTGCATCCAATAAGTGATTTTGTGTCATTGGTTGAACATTTAGGTCATTTTCGTCCTCCCTGGGCCTATTCTAATCCAATTAGGGTTTTAACCAATGTTGTGGATCCAATAACTGCGTTTGTGTCATTAGTTGAACATTCAGGTCATTTTTGTCCTCCCTAGGCTTACTCTAATCGAATTAGGGTTTCTAACCAATCTTGTGCATCCTATAAGCGATTTTGTGTCATTGGTTGAACATTTAGGTCATTTTCGTCCTCCCTAGGCTTATTCTAATCCTATTAGGGTTTTTAACCAATCTTGTGCATCCAATAAATGATTTTGGGTCATTGGTTGAACATTTAGGACATTATCGTCCTCCCTGGGCTTATTCTAATCCAATTAGGGTTTTAACCAATCTTGTGGACCCAATAAGTGCGTTTGTGTCATTGGTTGAACATTTAGGTCATTTTCGTCCTCCCTAGGCTTATTCTAATCGAATTAGGGTTTTTAACCAATCTTGTGCATCCTATAAGTGATTTTGTGTCATTGGTTGAACATTTAGGTCTTTTTCGTCGTCCCTAGACTTATTCTAATCCAATTAGGGTTTTAACCAATCTTGTGCATCCAATAAGTGATTGTGTGTAATTGGATGAACATTTTGGTCATTTTTGTCCTCCCTGGGCTTATTCTAATCGAATTAGGGTTTTTAATCAATCTTGTGTATCCAATAAGTGCGTTTGTGTCATTAGATTACCATTTAGGTCATTTTCTTCCTCCCTAGGCTAATTCTAATCCAATTAGGGTTTTTAACCAATCTTGTGCATCCAATAAGTGATTCTGTGTCATTGGTTGAACATTTTGGTCATTCTAGTCCTCCGTGGGCTTATTCTAATCCAATTGGGATTTTAACCAATCTTGTAGATCCAATAAGTGCATTTGTGTCATTGCTTGAACATTTAGGTCATTTTCGTTTTCCATAGTCTTATTCTAATCGAATTAGGGTTTTTAACCAATCTTGTGCATCCAATAAGTGCGTTTGTGTCATTGGTTTAACATTTAGGTCAATTTCTTCCTCCCTAGGCTTATTTTAATCCAATTAGGGTTTTTGACCAATCTTGTGCATCCAATAAGTGATATTGTGTCATTGGTTGAACATTTAGGTCATTTTCGTCATCCCTAGGCTTATTCTAATCCAATTAGGGTCTTTAACCAAACAGTGCATCCAATAAGTGATTTTGTGTCATTGGTTGAGCATTTAGGTCATTTTCTTCTTCCCTAGCTTATTCTAATCCAGTTAGGGTATTTAACGAATCTTGTGCATCCAATAAGTGATTTTGTGTCATTGGTTGATTATTTAGGTCTTTTTCGTCCTCCTTGGGCTTATACTAATGCAATTAGCGTTTCTAACCAATCTCGTGGATCCAATTAGTGCTTTGTTTCATTGGTTGAACATTTAGGTCATTTTCTTCCTCCCTAGGCTTATTCTAATCCAATTAGGGTTTTTAACCAATCTTGTGCATCCAACAAGTGATTCTGTGTCATTGGTTGAACATTTTGGTCATTTTCGTCCTTTCTAGGCTTATTCTAATGCAATTAGGGTTTTAAACCAATCTTGTGCATCCAAAAAGTGCGTTTTTGTCATTGGATTAATATTTAGGTCATTTTCGTGGTCCCTAGGCTTATTCTAATCCAATTAGGGTTTTTAACCAATCTTGTGCATCCAATAAGTGATTTTGTGTCATTGGTTGAACATTTAGGTCATTTTCGTCCTCCCTGGGCCGATTCTAATCCAATTAGGGTTTTAACCTATCTTGTGGATCCAATAAGTGCGTTTGTGTCATTGGTTGAACATTTAGGTCATTTTTGTCATCCCTAGGCTTATTCTAATCCAATTAGGGTTTTAACCAATCTTGTGGACCCAATAAGTGCGTTTGTGTCATTGGTTGAACATTTAGGTCATTTTCGTCCTCCCTAGGCTTATTCTAATCAAATTAGGGTTTTTAACCAATCTTGTGCATCCTATAAGTGATTTTGTGCATTGGTTGAACATTTAGGTCATTTTCGTCCTCCCAAGACTTATTCTAATCCAATTAGGGTTTTTAACCAATCTTGTGCATCCAACAAGTGATTTTGTGTAATTGGTTGAACATTTTGGTCATTTTCGTCCTCCCTGGGCTTATTCTAATCGAATTAGGGTTTTTAACCAATCTTGTGTATCCAATAAGTGCGTTTGTGTCATTAGATTAACATTTAGGTCATTTTCGTCCTCCCTAGGCTAATTGTAATTCAATTAGGGTTTTTAACCAATGTTGTGCTTCTAATAAGTGATTTTGTGTCATTGGTTGAACATATTGGTCATTTTTGTCCTTTCTAGGCTTATTCTAATCCAATTAGGGTTTTTAACCAATCTTGTGCATCCAAAAAAGTGCGTTTGTGTCATTGGATTAATATTTAGGTCATTTTCGTCCACCCTAGGCTTATTCTAATCGAATTAGGGTTTTTAACCAATCTTGTGCATCCTATAAGTGATTTTTTGTCATTGGTTGAACATTTAGGTAATTTTCGTCCTCCCTAGGCTTATTCTAATCCAATTAGGTTTTTTAACCAATCTTGTCAATCCAATAAGTGATTTTGTGTCATTGGTTAAACATTTAGGTCATTCTAGTCCTCCTTGGGTTTATTCTAAACCAATTGGGGTTTTAACCAATCTTGTGGATCCAATAAGTGCGTTTGTGTCATTAGTTGAACATTTAGGTCATTTTTGTCCTCCTTAGGCTTACTCTAATCGAATTAGGGTTTTTAACCAATCTTGTGCATCCTATAAGTGATTTTGTGTCATTGGTTGAACTTTTAGGTCATTTTCGTCCTCCCTAGGCTTATTCTAATCCAATTAGGGTTTTTAACCAATCTTGTGCATCCAATAAGTGATATTGTGTCATTGGTTGAACATTTAGGTCATTTTCGTCCTCCCTAGGCTTATTCTCTTCCAACTAGGGTTTTTAATCAATCTTGTGCATCCAACAAGTGATTTTGTGTCATTGGTTTAACATTTTTGTCATTTTTGTCCTCTCTGAGCTTATTCTAATCGAATTAGAGTTTTTAAACAATCTTGTGTATCCAATAAGTGCATTTGTGTCATTAGATTAACATTTAGGTCATTTTCGTCCTCCCTAGGCTAATTCTAATCCAATTAGGGTTTTTAACCAATGTTGTGCATCTAATAAGTGATTTTGTGTCATTGGTTGAACATTTTGGTCATTTTCGTCCTTTCTAGGCTTATTCTAATCCAATTAGGGTTTTTAACCAATCTTGTGCATCCAAAAAGTGCGTTTGTGTCATTGGATTAATATTTATGTAATTTTCGTCCTCCCTAGGCTTATTCTAATCGAATTTGGGTTTTTAACCAATCTTGTGCATCCAATAAGTGCGTTTGTGTCATTGGTTGAACATTTAGGTCATTTTCCTCCTCCTTGGGCCGATTCTAATCCAATTAGGGTTTCAACCTATCTTGTGGATCCAATAAGTGCGTTTGTGTCATTGGTTGAACATTTAGGTCATTTTTGTCATCCCTAGGCTTATTCTAATCGAATTAGGGTTTTTAACCAATCTTGTGCATCCTATAAGTGATTTTGTGTCATTGGTTGAACATTTAGGTCATTTTCGTACTCCCTGGGCTTATTCTAATCCAATTAAGGTTCTTAACCAATCTCGTGGATCCAATTAGTGTGTTTGTGTCATTGATTGAACATTTATGTCAGTTTCATTTTCCATAGTCTTAGTCTAATCCAGTTAGGGTTTTTAACCAACATTGTGCATCCAATAAGTGATTTTGTGTCATTGGATTAAGATTTAGGTCATTTTCAGTTTCCAGTCGTATTCTAATCCAATTAGGGTTTTTAACCAATCTTGTGAATCCAACAAGTTATTCTGTGTCGTTGGTTGAACATTTTGGTCATTTTCGTCCTTTCTAGGCTTATTCTAATCCAATTAGGGTTTTTAACTAATCTTGTGCATCAAAAAAGTGTGTTTGTGCATTGGATTAATATTTAGGTCATTTTCGTCCTCCCAAGACTTATTCTAATCCAATTAGGGTTTTTAACCAATCTTGTGCATCCAATAAGTGATTTTGTGTCATTGTTTGAACATTTAGGTCATTTTCGTCATCGCTGGGCTTATTCTAATCCAATTAGGGTTTTAACCAATCTTGTGGACCCAATAAGTGCGTTTGTGTCATTGGTTGAACATTTAGGTCATTTTCGTCCTCCCTAGGATTATTCTAATCCAATTAGGGTTTTTAACCAATCTTGTGCATCCAATAAGTGATTTTGTGTCATTGGTTGAACATTTTTGTCATTTTCGTCATCTCTGGGCTTATTCTAATCGAATTAGGGTTTTTAAAAAATCTTGTGTATCCTATAAGTGCGTTTGTGTCATTAGATTAACATTTAGGTCATTTTCGTCCTCCCTAGGCTAATTCTAATCCAATTAGGGTTTTTAACCAATGTTGTGCATCTAATAAGTGATTTTGTGTCATTGGTTGAACATTTTGGTCATTTTCGTCCTTTCTAGGCTTATTCTAATCCAATTAGGGTTTTTAACCAATCTTGTGCATCCAAAAAGTGCGTTTGTGTCATTGGATTAATATTTATGTAATTTTCGTCCTCCCTAGCCTTATTCTAATCGAATTAGGGTTTTTAACCAATCTTGTGTATCCAATAATTGATATTGTGTCATTGGTTGAACATTTAGGTGAGTTTCGTACTCCCTAGGCCTATTCTATTCCAACTAGGATTTTTAACCAATCTTGTGCATCCAACAAGTGATTTTGTGTCATTGGTTGAACATTTTGGTCATATTCGTCCTCTTTGGGCTTATTCTAATCGAATTAGGGTTTTTAACCAATCTTGTGTATCCAATAAGTGCGTTTGTGTCATTAGATTAACATTTAGGTCATTTTCGTCCTCCCTAGTCTAATTCTAATCCAATTAGGGTTTTTAACCAATGTTGTGCATCTAATAAGTGATTTTGTGTCATTGGTTGATCATTTTGGTCATTTTCGTCCTTTCTAGGCTTATCCTAATCCAATTAGGGTTTTTAACCAATCTTGTGCATCCAATAAGTGTGTTTGTGTCATTGGATTAACATTTAGGTCATTTTCGTCCTCCCTAGGCTAATTCTAATCCAATTAGGGTTTTTAACCAATCTTGTGCATCCAATAAGTGATTTTGTGTCAATTGTTGAACATTTAGGTCATTCTTGTCCTCCCTGGGCTTATTCTAACCCAATTGGGATTTTAACCAATCTTGTGGATCCAATAAGTGCATTTGTTTCATTGGTTGAACATTTAGGTCATTTTTGTTTTCCATAGTCTTATTCTAATCCAATTAGGGTTTTTAACCAATCTTGTGCATCCAATAAGTGATTTTGTGTCATTGGTTGATTATTTAGGTCTTTTTCGTCCTCCCTGGGCTTATTCCAATGCAATTAGCGTTTTTAACCAATCTCATGGATCCAATTAGTGCTTTGTTTCATTGGTTGAACATTTTGGTCATTTTCGTCCTTTCTAGGCTTATTCTAATGCAATTAGGGTTTTAAACCAATCTTGTGCATCCAAAAAGTGCGTTTGTGTCATTGGATTAATATTTAGGTCATTTTCGTGGTCCCTAGGCTTATTCTAATCCAATTAGGGTTTTTAACCAATCCAATGTATCCAATAAGTGCGCTTGTGTCATTAGATTAACATTTAGGTGATTTTTGTCCTCCCTAGGCTAATTCTAATACAATTAGGGTTTTTAACCAATGTTGTGCATCTAATAAGTGATTTTGTGTCATTGGTTGAACATTTTGGTCATTTTCGTCCTTTCTAGGCTTATTATAATCCAATTAGGTTTTTTAACCAATCTTGTGCATCCAAAAACTGCGTTTGTGTCATTGGATTAATATTTAGGTCATTTTCGTGGTCCCGAGGCTTATTCTAATCCAATTAGGGTTTTTAACCAATCTTGTGCATCCAATAAGTGATTTTGTGTCATTGGTTGAACATTTAGGTCATTTTCGTCCTCCCTGGGCCGATTCTAATCCAATTAGGGTTTTAACCTATCTTGTGGATCCAATAAGTGCGTTTGTGTCATTGGTTGAACATTTAGGTCATTTTTGTCATCCCTAGGCTTATTCTAATCCAATTAGGGTTTTAACCAATCTTGTGGACCCAATAAGTGCGTTTGTGTCATTGGTTGAACATTTAGGTCATTTTCGTCCTCCCTAGGCTTATTCTAATCAAATTAGGGTTTTTAACCAATCTTGTGCATCCTATAAGTGATTTTGTGCATTGGTTGAACATTTTGGTCATTTTCGTCCTCCCTGGGCTTATTCTAATCGAATTAGGGTTTTTAACCAATCTTGTGTATCCAATAAGTGCGTTTGTGTCATTAGATTAACATTTAGGTCATTTTCGTCCTCCCTAGGCTAATTCTAATCCAATTAGGGTTTTTAACCAATGTTGTGCTTCTAATAAGTGATTTTGTGTCATTGGTTGAACATATTGGTCATTTTTGTCCTTTCTAGGCTTATTCTAATCCAATTAGGGTTTTTAACCAATCTTGTGCATCCAAATAAGTGCGTTTGTGTCATTGGATTAATATTTAGGTCATTTTCGTCCACCCTAGGCTTATTCTAATCGAATTAGGGTTTTTAACCAATCTTGTGCATCCAATAAGTGCGTTTGTGTCATTGGTTGAACATTTAGGTCATTTTCGTCCTCCCTGGGCCGATTCTAATCCAATTAGGGTTTTAACCTATCTTGTGGATCCAATAAGTGCGTTTGTGTCATTGGTTGAACATTTAGGTCATTTTTGTCATCCCTAGGCTTATTCTAATCGAATTAGGGTTTTTAACCAATCTTGTGCATCCTATAAGTGATTTTGTGTCATTGGTTGAACATTTTGGTCATTTTCGTCCTTTCTAGGCTTATTCTAATCCAATTAGGGTTTTTAACCAATCTTGTGCATCCAAAAAGTGCGTTTGTGTCATTGGATTAATATTTAGGTCATTTTCGTCCTCCCTAGGCTTATTCTAATCGAATTAGGGTTTCTAACCAATCTTGTCCATCCAACAAGTGATTATGCGTCATTGGTTGAACATTTTGGTCATTTTCGTCCTTTCTAGGCTTATTCTAATGCAATTAGGGTTTTAAACCAATCTTGTTTATCCAATAAGTGCGTTTGTGTCATTAGATTAACATTTAGGTCATTTTCGTCCTCCCTAGGCTAATTCTAATCCAATTAGGGTTTTTAACCAATGTTGTGCATCTAATAAGTGCGTTTGTGTCATTGGTTGAACATTTAAGTCATTTTCGTCCTCCCTGGGCCGATTCTAATCCAATTAGGGTTTTAACCAATCTTGTGGATCCAATAAGTGCGTTTGTGTCATTGGTTGAACATTTAGGTCATTTTTGTCCTCCCTAGGCTTATTCTAATCGAATTAGGGTTTTTAACCAATGATCTGCATCCAATAAGTGATTTTGTGTCATTGGTTGATAATTTAGGTCTTTTTCGTCCTCCCTTGGCTTATTCTAATGCAATTAGCGTTTTAATCAATCTCGTGGATCCAATTAGTGCTTTATTTCATTGGTTGAACATTTAGGTCATTTTCTTCCTCCTTAGGTTTATTCTAATCCAATTAGGGTTTTTAACCAATCTTGTGCATCCAACAAGTGATTCTGTGTAATTGGTTGAACATTTTGGTCATTTTCGTCCTTTCTAGGCTTATTCTAATGCAATTAGGGTTTTAAACCAATCTTGTACATCCAAAAAGTGCGTTTGTGTCATTGGATTAATATTTAGGTCATTTACGTGGTCCCTAGGCTTATTATAATCCAATTAGGTTTTTTAACCAATCTTGTGTATCCAATAAGTGCGTTTGTGTCATTAGATTAACATTTAGATCATTTTCGTCCTCCCTAGGTAAATTCTAATCCAATTAGGGTTTTTAACCAATGTTGTGCATCTAATAAGTGATTTTGTGTCATTGGTTGAACATTTTGGTCATTTTCGTCCTTTCTAGGCTTATTCTAATCCAATTAGGGTTTTTAACCAATCTTGTGCATCTAAAAAGTGCGTTTGTGTCATTGGAATAATATTTAGGTCATTTTTGTGGTCCCTAGGCTTATTCTAATCCAATTAGGGTTTTTATCCTATCTTGTGCATCCAATAAGAGATTTTGTGTCATTGGTTGAACATTTAGGTCATTTTCGTCCTCCCTGGGCCGATTCTAATCCAATTAGGGTTTTAATTAATCTTGTGGATCCAATAAGTGCGTTTGTGACATTGGTTGAACATTTAGGTCATTTTTGTCCTCCCTAGGCTTATTCTAATCGAATTAGGGTTTTTAACCAATCTTGTGCATCCTATAAGTGATTTTGTGTCATTGGTTGAACATTTAGGTCATTTTCGTCCTCCCTAGGCTTATTCTAATCCAATTAGGGTTTTTAACCAATCTTGTGCATCCAATAAGTATTATTGTGTCATTGGTTGAACATTTAGGTCATTTTCGTCCTCCCTAGGCTTATTTTATTCCAATTAGGGTTTTCAACCAATCTTGTGGATCCAACAAGTGATTTTGTGTCATTGGTTGATCATTTTGGTCATTTTCGTTCTCCCTGGGCTTATTCTCATCGAATTACGGTTTTTAACCAATCCTGTGTATCCAATAAGTGCGTTTGTGTCATTAGATTAACATTTAGGTCATTTTCGTCCTCCCTAGGCTAATTCTAATCCAATAGGGTTTTTAACCAATGTTGTGCATCTAATAAGTGAATTTGTGTCATTGGTTGAACATTTTGGTCATTTTCGTCCTTTCTAGGCTTATTCTAATCCAATTTGGGTTTTTAACCAATCTTGTGCATCCAAAAAGTTCGTTTGTGTCATTGGATTAATATTTAGGTCATTTTCGTCCTCCCTAGGCTTATTCTAATCGAATTAGGGTGTTTAACCAAACTTGTGCATTCTATAAGTGATTTTTTGTCATTGGTTGAACATTTAGGTCATTTTCGTCCTCCCTAGGCTTATTCTAATCGAATTAAGGTTTTTAACCAATCTTGTGCATCCTATAAGTGATTTTGTGTCATTGGTTGAACATTGAGGTTATTTTCGTCCTCCCTTGGCTTATTCTAATCCAATTAAGGTTCTTAACCAATCTCGTGGATCCAATTAGTGCGTTTGTCTCATTGGTTGAACATTTAGGTCAGTTTCATTTTCCATAGTCTTAGTCTAATCCAATTAGGGTTTTTAACCAACCTTGTGCATCCAATAAGTGATTTTGTGTCATTGGATTAAGATTTAGGTCATTTTCATTATCCATAGTCGTATTCTAATCCAATTAGGGTTTTTAACCAATCTTGTGAATCCAACAAGTTATTCTGTGTCATTGTTTGAACATTTTGGTCATTTTCGTCCTTTCTAAGCTTATTCTAATCCAATTAGGGTTTTTAACTAATCTTATGCATCAAAAAAGTGTGTTTGTGCATTGGATTAATATTTAGGTCATTTTCGTCCTCCCTAGGCTTATTCTAATCCAATTAGGGTTTTTAACCTGTCTTGTGCATCCAATAAGTGATTTTGTGTCATTGGTTGAACATTTAGGTCATTTTCGTCCTCCCTGGGCCGATTCTAATCCAATTAGGGTTTTAACCAATCTTGTGGATCCAATAAGTGCGTTTGTGTCATTGGTTGAACATTTAGGTCATTTTTGTCCTCCCTAGGCTTATTCTAATCGAATTAGGGTTTTTAACCAATGTTCTGCATCCAATAAGTGATTTTGTGTCATTGGTTGATTATTTAGGTCTTTTTCGTCCTCCCTTGGCTTATTCTAATGCAATTAGCGTTTTTAACCAATCTCGTGGATCCAATTAGTGCTTTATTTCATTGGTTGAACATTTAGGTCATTTTCTTCCTCCTTAGGTTTATTCTAATCCAATTAGGGTTTTTAACCAATCTTGTGCATCCAACAAGTGATTCTGTGTAATTGGTTGAACATTTTGGTCATTTTCGTCCTTTCTAGGCTTATTCTAATGCAATTAGGGTTTTAAACCAATCTTGTGCATCCAAAAAGTGCGTTTGTGTCATTGGATTAATATTTAGGTCATTTACGTGGTCCCTAGGCATATTATAATCCAATTAGGTTTTTTAACCAATCTTGTGTATCCAATAAGTGCGTTTGTGTCATTAGATTAACATTTAGATCATTTTCGTCCTCCCTAGGCAAATTCTAATCCAATTAGGGTTTTTAACCAATGTTGTGCATCTAATAAGTGATTTTGTGTCATTGGTTGAACATTTTGGTCATTTTCGTCCTTTCTAGGCTTATTCTAATCCAATTAGGGTTTTTAACCAATCTTGTGCATCCAAAAAGTGCGTTTGTGTCATTGGAATAATATTTAAGTCATTTTTGTGGTCCCTAGGCTTATTCTAATCCAATTAGGGTTTTTATCCTATCTTATGCATCCAATAAGAGATTTTGTGTCATTGGTTGAACATTTAGGTCATTTTCGTCCTCCCTGGGCCGATTCTAATCCAATTAGGGTTTTAACCAATCTTGTGGATCCAATAAGTGCGTTTGTGACATTGGTTGAACATTTAGGTCATTTTTGTCCTCCCTAGGCTTATTCTAATCGAATTAGGGTTTTTAACCAATCTTGTGCATCCTATAAGTGATTTTGTGTCATTGGTTGAACATTTAGGTCATTTTCGTCCTCCCTAGGCTTATTCTAATCCAATTAGGGTTTTTAACCAATCTTGTGCATCCAATAAGTGATATTGTGTCATTGGTTGAACATTTAGGTCATTTTCGTCCTCCCTAGGCTTATTTTATTCCAATTAGGGTTTTTAACCAATCTTGTGGATCCAACAAGTGATTTTGTGTCATTGGTTGATCATTTTGGTCATTTTCGTTCTCCCTGGGCTTATTCTAATCGAATTACGGTTTTTAACCAATCTTGTGTATCCAATAAGTGCGTTTGTGTCATTAGATTAACATTTAGGTCATTTTCGTCCTCCCTAGGCTAATTCTAATCCAATAGGGTTTTTAACCAATGTTGTGCATCTAATAAGTGAATTTGTGTCATTGGTTGAACATTTTGGTCATTTTCGTCCTTTCTAGGCTTATTCTAATCCAATTTGGGTTTTAAACCAATCTTGTGCATCCAAAAAGTTCGTTTGTGTCATTGGATTAATATTTAGGTCATTTTCGTCCTCCCTAGGCTTATTCTAATCGAATTAGGGTGTTTAACCAAACTTGTGCATTCTATAAGTGATTTTTTGTCATTGGTTGAACATTTAGGTCATTTTCGTCCTCCCTAGGCTTATTCTAATCGAATTAGGGTTTTTAACCAATCTTGTGCATCCTATAAGTGATTTTGTGTCATTGGTTGAACATTTAGGTTATATTCGTCCTCCCTGGGCTTATTCTAATCCAATTAAGGTTCTTAACCAATCTCGTGGATCCAATTAGTGCGTTTGTCTCATTGGTTGAACATTTAGGTCAGTTTCATTTTCCATAGTCTTAGTCTAATCCAATTAGGGTTTTTAACCAACCTTGTGCATCCAATAAGTGATTTTGTGTCATTGGATTAAGATTTAGGTCATTTTCATTTTCCATAGTCGTATTCTAATCCAATTAGGGTTTTTAACCAATCTTGTGAATCCAACAAGTTATTCTGTGTCATTGTTTGAACATTTTGGTCATTTTCGTCCTTTCTAGGCTTAATCGAATCCAATTAGGGTTTTTAACTAATCTTATGTATCCAAAAAGTGTGTTTGTGCATTGGATTAATATTTAGGTCATTTTCGTCCTCCCTAGGCTAATTCTAATCCAATTAGGGTTTTTAACCAATGTTGTGCATCTAATAAGTGATTTTGTGTCATTGTTTGAACATTTTGGTTATTTTCGTCCTTTCTAGGCTTATTCTAATCCAATTAGGGTTTTTAACTAATCTTATGCATCAAAAAAGTGTGTTTGTGCATTGGATTAATATTTAGGTCATTTTCGTCCTCCCTAGGCTTATTCTAATCCAATTAGGGTTTTTAACCTGTCTTGTGCATCCAATAAGTGATTTTGTGTCATTGGTTGAACATTTAGGTCATTTTCGTCCTCCCTGGGCCGATTCTAATCCAATTAGGGTTTTAACCAATCTTGTGGATCCAATAAGTGCGTTTGTGTCATTGGTTGAGCATTTAGGTCATTTTTGTCCTCCCTAGGCTTATTCTAATCGAATTAGGGTTTTTAACCAATGTTGTGCATCCAATAAGTGATTTGGTGTCATTGGTTGATTATTTAGGTCTTTTTCGTCCTCCCTTGGCTTATTCTAATGCAATTAGCGTTTTTAACCAATCTCGTGGATCCAATTAGTGCTTTATTTCATTGGTTGAACATTTAGGTCATTTTCTTCCTCCTTAGGTTTATTCTAATCCAATTAGGGTTTTTAACCAATCTTGTGCATCCAACAAGTGATTCTGTGTAATTGGTTGAACATTTTGGTCATTTTCGTCCTTTCTAGGCTTATTCTAATGCAATTAGGGTTTTAAACCAATCTTGTACATCCAAAAAGTGCGTTTGTGTCATTGGATTAATATTTAGGTCATTTACGTGGTCCCTAGGCTTATTATAATCCAATTAGGTTTTTTAACCAATCTTGTGTATCCAATAAGTGCGTTTGTGTCATTAGATTAACATTTAGATCATTTTCGTCCTCCCTAGGTAAATTCTAATCCAATTAGGGTTTTTAACCAATGTTGTGCATCTAATAAGTGATTTTGTGTCATTGGTTGAACATTTTGGTCATTTTCGTCCTTTCTAGGCTTATTCTAATCCAATTAGGGTTTTTAACCAATCTTGTGCATCTAAAAAGTGCGTTTGTGTCATTGGAATAATATTTAGGTCATTTTTGTGGTCCCTAGGCTTATTCTAATCCAATTAGGGTTTTTATCCTATCTTGTGCATCCAATAAGAGATTTTGTGTCATTGGTTGAACATTTAGGTCATTTTCGTCCTCCCTGGGCCGATTCTAATCCAATTAGGGTTTTAATTAATCTTGTGGATCCAATAAGTGCGTTTGTGACATTGGTTGAACATTTAGGTCATTTTTGTCCTCCCTAGGCTTATTCTAATCGAATTAGGGTTTTTAACCAATCTTGTGCATCCTATAAGTGATTTTGTGTCATTGGTTGAACATTTAGGTCATTTTCGTCCTCCCTAGGCTTATTTTATTCCAATTAGGGTTTTTAACCAATCTTGTGGATCCAACAAGTGATTTTGTGTCATTGGTTGATCATTTTGGCCATTTTCGTTCTCCCTGGGCTTATTCTAATCGAATTACGGTTTTTAACCAATCTTGTGTATCCAATAAGTGCGTTTGTGTCATTAGATTAACATTTAGGTCATTTTCGTCCTCCCTAGGCTAATTCTAATCCAATAGGGTTTTTAACCAATGTTGTGCATCTAATAAGTGAATTTGTGTCATTGGTTGAACATTTTGGTCATTTTCGTCCTTTCTAGGCTTATTCTAATCCAATTTGGGTTTTAAACCAATCTTGTGCATCCAAAAAGTTCGTTTGTGTCATTGGATTAATATTTAGGTCATTTTCGTCCTCCCTAGGCTTATTCTAATCGAATTAGGGTGTTTAACCAAACTTGTGCATTCTATAAGTGATTTTTTGTCATTGGTTGAACATTTAGGTCATTTTCGTCCTCCCTAGGCTTATTCTAATCGAATTAGGGTTTTTAACCAATCTTGTGCATCCTATAAGTGATTTTGTGTCATTGGTTGAACATTTAGGTTATATTCGTCCTCCCTGGGCTTATTCTAATCCAATTAAGGTTCTTAACCAATCTCGTGGATCCAATTAGTGCGTTTGTCTCATTGGTTGAACATTTAGGTCAGTTTCATTTTCCATAGTCTTAGTCTAATCCAATTAGGGTTTTTAACCAACCTTGTGCATCCAATAAGTGATTTTGTGTCATTGGATTAAGATTTAGGTCATTTTCATTTTCCATAGTCGTATTCTAATCCAATTAGGGTTTTTAACCAATCTTGTGAATCCAACAAGTTATTCTGTGTCATTGTTTGAACATTTTGGTCATTTTCGTCCTTTCTAGGCTTAATCGAATCCAATTAGGGTTTTTAACTAATCTTATGTATCCAAAAAGTGTGTTTGTGCATTGGATTAATATTTAGGTCATTTTCGTCCTCCCTAGGCTAATTCTAATCCAATTAGGGTTTTTAACCAATGTTGTGCATCTAATAAGTGATTTTGTGTCATTGTTTGAACATTTTGGTTATTTTCGTCCTTTCTAGGCTTATTCTAATCCAATTAGGGTTTTTAACTAATCTTATGCATCAAAAAAGTGTGTTTGTGCATTGGATTAATATTTAGGTCATTTTCGTCCTCCCTAGGCTTATTCTAATCCAATTAGGGTTTTTAACCTGTCTTGTGCATCCAATAAGTGATTTTGTGTCATTGGTTGAACATTTAGGTCATTTTCGTCCTCCCTGGGCCGATTCTAATCCAATTAGGGTTTTAACCAATCTTGTGGATCCAATAAGTGCGTTTGTGTCATTGGTTGAACATTTAGGTCATTTTTGTCCTCCCTAGGCTTATTCTAATCGAATTAGGGTTTTTAACCAATGTTCTGCATCCAATAAGTGATTTTGTGTCATTGGTTGATTATTTAGGTCTTTTTCGTCCTCCCTTGGCTTATTCTAATGCAATTAGCGTTTTTAACCAATCTCGTGGATCCAATTAGTGCTTTATTTCATTGGTTGAACATTTAGGTCATTTTCTTCCTCCTTAGGTTTATTCTAATCCAATTAGGGTTTTTAACCAATCTTGTGCATCCAACAAGTGATTCTGTGTAATTGGTTGAACATTTTGGTCATTTTCGTCCTTTCTAGGCTTATTCTAATGCAATTAGGGTTTTAAACCAATCTTGTACATCCAAAAAGTGCGTTTGTGTCATTGGATTAATATTTAGGTCATTTACGTGGTCCCTAGGCTTATTATAATCCAATTAGGTTTTTTAACCAATCTTGTGTATCCAATAAGTGCGTTTGTGTCATTAGATTAACATTTAGATCATTTTCGTCCTCCCTAGGTAAATTCTAATCCAATTAGGGTTTTTAACCAATGTTGTGCATCTAATAAGTGATTTTGTGTCATTGGTTGAACATTTTGGTCATTTTCGTCCTTTCTAGGCTTATTCTAATCCAATTAGGGTTTTTAACCAATCTTGTGCATCCAAAAAGTGCGTTTGTGTCATTGGAATAATATTTAGGTCATTTTTGTGGTCCCTAGGCTTATTCTAATCCAATTAGGGTTTTTATCCTATCTTGTGCATCCAATAAGAGATTTTGTGTCATTGGTTGAACATTTAGGTCATTTTCGTCCTCCCTGGGCCGATTCTAATCCAATTAGGGTTTTAATTAATCTTGTGGATCCAATAAGTGCGTTTGTGACATTGGTTGAACATTTAGGTCATTTTTGTCCTCCCTAGGCTTATTCTAATCGAATTAGGGTTTTTAACCAATCTTGTGCATCCTATAAGTGATTTTGTGTCATTGGTTGAACATTTAGGTCATTTTCGTCCTCCCTAGGCTTATTCTAATCCAATTAGGGTTTTTAACCAATCTTGTGCATCCAATAAGTGATATTGTGTCATTGGTTGAACATTTAGGTCATTTTCGTCCTCCCTAGGCTTATTTTATTCCAATTAGGGTTTTTAACCAATCTTGTGGATCCAACAAGTGATTTTGTGTCATTGGTTGATCATTTTGGTCATTTTCGTTCTCCCTGGGCTTATTCTAATCGAATTACGGTTTTTAACCAATCTTGTGTATCCAATAAGTGCGTTTGTGTCATTAGATTAACATTTAGGTCATTTTCGTCCTCCCTAGGCTAATTCTAATCCAATAGGGTTTTTAACCAATGTTGTGCATCTAATAAGTGAATTTGTGTCATTGGTTGAACATTTTGGTCATTTTCGTCCTTTCTAGGCTTATTCTAATCCAATTTGGGTTTTAAACCAATCTTGTGCATCCAAAAAGTTCGTTTGTGTCATTGGATTAATATTTAGGTCATTTTCGTCCTCCCTAGGCTTATTCTAATCGAATTAGGGTGTTTAACCAAACTTGTGCATTCTATAAGTGATTTTTTGTCATTGGTTGAACATTTAGGTCATTTTCGTCCTCCCTAGGCTTATTCTAATCGAATTAGGGTTTTTAACCAATCTTGTGCATCCTATAAGTGATTTTGTGTCATTGGTTGAACATTTAGGTTATATTCGTCCTCCCTGGGCTTATTCTAATCCAATTAAGGTTCTTAACCAATCTCGTGGATCCAATTAGTGCGTTTGTCTCATTGGTTGAACATTTAGGTCAGTTTCATTTTCCATAGTCTTAGTCTAATCCAATTAGGGTTTTTAACCAACCTTGTGCATCCAATAAGTGATTTTGTGTCATTGGATTAAGATTTAGGTCATTTTCATTTTCCATAGTCGTATTCTAATCCAATTAGGGTTTTTAACCAATCTTGTGAATCCAACAAGTTATTCTGTGTCATTGTTTGAACATTTTGGTCATTTTCGTCCTTTCTAGGCTTATTCGAATCCAATTAGGGTTTTTAACTAATCTTATGTATCCAAAAAGTGTGTTTGTGCATTGGATTAATATTTAGGTCATTTTCGTCCTCCCTAGGCTAATTCTAATCCAATTAGGGTTTTTAACCAATGTTGTGCATCTAATAAGTGATTTTGTGTCATTGTTTGAACATTTTGGTTATTTTCGTCCTTTCTAGGCTTATTCTAATCCAATTAGGGTTTTTAACTAATCTTATGCATCAAAAAAGTGTGTTTGTGCATTGGATTAATATTTAGGTCATTTTCGTCCTCCCTAGGCTTATTCTAATCCAATTAGGGTTTTTAACCTGTCTTGTGCATCCAATAAGTGATTTTGTGTCATTGGTTGAACATTTAGGTCATTTTCGTCCTCCCTGGGCCGATTCTAATCCAATTAGGGTTTTAACCAATCTTGTGGATCCAATAAGTGCGTTTGTGTCATTGGTTGA
>JBBPBQ010000003.1:26943139-26965868 GCA_037974755.1 Cicer yamashitae
AATTAGGGTTTTTAACCAATCTTGTGCATCCTATAAGTGATTTTGTGTCATTGGTTGAACATTTAGGTTATATTCGTCCTCCCTGGGCTTATTCTAATCCAATTAAGGTTCTTAACCAATCTCGTGGATCCAATTAGTGCGTTTGTCTCATTGGTTGAACATTTAGGTCAGTTTCATTTTCCATAGTCTTAGTCTAATCCAATTAGGGTTTTTAACCAACCTTGTGCATCCAATAAGTGATTTTGTGTCATTGGATTAAGATTTAGGTCATTTTCATTTTCCATAGTCGTATTCTAATCCAATTAGGGTTTTTAACCAATCTTGTGAATCCAACAAGTTATTCTGTGTCATTGTTTGAACATTTTGGTCATTTTCGTCCTTTCTAGGCTTAATCGAATCCAATTAGGGTTTTTAACTAATCTTATGTATCCAAAAAGTGTGTTTGTGCATTGGATTAATATTTAGGTCATTTTCGTCCTCCCTAGGCTAATTCTAATCCAATTAGGGTTTTTAACCAATGTTGTGCATCTAATAAGTGATTTTGTGTCATTGTTTGAACATTTTGGTTATTTTCGTCCTTTCTAGGCTTATTCTAATCCAATTAGGGTTTTTAACTAATCTTATGCATCAAAAAAGTGTGTTTGTGCATTGGATTAATATTTAGGTCATTTTCGTCCTCCCTAGGCTTATTCTAATCCAATTAGGGTTTTTAACCTGTCTTGTGCATCCAATAAGTGATTTTGTGTCATTGGTTGAACATTTAGGTCATTTTCGTCCTCCCTGGGCCGATTCTAATCCAATTAGGGTTTTAACCAATCTTGTGGATCCAATAAGTGCGTTTGTGTCATTGGTTGAGCATTTAGGTCATTTTTGTCCTCCCTAGGCTTATTCTAATCGAATTAGGGTTTTTAACCAATGTTGTGCATCCAATAAGTGATTTGGTGTCATTGGTTGATTATTTAGGTCTTTTTCGTCCTCCCTTGGCTTATTCTAATGCAATTAGCGTTTTTAACCAATCTCGTGGATCCAATTAGTGCTTTATTTCATTGGTTGAACATTTAGGTCATTTTCTTCCTCCTTAGGTTTATTCTAATCCAATTAGGGTTTTTAACCAATCTTGTGCATCCAACAAGTGATTCTGTGTAATTGGTTGAACATTTTGGTCATTTTCGTCCTTTCTAGGCTTATTCTAATGCAATTAGGGTTTTAAACCAATCTTGTACATCCAAAAAGTGCGTTTGTGTCATTGGATTAATATTTAGGTCATTTACGTGGTCCCTAGGCTTATTATAATCCAATTAGGTTTTTTAACCAATCTTGTGTATCCAATAAGTGCGTTTGTGTCATTAGATTAACATTTAGATCATTTTCGTCCTCCCTAGGTAAATTCTAATCCAATTAGGGTTTTTAACCAATGTTGTGCATCTAATAAGTGATTTTGTGTCATTGGTTGAACATTTTGGTCATTTTCGTCCTTTCTAGGCTTATTCTAATCCAATTAGGGTTTTTAACCAATCTTGTGCATCCAAAAAGTGCGTTTGTGTCATTGGAATAATATTTAGGTCATTTTTGTGGTCCCTAGGCTTATTCTAATCCAATTAGGGTTTTTATCCTATCTTGTGCATCCAATAAGAGATTTTGTGTCATTGGTTGAACATTTAGGTCATTTTCGTCCTCCCTGGGCCGATTCTAATCCAATTAGGGTTTTAATTAATCTTGTGGATCCAATAAGTGCGTTTGTGACATTGGTTGAACATTTAGGTCATTTTTGTCCTCCCTAGGCTTATTCTAATCGAATTAGGGTTTTTAACCAATCTTGTGCATCCTATAAGTGATTTTGTGTCATTGGTTGAACATTTAGGTCATTTTCGTCCTCCCTAGGCTTATTCTAATCCAATTAGGGTTTTTAACCAATCTTGTGCATCCAATAAGTGATATTGTGTCATTGGTTGAACATTTAGGTCATTTTCGTCCTCCCTAGGCTTATTTTATTCCAATTAGGGTTTTTAACCAATCTTGTGGATCCAACAAGTGATTTTGTGTCATTGGTTGATCATTTTGGTCATTTTCGTTCTCCCTGGGCTTATTCTAATCGAATTACGGTTTTTAACCAATCTTGTGTATCCAATAAGTGCGTTTGTGTCATTAGATTAACATTTAGGTCATTTTCGTCCTCCCTAGGCTAATTCTAATCCAATAGGGTTTTTAACCAATGTTGTGCATCTAATAAGTGAATTTGTGACATTGGTTGAACATTTTGGTCATTTTCGTCCTTTCTAGGCTTATTCTAATCCAATTAGGGTTTTTAACTAATCTTATGCATCCAAAAAGTGTGTTTGTGCATTGGATTAATATTTAGGTCATTTTCGTCCTCCCTAGGCTTATTCTAATCCAATTAGGTTTTTTAACCAATCTTGTGCATCCAATAAGTGATTTTGTGTCATTGTTTGAACATTTAGGTCATTTCCGTCATCCCTGGGCTTATTCTAATCCAATTAGGGTTTTAACCAATCTTGTGGATCCAATAAGTGCGTTTGTGTCATTGGTTGAACATTTAGGTCTTATTCGTTTTCCATAGTCTTATTCTAATCCAATTAGGGTTTTTAACAAATCTTGTGCATCCAAAAAGTGCGTTTGTGTTAGTGGATTAATATTTAGGTCATTTTCGTCCTCCCTAGGCTTATTCTAATCCAATTAGGGTTTTTAACCAATCTTGTGCATCCAATAAATGATTTTGTGTCATTGGTTGAACATTTAGGTCATTTTCGTGCTCCCTGGGCTTATTCTAATCCAATTAGGGTTTTAACCAATCTTGTGGATAAAATAAGTGCGTTTGTCTCATTGGTTGAACATTAAAGTCTTTTTCGTCCTCCCTAGACTTATTCTAATCCAATTAGGGTTTTTAACCTATCTTGTGCATCCAACAAGAGATTTTGTGTCATTGGTTGAACATTTAGGTCATTTTCGTCCTCCCTAGGCCGATTCTAATCCAATTAGGGTTTTAACCAATCTTGTGGATCCAGTAAGTGCGTTTGTGTCATTGGTTGAACATTTAGGTCATTTTTGTCCTCCCTAGGCTTATTCTAATCGAATTAGGGTTTTTAACCAATTTTGTGCATCCTATAAGTGATTTTGTGTCATTGGTTGAACATTTAGGTCATTTTCGTCCTCCCTAGGCTTATTCTAATCCAATTAGGGTTTTTAACCAATCTTGTGCATCCAATAAGTGATATTGTGTCATTGGTTGAACATTTAGGTCATTTTCGTCCTCCCTAGGCTTATTTTATTCCAATTAGGGTTTTTAACCTATCTTGTGCATCCAACAAGATATTTTGTGTCATTGGTTGATCATTTTGGTCATTTTCGTCCTCCCTGGGCTTATTCTAATCGAATTACGGTTTTTAACCAATCTTGTGTATCCAATAAGTGCGTTTGTGTCATTAGATTAACATTTAGGTCATTTTCATCCTCCCTAGGCTAATTCTAATCCAATTAGGGTTTTTAACCAATGTTGTGCATCTAATAAGTGATTTTGTGTCATTGGCTGAACATTTTGGTCATTTTCGTCCTTTCTAGGCTTATTCTAATCCAATTTGGGTTTTTAACCAATCTTGTGCATCCAAAAAGTGCGTTTGTGTCATGGGATTAATATTTAGGTCATTTTCGTCCTCCCTAGGCTTAATCTAATTGAATTAAGGTGTTTAACCAATGTTGTGCATCCTATAAGTGATTTTGTGTCATTGGTTGAACATTTAGGTCTTTTTCGTCCTCCCTAGACTTATTCTAATCCAATTAGGGTTTTAACCAATCTTGTGCATCCAACAAGTGATTATGTGTCATTGGTTGAACATTTTGGTCATTTTCGTCTTTTCTAGGCTTATTCTAATGCAATTAGGGTTTTTAACCAATCTTGTGCATCCAACAAGTGATTTTGTGTCATTGGTTGAACATTTTCGTCATTTTCGTCCTTTCTAGGCTTATTCTAATGCAATTAGAGTTTTTAACCAATCTTGTGCAACCAAAAAGTGCGTTTGTGTCATTGGATTAATATTTAGGTCATTTTCGTGGTCCCTAGGCTTATTCTAATCCAATTAGGGTTTTTAACCAATCTTGTGCATCCAATAAGTAATTTTGTGTCATTGGTTGAACATTTTGGTCATTTTCGTCCTTTCTAGGCTTATTCTATTCCAATTAGGGTTTTTAACAAATCTTGTGCAGCCAATAAGTGCGTTTGTGTCATTGGTTGAACATTTAGGTCATTTTCGTTTTCCATAGTCTTACTCTAATCCAATTAGGGTTTTTAACCAATCTTGTGCATCCAATAAGTGATTTTGTGTCATTGGTTTAACATTTAGGTCATTTTCGTTCTCCCTGGGCTTATTCTAATTCAATTAGGGTTTTAACCAATCTTGTGCATCCAATAAGTGATTTTGTGTCATTGGTTGAACATTTAGGTCATTTTCGTCCTCCGTAGGCTTATTTTATTCCAATTAGGGTTTTTAACCAATCTTGTGGATCCAACAAGTGATTTTGTGTCATTGGTTGATCATTTTGGTCATTTTCGTCTTTTCTAGGCTTATTCTAATGCAATTAGGGTTTTTAACCAATCTTGTGCATCCAACAAGTGATTTTGTGTCATTGGTTGAACATTTTGGTCATTTTCGTCCTTTCTAGGCTTATTCTAATGCAATTAGGGTTTTTAACCAATCTTGTGCAACCAAAAAGTGCGTTTGTATCATTGGACTAATATTTAGGTCATTTTCGTGGTCCCTAGGCTTATTCTAATCCAATTAGGGTTTTTAACCAATCTTGTGCATCCAATAAGTGATTTTGTGTCATTGGTTGAACATTTAGGTCATTTTCGTCCTCCCTGGGCCTATTATAATCCAATTGGGGTTTTAACCAATGTTGTGGATCCAATAAGTGCGTTTGTGTCATTGGTTGAACATTTAGGTCTTTTTCGTCCTCCCTAGACTTATTCTAATCCAATTAGGGTTTTTAACCTATCTTGTGCATCCAACAAGAGATTTTGTGTCATTCGTTGAACATTTAGGTCATTTTCGTCCTCCCTAGGCCGATTCTAATCCAATTAGGGTTTTAACCAATCTTGTGGATCCAGTAAGTGTGTTTGTGTCATTGGTTGAACATTTAGGTCATTTTTGTCCTCCCTAGGCTTATTCTAATCGAATTAGGGTTTTTAACCAATCTTGTGCATCCTATAAGTGATTTTGTGTCATTGGTTGAACATTTATGTCATTTTCGTCCTCCCTAAGCTTATTCTAATCCAATTAGGGTTTTTAACCAATCTTGTGCATCCAATAAGTGATATTGTGTCATTGGTTGAACATTTAGGTCATTTTCTTCCTCCCTAGGCTTATTTTATTCCAATTAGGGTTTTTAACCTATCTTGTGCATCCAACAAGAGATTTTGTGTCATTGGTTGATCATTTTGGTCATTTTCGTCCTCCCTGATCTTATTCTAATCGAATTACGGTTTTTAACCAATCTTGTGTATCCAATAAGTGCGTTTGTGTCATTAGATTAACATTTAGGTCATTTTCATCCTCCCTAGGCTAATTCTAATCCAATTAGGGTTTTTAACCAATGTTGTGCATCTAATAAGTGATTTTGTGTCATTGGCTGAACATTTTGGTCATTTTCGTCCTTTCTAGGCTTATTCTAATCCAATTTGGGTTTTTAACCAATCTTGTGCATCCAAAAAGTGCGTTTGTGTCATGGGATTAATATTTAGGTCATTTTCGTCCTCCCTAGGCTTAATCTAATTGAATTAAGGTGTTTAACCAATGTTGTGCATCCTATAAGTGATTTTGTGTCATTGGTTGAACATTTAGGTCTTTTTCGTCCTCCCTAGACTTATTCTAATCCAATTAGGGTTTTAACCAATCTTGTGCATCCAACAAGTGATTATGTGTCATTGGTTGAACATTTTGGTCATTTTCGTCTTTTCTAGGCTTATTCTAATGCAATTAGGGTTTTTAACCAATCTTGTGCATCCAACAAGTGATTTTGTGTCATTGGTTGAACATTTTCGTCATTTTCGTCCTTTCTAGGCTTATTCTAATGCAATTAGAGTTTTTAACCAATCTTGTGCAACCAAAAAGTGCGTTTGTGTCATTGGATTAATATTTAGGTCATTTTCGTGGTCCCTAGGCTTATTCTAATCCAATTAGGGTTTTTAACCAATCTTGTGCATCCAATAAGTAATTTTGTGTCATTGGTTGAACATTTTGGTCATTTTCGTCCTTTCTAGGCTTATTCTATTCCAATTAGGGTTTTTAACAAATCTTGTGCAGCCAATAAGTGCGTTTGTGTCATTGGTTGAACATTTAGGTCATTTTCGTTTTCCATAGTCTTACTCTAATCCAATTAGGGTTTTTAACCAATCTTGTGCATCCAATAAGTGATTTTGTGTCATTGGTTTAACATTTAGGTCATTTTCGTTCTCCCTGGGCTTATTCTAATTCAATTAGGGTTTTAACCAATCTTGTGCTTCCAACAAGTGATTCTGTGTCATTGGTTGAACATTTTGGTCATTTTCGTCTTTTCTAGGCTTATTCTAATGCAATTAGGGTTTTTAACCAATCTTGTGCATCCAACAAGTGATTTTGTGTCATTGGTTGAACATTTTGGTCATTTTCGTCCTTTCTAGGCTTATTCTAATGCAATTAGGGTTTTTAACCAATCTTGTGCAACCAAAAAGTGCGTTTGTATCATTGGACTAATATTTAGGTCATTTTCGTGGTCCCTAGGCTTATTCTAATCCAATTAGGGTTTTTAACCAATCTTGTGCATCCAATAAGTGATTTTGTGTCATTGGTTGAACATTTAGGTCATTTTCGTCCTCCCTGGGCCTATTATAATCCAATTGGGGTTTTAACCAATGTTGTGGATCCAATAAGTGCGTTTGTGTCATTGGTTGAACATTTAGGTCTTTTTCGTCCTCCCTAGACTTATTCTAATCCAATTAGGGTTTTTAACCTATCTTGTGCATCCAACAAGAGATTTTGTGTCATTCGTTGAACATTTAGGTCATTTTCGTCCTCCCTAGGCCGATTCTAATCCAATTAGGGTTTTAACCAATCTTGTGGATCCAGTAAGTGTGTTTGTGTCATTGGTTGAACATTTAGGTCATTTTTGTCCTCCCTAGGCTTATTCTAATCGAATTAGGGTTTTTAACCAATCTTGTGCATCCTATAAGTGATTTTGTGTCATTGGTTGAACATTTAGGTCATTTTCGTCCTCCCTAGGCTTATTCTAATCCAATTAGGGTTTTTAACCAATCTTGTGCATCCAATAAGTGATATTGTGTCATTGGTTGAACATTTAGGTCATTTTCGTCCTCCGTAGGCTTATTTTATTCCAATTAGGGTTTTTAACCTATCTTGTGCATCCAACAAGTGATTGTGTGTAATTGGTTGAACATTTTGGTCATTTTTGTCCTCCCTGGGCTTATTCTAATCGAATTAAGGTTTTTGACCAATCTTGTGTATCCAATAAGTGCGTTTGTGTCATTAGATTACCATTTAGGTCATTTTCGTCCTACCCAGGCTAATTCTAATCCAATTAGGGTTTTTAACCAATGTTGTGCATCTAATAAGTGATTTTGTGTCATTGGTTGAACATTTTGGTCATTTTCGTCCTTTCTAGGCTTATTCAAATCCAATTACGGTTTTTAACCAATCTTGTGCATCCAAAAAGTGCGTTTGTGTCATTGGATTAATATTTAGGTCATTTTCGTCCTCCCTAGGCTTATTCTAATCGAATTAGGGTTTTTAACCAATCTTGTGCAACCTATAAGTGATTTTGTGTCTTTGGTTGAACATTTAGGTCAGTTTAGTTTTCCACAGTCTGATTCTAATCCAATTAGGGTTTTTAACCAATCTTGTGCATCCAATAAGTACGTTTGTGTCATTGGTTTAACATTTAGGTCATTTTCGTCCTCCCTTGGCTTATTCTAATCAAATTAGGGTTTTTAAACAATGTTGTGCATCCAATAAGTGATATTGTGTCATTGGTTGAACATTTAGATCATTTTCGTCATCCCTAGGCTTATTCTAATCCAATTAGGGTCTTTAACCAATCTTGCGCATCCAATAAGTGATTTTATGTCATTGGTTGAACATCTAGCTTATTCTAATCCAGTTAGGGTTTTTAACAAATCTTGTTCATGCAATAAGTGATTTTGTGTCATTGGTTGAACATTTAGGTCATTTTCGTCCTCCCTGGGCTTATTCTAATCCAATTAGGGTTTTAACCAATCTTCTGGATCCAACAAGTGCGTTTGTGTCATTGGTTGAACATTTTGGTCATTTTCGTCCTCTCTAGGCTTATTCTAATCCAATTAGGGTTTTTAACCAATCTTGTGCATCCAAAAAGTGCGTTTGTGTCATTGGATTAATATTTATGTAATTTTCGTCCTCCCTAGCCTTATTCTAATCGAATTAGGGTTTTTAACCAATCTTGTGCATCCAATAAGTGCGTTTGTGTCATTGGATTAACATTTAAGTCATTTTATTCCTCCCTAGGCTTATTCCAATCCAATTAGGGTTTTTAACCAATCTTGTGCATCCAACAAGTGATTATGCGTCATTGGTTGAACATTTTGGTCATTTTCGTCCTTTCTAGGCTTATTCTAATGCAATTAGGGTTTTAAACCAATCTTGTGCATCCAAAAAGTGCTTTTGTGTCAATGGATTAATATTTAGGTCATTTTTGTGGTCGCTAGGCTTATTCTAATCCAATTATGGTTTTTAACCAATCTTGTGTATCCAATAAGTGCGTTTGTGTCATTAGATTGACATTTAGGTCATTTTCGTCCTCCCTAGGCTAATTCTAATCCAATTAGGGTTTTTAACCAATGTTGTGCATCTAATAAGTGATTTTGTGTCATTGGTTGAACATTTTTGTCATTTTCGTCCTTTCTAGGCTTATTATAATCCAATTAGGGTTTTTAACCAATCTTGTGCATCCAAAAAGTGCGTTTGTGTCATTGGATTAATATTTAGGTCATTTTCGTGGTTCCTAGGCATATTCTAATCCAATTAGGGTTTTTAACCTGTCTTGTGCATATAATAAGTGATTTTGTGTCATTGGTTGAACATTTAGGTCATTTTCGTCCTCCCTGGGCCGATTCTAATCCAATTAGGGTTTTAACCAATCTTGTGGATCCAATAAGTGCGTTTGTGTCATTGGTTGAACATTTAGGTCATTTTTGTCCTCCCTAGGCTTATTCTAATCGAATTAGGGTTTTTAACCAATGTTCTGCATCCAATAAGTGATTTTGTGTCATTGGTTGATTATTTAGGTCTTTTTCGTCCTCCCTTAGCTTTTCTAATGCAATTAGCGTTTTTAACCAATCTCGTGGATCCAATTAGTGCTTTGTTTCATTGGTTGAACATTTAGGTCATTTTCTTCCTTCTTAGGTTTATTCTAATCCAATTAGGGTTTTTAACCAATCTTGTGCATCCAACAAGTGATTTTGTGTAATTGGTTGAACATTTTGGTCATTTTCGTCCTTTCTAGGCTTATTCTAATGCAATTAGGGTTTTAAACCAATCTTGTGCATCCAAAAAGTGCGTTTGTGTCATTGGATTAACATTTAGATCATTTTCGTCCTCCCTAGGCAAATTCTAATCCAATTAGGGTTTTTAACCAATGTTGTGCATCTAATAAGTGATTTTGTGTCATTGGTTGAACATTTTGGTCATTTTCGTCCTTTCTAGGCTTATTCTAATCCAATTTGGGTTTTTAACCAATCTTGTGCATCAAAAAAGTGCGTTTGTGTCATGGGATTAATATTTAGGTCATTTTCGTCCTCCTAGGCTTATTCTAATCGAATTAGGGTGTTTAACCAATGTTGTGCATCCTATAAGTGATTTTGTGTCATTGGTTGAACATTTAGGTCTTTTTCGTCCTCCCTAGACTTATTCTAATCCAATTAGGGTTTTAACCAATCTTGTGCATCCAACAAGTGATTCTGTGTCATTGGTTGAACATTTTGGTCATTTTCGTCTTTTCTAGGCTTATTCTAATGCAATTAGGGTTTTTAACCAATCTTGTGCATCCAACAAGTGATTTTGTGTCATTGGTTGAACATTTTGGTCATTTTCGTCCTTTCTAGGCTTATTCTAATGCAATTAGAGTTTTTAACCAATCTTGTGCAACCAAAAAGTGCGTTTATGTCATTGGATTAATATTTAGGTCATTTTCGTGGTCCCTAGGCTTATTCTAATCCAATTAGGGTTTTTAACCAATCTTGTGCATCCAATAAGTAATTTTGTGTCATTGGTTGAACATTTTGGTCATTTTCGTCCTTTCTAGGCTTATTCTATTCCAATTAGGGTTTTTAACAAATCTTGTGCAGCCAATAAGTGCGTTTGTGTCATTGGTTGAACATTTAGGTCATTTTCGTTTTCCATAGTCTTACTCTAATCCAATTAGGGTTTTTAACCAATCTTGTGCATCCAATAAGTGATTTTGTGTCATTGGTTTAACATTTAGGTCATTTTCGTTCTCCCTGGGCTTATTCTAATTCAATTAGGGTTTTAACCAATCTTGTGCTTCCAACAAGTGATTCTGTGTCATTGGTTGAACATTTTGGTCATTTTCGTCTTTTCTAGGCTTATTCTAATGCAATTAGGGTTTTTAACCAATCTTGTGCATCCAACAAGTGATTTTGTGTCATTGGTTGAACATTTTGGTCATTTTCGTCCTTTCTAGGCTTATTCTAATGCAATTAGGGTTTTTAACCAATCTTGTGCAACCAAAAAGTGCGTTTGTGTCATTGGACTAATATTTAGGTCATTTTCGTGGTCCCTAGGCTTATTCTAATCCAATTAGGGTTTTTAACCAATCTTGTGCATCCAATAAGTGATTTTGTGTCATTGGTTGAACATTTAGGTCATTTTCGTCCTCCCTGGGCCTATTCTAATCCAATTAGGGTTTTTAACCTATCTTGTGCATCCAACAAGAGATTTTGTGTCATTCGTTGAACATTTAGGTCATTTTCGTCCTCCCTAGGCCGATACTAATCCAATTAGGGTTTTAACCAATCTTGTGGATCCAGTAAGTGCGTTTGTGTCATTGGTTGAACATTTAGGTCATTTTTGTCCTCCCTAGGCTTATTCTAATCGAATTAGGGTTTTTAACCAATCTTGTGCATCCTATAAGTGATTTTGTGTCATTGGTTGAACATTTAGGTCATTTTCGTCCTCCCTAGGCTTATTCTAATCCAATTAGGGTTTTTAACCAATCTTGTGCATCCAATAAGTGATATTGTGTCATTGGTTGAACATTTAGGTCATTTTCGTCCTCCCTAGGCTTATTCAATTCCAATTACGGTTTTAAACCAATCTTGTGCATCCAACAAGTGATTTTGTGTCATTGGTTGAACATTTTGGTCATTTTCGTCCTCCTTGGGCTTATTCTAATCGAATTAGGGTTTTTAACCAATCTTGTGTATCCAATAAGTGCGTTTGTGCCATTAAATGAACATTTAGGTCATTTTCATCCTCCCTGGGCTTATTCTAATGCAAATAGCGTTTTTAACCAATCTCGTGGATCCAATTAGTGCATTGTTTCATTGGTTGAACATTAACATCATTTTCGTCCTTTCTTGTCTTTTTCTAATCCAATTAGGGTTTTTAACCAATCTTGTGCATCATAAAAGTGCGTTTGTGTCATTGGATTAATATTTATGTCATTTTTGTCCTCCCTAGGCTTATTCTAATCGAATTAGGGTTTTTAACCAATCTTGTGCATCCTATAAGTGATTTTTAGTCATTGGTTGAACATTTAGGTCATTTTCGTCCTCCCTAGGCTTATTCTTATCCAATTAGGGGTTTTAACCAATCTTGTGCATCCAATAAGTGATGTTATGTCATTGGTTGAACATTTAGGTCATTCTAGTACTCCTTGGGCTTATTCTAATCCAATTAGGGTTTTAACCAATCTTGTCCATCCAATAAGTGCGTTTGTGTCATTGGTTAAACATTTAGGTCGTTTTCATTTTCCATAGTCTTATTCTAATCCAATTAGGGTTTTTAACCAATCTTGTGCATCCAATAAGAGCGTTTGTGTCATTGGTTTAACATTTAGGTCATTTTCGTGGTCCCTAGGCTTATTCTAATCCAATTAGGGTTTTTAACCAATCTTGTGCATCCAATAAGTGATATTGTGTGATTGGTTGAACATTTAGGTCATTTTCGTGGTCCCTAGGCTTATTCTAATCCAATTAGGGTTTTTAACCAATCTTGTGCATCCAATAAGATATTTTGTGTCATTGGTTGAACATTTAGGTCATTTTTGTCCTCCCTAGGCTTATTCTAATCGAATTAGGGTTTTTAACCAATCTTGTGCATCCTATAAGTGATTTTGAATCATTGGTTGAACATTTAGGTCATTTTCGTCCTCACTAGGCTTATTCAATTCCAATTAGGGTTTTTAACCAATCTTGTGCATCCAACAAGTGATTTTGTGTCATTGGTTGAACATTTTGGTCATTTTCGTCCTCCTTGGGCTTATTCTAATCGAATTAGGGTTTTTAACCAATCTTGTGTATCCAATAAGTGCGTTTGTGTCATTAAATTAACATTTAGGTCATTTTCATCCTCCCTGGGCTTATTCTAATGCAAATAGCGTTTTTAACCAATCTCGTGGATCCAATTAGTGCTTTGTTTCATTGGTTGAACATTTAGGTCATTTTCGTCCTTTCTAGGCTTTTTCTAATCCAATTAGGGTTTTTAACCAATCTTGTGCATCCAAAAAGTGCAGTTGTGTCATTGGATTAATATTTAGGTCATTTTTGTCCTCCCTAGGCTTATTCTAATCGAATTAGGGTTTTTAACCAATCTTGTGCATCCTATATGTGATTTTTAGTCATTGGTTGAACATTTAGGTCATTTTCGTCCTCCCTAGGCTTATTCTTATCCAATTAGGGTTTTTAACCAATCTTGTGCATCCAATAAGTGATATTGTGTCATAGGTTGAACATTTAGGTCATTTTCATCCTCTCTAAGCTTATTCTAATCCAATTAGGGTTTTTAACCAATCTTGTGCATCCAAAAAGTGCGTTTGAGTCATTGGATTAATATTTAAATCATTTTCGTGGTCCCTAGGCTTATTCTAATCCAATTAGGGTTTTTAACGAATCTTGTGCATCCAATAAGTGATTTTGTGTCATTGGTTGAACATTTAGGTCATTTTCGTCCTCCCTAGGCTTATTCTAATCCAATTAGGGTTTTTAACCAATCTTGTGCATCCAATAAGTGATTTTGTGTCATTGTTTGAACATTTAGGTACTTTTCGTCCTCCCTAGGCTTATTCTAGTCCAATTAGGGTTTCTAACCAATCTTGTGCATCCAATAAGTGATTTTGTGTCGTTGGTTGAACATTTAGGTCATTTTCGTCCTCCCTAGACATATTCTAATTTAATTAGGGTTTTTAACCAATCTTGTGCATCCAATAAGTGATTTTGTGTCATTGGTTGAACATTTAGGTCATTTTCGTCTTCCCTAGGCTTATTCTTATCAAATTAGGGTTTTTAAACAGTGTTGTGCATCCAATAAGTGATTTTGTGTCATTGGTTGAACATTTAGGTCATTTTCGTCCTCCCTAGGCTTATTCTAATCCAATTAGGGTTGTTAACCAATCTTGTGCATCCAATAAGTGATTTTGTGTCATTGGTTGAACATTTACGTCATTTTCATCCTCCCTGAATTTATTCTAATCAAATTAGGGTTTTTAACCAATCTTGTGCATGCAATAAGTGATTTTATGTCATTGGTTGAACATTTAGGTCATTTTCGTCTTCCCTATGCTAATTCTAATCCAATTAGGGTTGTTAACCAATCTTGTGCATCCAATAAGTGATTTTGTGTCATTGGTTGAACATTTAGGTCATTTTCGTCCTCCCTAGGCTTATTCTAATCCAATTAGGGTTTTTAACCAATCTTGTGCATCCAATAAGTGCGTTTGTGTCATTGGTTTAACATTTAGGTCATTTTCGTCCTCCCTAGGCTTATTCTAATCCAATTAGGGTTTTTAACCAATCTTGTGCATCCAATAAGTGATATTGTGTCATTGGTTGAACATTTAGGTCATTTTCGTCATCCCTAGGCTTATTCTAATCCAATTAGGGTCTTTAACCAATCTAGTGCATCCAATAAGTGATTTTGTGTCATTGGTTGAACATTTAGGTCATTTTCTTCCTCCCTAGCTTATTCTAATCCAGTTAGGGTTTTTAACGAATCTTGTGCATCCAATAAGTGATTTTGTGTCATTGGTTGATTATTTAGGTCTTTTTCGTCCTCCCTGGGCTTATACTAATGCAATTAGCGTTTCTAACCAATCTCGTGGATCCAATTAGTGCTTTGTTTCATTGGTTGAACATTTAGGTCATTTTCTTCCTCCCTAGGCTTATTCTAATCCAATTAGGGTTTTTAACCAATCTTGTGCATCCAACAAGTGATTCTGTGTCATTGGTTGAACATTTTGGTCATTTTCGTCCTTTCTAGGCTTATTCTAATGCAATTAGGGTTTTAAACCAATCTTGTGCATCCAAAAAGTGCGTTTGTGTCATTGGATTAATATTTAGGTCATTTTCGTGGTCCCTAGGCTTATTCTAATCCAATTAGGGTTTTTAACCAATCTTGTGCATCCAATAAGTGATTTTGTGTCATTGGTTGAACATTTAGGTCATTTTCGTCCTCCCTGGGCCTATTCTAATCCAATTAGGGTTTTAACCAATGTTGTGGATCCAATAAGTGCGTTTGTGTCATTGGTTGAACATTTAGGTCTTTTTCGTCCTCCCTAGACTTATTCTAATCCAATTAGGGTTTTTAACCTATCTTGTGCATCCAACAAGAGATTTTGTGTCATTGGTTGAACATTTAGGTCATTTTCGTCCTCCCTAGGCCGATTCTAATCCAATTAGGGTTTTAACCAATCTTGTGGATCCAGTAAGTGCGTTTGTGTCATTGGTTGAACATTTAGGTCATTTTTGTCCTCCCTAGGCTTATTCTAATCGAATTAGGGTTTTTAACCAATCTTGTGCATCCTATAAGTGATTTTGTGTCATTGGTTGAACATTTAGGTCATTTTCGTCCTCCCTAGGCTTATTCTAATCCAATTAGGGTTTTTAACCAATCTTGTGCATCCAATAAGTGATATTGTGTCATTGGTTGAACATTTAGGTCATTTTCGTCCTCCCTAGGCTTATTTTATTCCAATTAGGGTTTTTAACCTATCTTGTGCATCCAACAAGTGATTGTGTGTAATTGGTTGAACATGTTGGTCATTTTTGTCCTCCCTGGGCTTATTCTAATCGAATTAAGGTTTTTGACCAATCTTGTGTATCCAATAAGTGCGTTTGTGTCATTAGATTACCATTTAGGTCATTTTCTTCCTACCCAGGCTAATTCTAATCCAATTAGGGTTTTTAACCAATGTTGTGCATCTAATAAGTGATTTTGTGTCATTGGTTGAACATTTTGGTCATTTTTGTCCTTTCTAGGCTTATTCAAATCCAATTACGGTTTTTAACCAATCTTGTTCATCCAAAAAGTGCGTTTGTGTCATTGGATTAATATTTAGGTCATTTTCGTCCTCCCTAGGCTTATTCTAATCGAATTAGGGTTTTTAACCAATCTTGTGCAACCTATAAGTGATTTTGTGTCTTTGGTTGAACATTTAGGTCAGTTTAGTTTTCCATAGTCTGATTCTAATCCAATTAGGGTTTTTAACCAATCTTGTGCATCCAATAAGTACGTTTGTGTCATTGGTTTAACATTTAGGTCATTTTCGTCCTCCCTTGGCTTATTCTAATCCAATTAGGGTTTTTAAACAATGTTGTGTATCCAATAAGTGATATTGTGTCATTGGTTGAACATTTAGATCATTTTCGTCATCCCTAGGCTTATTCTAATCCAATTAGGGTCTTTAACCAATCTTGCGCATCCAATAAGTGTATTTATGTCATTGGTTGAACATCTAGCTTATTCTAATCCAGTTAGGGTTTTTAACAAATCTTGTTCATGCAATAAGTGATTTTGTGTCATTGGTTGAACATTTAGGTCATTTTCGTCCTCCCTGGGCTTATTCTAATCCAATTAGGGTTTTAACCAATCTTCTGGATCCAACAAGTGCGTTTGTGTCATTGGTTGAACATTTTGGTCATTTTCGTCCTCTCTAGGCTTATTCTAATCCAATTAGGGTTTTTAACCAATCTTGTGCATCCAAAAAGTGCGTTTGTGTCATTGGATTAATATTTATGTAATTTTCGGCCTCCCTAGCCTTATTCTAATCGAATTAGGGTTTTTAACCAATCTTGTGCATCCAATAAGTGCGTTTGTGTCATTGGATTAACATTTAAGTCATTTTATTCCTCCCTAGGCTTATTCCAATCCAATTAGGGTTTTTAACCAATCTTGTGCATCCAACAAGTGATTATGCGTCATTGGTTGAACATTTTGGTCATTTTCGTCCTTTCTAGGCTTATTCTAATGCAATTAGGGTTTTAAACCAATCTTGTGCATCCAAAAAGTGCTTTTGTGTCATTGGATTAATATTTAGGTCATTTATGTGGTCGCTAGGCTTATTCTAATCCAATTAGGGTTTTTAACCAATGTTGTGCATCTAATAAGTGATTTTGTGTCATTGGTTGAACATTTTTGTCATTTTCGTCCTTTCTAGGCTTATTATAATCCAATTGGGGTTTTTAACCAATCTTGTGCATCCAAAAAGTGCGTTTGTGTCATTGGATTAATATTTAGGTCATTTTCGTGGTTCCTAGGCTTATTCTAATCCAATTAGGGTTTTTAACCTGTCTTGTGCATCCAATAAGTGATTTTGTGTCATTGGTTGAACATTTAGGTCATTTTCGTCCTCCCTGGGCCGATTCTAATCCAATTAGGGTTTTAACCAATCTTGTGGATCCAATAAGTGCGTTTGTGTCATTGGTTGAACATTTAGGTCATTTTTGTCCTCCCTAGGCTTATTCTAATCGAATTAGGGTTTTTAACCAATATTTTGCATCCAATAAGTGATTTTGTGTCATTGGTTGATTATTTAGGTCTTTTTCGTCCTCCCTTGGCTTTTCTAATGCAATTAGCGTTTTTAACCAATCTCGTGGATCCAATTAGTGCTTTGTTTCATTGGTTGAACATTTAGGTCATTTTCTTCCTTCTTAGGTTTATTCTAATCCAATTAGGGTTTTTAACCAATCTTGTGCATCCAAAAAGTGCGTTTGTGTCATTGGATTAATATTTAGGTCATTTACGTGGTCCCTAGGCTTATTATAATCCAATTAGGTTTTTTAACCAATCTTGTGTATCCAATAAGTGCGTTTGTGTCATTAGATTAACATTTAGATCATTTTCGTCCTCCCTAGGCAAATTCTAATCCAATTAGGGTTTTTAACCAATGTTGTGCATCTAATAAGTGATTTTGTGTCATTGGTTGAACATTTTGGTCATTTTCGTCCTTTCTAGGCTTATTCTAATCCAATTAGGGTTTTTAACCAATCTTGTGCATCCAAAAAGTGCATTTGTGTCATTGGAATAATATTTAAGTCATTTTTGTGGTCCCTAGGCTTATTCTAATCCAATTAGGGTTTTTATCCTATCTTATGCATCCAATAAGAGATTTTGTGTCATTGGTTGAACATTTAGGTCATTTTCGTCCTCCCTGGGCCGATTCTAATCCAATTAGGGTTTTAACCAATCTTGTGGATCCAATAAGTGCGTTTGTGACATTGGTTGAACATTTAGGTCATTTTTGTCCTCCCTAGGCTTATTCTAATCGAATTAGGGTTTTTAACCAATCTTGTGCATCCTATAAGTGATTTTGTGTCATTGGTTGAACATTTAGGTCATTTTCGTCCTCCCTAGGCTTATTCTAATCCAATTAGGGTTTTTAACCAATCTTGTGCATCCAATAAGTATTATTGTGTCATTGGTTGAACATTTAGGTCATTTTCGTCCTCCCTAGGCTTATTTTATTCCAATTAGGGTTTTCAACCAATCTTGTGGATCCAACAAGTGATTTTGTGTCATTGGTTGATCATTTTGGTCATTTTCGTTCTCCCTGGGCTTATTCTCATCGAATTACGGTTTTTAACCAATCCTGTGTATCCAATAAGTGCGTTTGTGTCATTAGATTAACATTTAGGTCATTTTCGTCCTCCCTAGGCTAATTCTAATCCAATAGGGTTTTTAACCAATGTTGTGCATCTAATAAGTGAATTTGTGTCATTGGTTGAACATTTTGGTCATTTTCGTCCTTTCTAGGCTTATTCTAATCCAATTTGGGTTTTTAACCAATCTTGTGCATCCAAAAAGTTCGTTTGTGTCATTGGATTAATATTTAGGTCATTTTCGTCCTCCCTAGGCTTATTCTAATCGAATTAGGGTGTTTAACCAAACTTGTGCATTCTATAAGTGATTTTTTGTCATTGGTTGAACATTTAGGTCATTTTCGTCCTCCCTAGGCTTATTCTAATCGAATTAAGGTTTTTAACCAATCTTGTGCATCCTATAAGTGATTTTGTGTCATTGGTTGAACATTGAGGTTATTTTCGTCCTCCCTGGGCTTATTCTAATCCAATTAAGGTTCTTAACCAATCTCTTGGATCCAATTAGTGCGTTTGTCTCATTGGTTGAACATTTAGGTCAGTTTCATTTTCCATAGTCTTAGTCTAATCCAATTAGGGTTTTTAACCAACCTTGTGCATCCAATAAGTGATTTTGTGTCATTGGATTAAGATTTAGGTCATTTTCATTATCCATAGTCGTATTCTAATCCAATTAGGGTTTTTAACCAATCTTGTGAATCCAACAAGTTATTCTGTGTCATTGTTTGAACATTTTGGTCATTTTCGTCCTTTCTAGGCTTATTCTAATCCAATTAGGGTTTTTAACTAATCTTATGCATCAAAAAAGTGTGTTTGTGCATTGGATTAATATTTAGGTCATTTTCGTCCTCCCTAGGCTTATTCTAATCCAATTAGGGTTTTTAACCTGTCTTGTGCATCCAATAAGTGATTTTGTGTCATTGGTTGAACATTTAGGTCATTTTCGTCCTCCCTGGGCCGATTCTAATCCAATTAGGGTTTTAACCAATCTTGTGGATCCAATAAGTGCGTTTGTGTCATTGGTTGAACATTTAGGTCATTTTTGTCCTCCCTAGGCTTATTCTAATCGAATTAGGGTTTTTAACCAATGTTCTGCATCCAATAAGTGATTTTGTGTCATTGGTTGATTATTTAGGTCTTTTTCGTCCTCCCTTGGCTTATTCTAATGCAATTAGCGTTTTTAACCAATCTCGTGGATCCAATTAGTGCTTTATTTCATTGGTTGAAGATTTAGGTCATTTTCTTCCTCCTTAGGTTTATTCTAATCCAATTATGGTTTTTTACCCATATCTTGTGCATCCAACAAGTGATTCTGTGTAATTGGTTGAACATTTTGGTCATTTTCGTCCTTTCTAGGCTTATTCTAATGCAATTAGGGTTTTAAACCAATCTTGTGCATCCAAAAAGTGCGTTTGTGTCATTGGATTAATATTTAGGTCATTTACGTGGTCCCTAGGCTTATTGTAATCCAATTAGGTTTTTTAACCAATCTTGTGTATCCAATAAGTGCGTTTGTGTCATTAGATTAACATTTAGATCATTTTCGTCCTCCCTAGGCAAATTCTAATCCAATTAGGGTTTTTAACCAATGTTGTGCATCTAATAAGTGATTTTGTGTCATTGGTTGAACATTTTGGTCATTTTCGTCCTTTCTAGGCTTATTCTAATCCAATTAGGGTTTTTAACCAATCTTGTGCATCCAAAAAGTGCATTTGTGTCATTGGAATAATATTTAAGTCATTTTTGTGGTCCCTAGGCTTATTCTAATCCAATTAGGGTTTTTATCCTATCTTATGCATCCAATAAGAGATTTTGTGTCATTGGTTGAACATTTAGGTCATTTTCGTCCTCCCTGGGCCGATTCTAATCCAATTAGGGTTTTAACCAATCTTGTGGATCCAATAAGTGCGTTTGTGACATTGGTTGAACATTTAGGTCATTTTTGTCCTCCCTAGGCTTATTCTAATCGAATTAGGGTTTTTAACCAATCTTGTGCATCCTATAAGTGATTTTGTGTCATTGGTTGAACATTTAGGTCATTTTCGTCCTCCCTAGGCTTATTCTAATCCAATTAGGGTTTTTAACCAATCTTGTGCATCCAATAAGTATTATTGTGTCATTGGTTGAACATTTAGGTCATTTTCGTCCTCCCTAGGCTTATTTTATTCCAATTAGGGTTTTCAACCAATCTTGTGGATCCAACAAGTGATTTTGTGTCATTGGTTGATCATTTTGGTCATTTTCGTTCTCCCTGGGCTTATTCTCATCGAATTACGGTTTTTAACCAATCCTGTGTATCCAATAAGTGCGTTTGTGTCATTAGATTAACATTTAGGTCATTTTCGTCCTCCCTAGGCTAATTCTAATCCAATAGGGTTTTTAACCAATGTTGTGCATCTAATAAGTGAATTTGTGTCATTGGTTGAACATTTTGGTCATTTTCGTCCTTTCTAGGCTTATTCTAATCCAATTTGGGTTTTTAACCAATCTTGTGCATCCAAAAAGTTCGTTTGTGTCATTGGATTAATATTTAGGTCATTTTCGTCCTCCCTAGGCTTATTCTAATCGAATTAGGGTGTTTAACCAAACTTGTGCATTCTATAAGTGATTTTTTGTCATTGGTTGAACATTTAGGTCATTTTCGTCCTCCCTAGGCTTATTCTAATCGAATTAAGGTTTTTAACCAATCTTGTGCATCCTATAAGTGATTTTGTGTCATTGGTTGAACATTGAGGTTATTTTCGTCCTCCCTTGGCTTATTCTAATCCAATTAAGGTTCTTAACCAATCTCGTGGATCCAATTAGTGCGTTTGTCTCATTGGTTGAACATTTAGGTCAGTTTCATTTTCCATAGTCTTAGTCTAATCCAATTAGGGTTTTTAACCAACCTTGTGCATCCAATAAGTGATTTTGTGTCATTGGATTAAGATTTAGGTCATTTTCATTATCCATAGTCGTATTCTAATCCAATTAGGGTTTTTAACCAATCTTGTGAATCCAACAAGTTATTCTGTGTCATTGTTTGAACATTTTGGTCATTTTCGTCCTTTCTAAGCTTATTCTAATCCAATTAGGGTTTTTAACTAATCTTATGCATCAAAAAAGTGTGTTTGTGCATTGGATTAATATTTAGGTCATTTTCGTCCTCCCTAGGCTTATTCTAATCCAATTAGGGTTTTTAACCTGTCTTGTGCATCCAATAAGTGATTTTGTGTCATTGGTTGAACATTTAGGTCATTTTCGTCCTCCCTGGGCCGATTCTAATCCAATTAGGGTTTTAACCAATCTTGTGGATCCAATAAGTGCGTTTGTGTCATTGGTTGAACATTTAGGTCATTTTTGTCCTCCCTAGGCTTATTCTAATCGAATTAGGGTTTTTAACCAATGTTCTGCATCCAATAAGTGATTTTGTGTCATTGGTTGATTATTTAGGTCTTTTTCGTCCTCCCTTGGCTTATTCTAATGCAATTAGCGTTTTTAACCAATCTCGTGGATCCAATTAGTGCTTTATTTCATTGGTTGAACATTTAGGTCATTTTCTTCCTCCTTAGGTTTATTCTAATCCAATTATGGTTTTTTACCCATATCTTGTGCATCCAACAAGTGATTCTGTGTAATTGGTTGAACATTTTGGTCATTTTCGTCCTTTCTAGGCTTATTCTAATGCAATTAGGGTTTTAAACCAATCTTGTGCATCCAAAAAGTGCGTTTGTGTCATTGGATTAATATTTAGGTCATTTACGTGGTCCCTAGGCTTATTGTAATCCAATTAGGTTTTTTAACCAATCTTGTGTATCCAATAAGTGCGTTTGTGTCATTAGATTAACATTTAGATCATTTTTGTCCTCCCTAGGCAAATTCTAATCCAATTAGGGTTTTTAACCAATGTTGTGCATCTAATAAGTGATTTTGTGTCATTGGTTGAACATTTTGGTCATTTTCGTCCTTTCTAGGCTTATTCTAATCCAATTAGGGTTTTTAACCAATCTTGTGCATCCAAAAAGTGCATTTGTGTCATTGGAATAATATTTAAGTCATTTTGTGGTCCCTAGGCTTATTATAATCCAATTAGGTTTTTTAACCAATCTTGTGTATCCAATAAGTGCGTTTGTGTCATTAGATTAACATTTAGATCATTTTCGTCCTCCCTAGGCAAATTCTAATCCAATTAGGGTTTTTAACCAATGTTGTGAATCCAACAAGTTATTCTGTGTCATTGTTTGAACATTTTGGTCATTTTCGGCCTTTCTAGGCTTATTCGAATCCAATTAGGGTTTTTAATTAATCTTATGCATCAAAAAAGTGTGTTTGTGCATTGGATTAATATTTAGGTCATTTTCGTCCTCCCTAGGCTTATTCTAACCCAATTAGGGTTTTTAACCTGTCTTGTGCATCCAATAAGTGATTTTGTGTCATTGGTTGAACATTTAGGTCATTTTCGTACTCCCTGGGCCGATTCTAATCCAATTAGGGTTTTAACCAATCTTGTGGATCCAATAAGTGCGTTTGTGTCATTGGTTGAACATTTAGGTCATTTTTGTCCTCCCTAGGCTTATTCTAATCGAATTAGGGTTTTTAACC
>JBBPBQ010000003.1:26996257-27023967 GCA_037974755.1 Cicer yamashitae
GTTTTTAACCAATCTTGTGCAACCAAAAAGTGCGTTTATGTCATTGGATTAATATTTAGGTCATTTTCGTGGTCCCTAGGCTTATTCTAATCCAATTAGGGTTTTTAACCAATCTTGTGCATCCAATAAGTGATTTTGTGTCATTGGTTGAACATTTAGGTCATTTTCGTCCTCCCTGGGCCTATTCTAATCCAATTAGGGTTTTAACCAATGTTGTGGATCCAATAAGTGCGTTTGTGTCATTGGTTGAACATTTAGGTCTTTTTCGTCCTCCCTAAACTTATTCTAATCCAATTAGGGTTTTTAACCTATCTTGTGCATCCAACAAGAGATTTTGTGTCATTGGTTGAACATGTAGGTCATTTTCGTCCTCCCTAGGCCGATTCTAATCCAATTAGGGTTTTAACCAATCTTGTGGATCCAGTAAGTGCGTTTGTGTCATTGGTTGAACATTTAGGTCATTTTTGTCCTCCCTAGGCTTATTCTAATCGAATTAGGGTTTTTAACCAATCTTGTGCATCCTATAAGTGATTTTGTGTCATTGGTTGAACATTTAGGTCATTTTCGTCATCCCTAGGTTTATTTTATTCCAATTAGGGTTTTTAACCTATCTTGTGTATCCAACAAGAGATTTTGTGTCATTGGTTGATCATTTTGGTCATTTTCGTCCTCCCTGGGCTTATTCTAATCGAATTACGGTTTTTAACCAATCTTGTGTATCCAATAAGTGCGTTTGTGTCATTAGATTAACATTTAGGTCATTTTCATCCTCCCTAGGCTAATTCTAATCCAATAAGGGTTTTTAACCAATCTTGTGCATCTAATAAGTGATTTTGTGTCATTGGTTGAACATTTTGGTCATTTTCGTCCTCCCTAGGCTTATTCTAATCCAATTAGGGTTTTTAACCAATCTTGTGCATCCAATAAATGATTTTGTGTCATTGGTTGAACATTTAGGACATTTTCGTCCTCCCTGGGCTTATTCTAATCAAATTAGGGTTTTAACCAATCTTGTGGACCCAATAAGTGCGTGTGTGTCATTGGTTGAACATTTAGGTCATTTTCGTCATCCCTAGGCTTATTCTAATCGAATTAGGGTTTTTAACCAATCTTGTGCATCCTATAAGTGATTTTGTGTCAATTGTTGAACATTTAGGTCTTTTTCGTCCTCCCTAGACTTATTCTAATCCAATTAGGGTTTTAACCAATCTTGTGCATCCAACAAGTGATTGTGTGTAATTGGTTGAACATTTTGGTCATTTTTGTCCTCCCTGTGCTTATTCTAATCGAATTAGGGTTTTTGACCAATCTTGTGTATCCAATAAGTGCGTTTGTCTCATTAGATTACCATTTAGGTCATTTTCGTCCTACCTAGGCTAATTCTAATCCAATTAGGGTTTTTAACCAATGTTGTGCATCTAATAAGTGATTTTGTGTCATTGGTTGAACATTTTGGTCATTTTGGTCCTTTCTAGGCTTATTCAAATCCAATTAGGGTTTTTAACCAATCTTGTGCATCCAAAAAGTGCGTTTGTGTCATTGGATTAATATTTAGGTCATTTTCGTCCTCCCTAGGCTTATTCTAATCGAATTAGGGTTTCTAACCAATCTTGTGCAACCTATAAGTGATTTTGTGTCATTGGTTGAACATTTAGGTCGTTTTAGTTTTCCATAGTCTGATTCTAATCCAATTAGGGTTTTTAACCAATCTTGTGCATCCAATAAGTACGTTTGTGTCATTGGTTTAACATTTAGGTCATTTTCGTCCTCCCTTGGCTTATTCTAATCCAATTAGGGTTTTTAAACAATCTTGTGCATCCAATAAGTGATATTGTGTCATTGGTTGAACATTTATATCATTTTCGTCATCCCTAGGCTTATTCTAATCCAATTAGGGTCTTTAACCAATCTTGTGCATCCAATAAGTGATTTTATGTCATTGCTTGAACATCTAGCTTATTCTAATCCAGTTAGGGTTTTTAACCAATCTTGTTCGTGCAATAAGTGATTTTGTGTCATTGGTTGAACATTTAGGTCATTTTCGTCCTCCCTGGGCTTATTCTAATCCAATTAGGGTTTTAACATATCTTCTGGATCCAACAAGTGCGTTTGTGTCATTGGTTGAACATTTAGGTCATTTTCGTTTTCCATAGTCTTATTCTAATCCAATTAGGGTTTTTAACCAATCTTGTGCATCCAATAAGTGCTTTTGTGTCATTGGTTGAACATTTAGGTCATTTTCGTCCTTTCTAGGCTTATTCTATTCCAATTATGGTTTTTAACAAATCTTGTGCAGCCAATTAGTGCGTTTGTGTCATTGGTTGAACATTTAGGTCATTTTCGTTTTCCATAGTCTTACTCTAATCCAATTAGGGTTTTTAACCAATCTTGTGCATCCAATAAGTGATTTTGTGTCATTGGTTTAACATTTAGGTCATTTTCGTCCTCCCTGGTCTTATTCTAATTCAATTAGGGTTTTAACCAATCTTGTGCTTCCAACAAGTGATTCTGTGTCATTGGTTGAACATTTTGGTCATTTTCGTCTTTTCTAGGCTTATTCTAATGCAATTAGGGTTTTTAACCAATCTTGTGCATCCAACAAGTGATTTTGTGTCATTGGTTGAACATTTTGGTCATTTTCGTCCTTTCTAGGCTTATTCTAATGCAATTAGGGTTTTTAACCAATCTTGTGCAACCAAAAAGTGCGTTTATGTCATTGGATTAATATTTAGGTCATTTTCGTGGTCCCTAGGCTTATTCTAATCCAATTAGGGTTTTTAACCAATCTTGTGCATCCAATAAGTGATTTTGTGTCATTGGTTGAACATTTAGGTCATTTTCGTCCTCCCTGGGCCTATTCTAATCCAATTAGGGTTTTAACCAATGTTGTGGATCCAATAAGTGCGTTTGTGTCATTGGTTGAACATTTAGGTCTTTTTCGTCCTCCCTAAACTTATTCTAATCCAATTAGGGTTTTTAACCTATCTTGTGCATCCAACAAGAGATTTTGTGTCATTGGTTGAACATGTAGGTCATTTTCGTCCTCCCTAGGCCGATTCTAATCCAATTAGGGTTTTAACCAATCTTGTGGATCCAGTAAGTGCGTTTGTGTCATTGGTTGAACATTTAGGTCATTTTTGTCCTCCCTAGGCTTATTCTAATCGAATTAGGGTTTTTAACCAATCTTGTGCATCCTATAAGTGATTTTGTGTCATTGGTTGAACATTTAGGTCATTTTCGTCCTCCCTAGGTTTATTCTAATCCAATTACGGTTTTTAACCAATCTTGTGCATCCAATAAGTGATATTGTGTCATTGGTTGAACATTTAGGTCATTTTCGTCCTCCCTAGGCTTATTTTATTCCAATTAGGGTTTTTAACCTATCTTGTGCATCCAACAAGAGATTTTGTGTCAGTGGTTGATCATTTTGGTCATTTTCGTCCTCCCTGGGCTTATTCTAATCGAATTACGGTTTTTAACCAATCTTGTGTATCCAATAAGTGCGTTTGTGTCATTAGATTAACATTTAGGTCATTTTCATCCTCCCTAGGCTAATTCTAATCCAATAAGGATTTTTAACCAATCTTGTGCATCTAATAAGTGATTTTGTGTCATTGGTTGAACATTTTGGTCATTTTCGTCCTTTCTAGGCTTATTCTAATCCAATTTGGGTTTTTAACCAGTCTTGTGCATCCAAAAAGTGCGTTTGTGTCATTGGATTAATATTTAGGTCATTTTCGTCCTCCCTAGGCTTATTCTAATCGAATTAGGGTGTTTAACCAATCTTGTGCATCCTATAAGTGATTTTTTGTCATTGGTTGAACATTTAGGACATTTTCGTCCTCCATAGGCTTATTCTAATCGAATTAGGGTTTTTAACCAATCTTGTGCATCCTATAAGTGATTTTGTGCCATTGGTTGAACATTTAGGTCATTTTCGTCCTCTCTGGGCTTATTCTAATCCAATTAAGGTTCTTAACCAATCTTGTGGATCCAATAAGTGCGTTTGTGTCATTTGTTGAACATTTAGGTCTTATTCGTTTTCCATAGTCTTATTCTAATCCAATTAGGGTTTTTAACAAATCTTGTGCATCCAAAAAGTGCGTTTGTGTCAGTGGATTAATATTTATGTCATTTTTGTCGTCCCTAGGCTTATTCTAATCCAATTAGGGTTTTTAACCAATCTTGTGCATCCAATAAATGATTTTGTGTCATTGGTTGAACATTTAGGACATTTTCGTCCTCCTTGGGCTTATTCTAATCAAATTAGGGTTTTAACCAATCTTGTGGACCCAATAAGTGCGTTTGTGTCATTGGTTGAACATTTAGGTCATTTTCGTCCTCCCTAGGCTTATTCTAATCGAATTAGGGTTTTTAACCAATCTTGTGCATCCTATAAGTGATTTTGTGTCATTGGTTGAACATTTAGGTCTTTTTCGTCCTCCCTAGACTTATTCTAATCCAATTAGGGTTTTAACCAATCTTGTGCATCCAACAAGTAATTGTGTGTAATTGGTTGAACATTTTGGTCATTTTTGTCCTCCCTGTGCTTATTCTAATCGAATTAGGGTTTTTGACCAATCTTGTGTATCCAATAAGTGCGTTTGTGTCATTCGATTACCATTTAGGTCATTTTCGTCCTACCTAGGCTAATTCTAATCCATTTAGGGTTTTTAACCAATGTTGTGCATCTAATAATTGATTTTGTGTCATTGGTTGAACATTTTGGTCATTTTCGTCCTTTCTAGGCTTATTCAAATCCAATTAGGGTTTTTAACCAATCTTGTGCATCCAAAAAGTGCGTGTGTGTCATTGGATTAATATTTAGGTCATTTTCGTCCTCCCTAGGCTTATTCTAATCGAATTAGGGTTTCTAACCAATCTTGTGCAACCTATAAGTGATTTTGTGTCATTGGTTGAACATTTAGGTCATTTTCGTCCTCCCTAGGTTTATTCTAATCCAATTACGGTTTTTAACCAATCTTGTGCATCCAATAAGTGATATTGTGTCATTGGTTGAACATTTAGGTCATTTTCGTCCTCCCTAGGCTTATTTTATTCCAATTAGGGTTTTTAACCTATCTTGTGCATCCAACAAGAGATTTTGTGTCATTGGTTGATCATTTTGGTCATTTTCGTCCTCCCTGGGCTTATTCTAATCGAATTACGGTTTTTAACCAATCTTGTGTATCCAATAAGTGCGTTTGTGTCATTAGATTAACATTTAGGTCATTTTCATCCTCCCTAGGCTAATTCTAATCCAATAAGGGTTTTTAACCAATGTTGTGCATCTAATAAGTGATTTTGTGTCATTGGTTGAACATTTTGGTCATTTTCGTCCTCCCTAGGCTTATTCTAATCCAATTAGGGTTTTTAACCAATCTTGTGCATCCAATAAATGATTTTGTGTCATTGGTTGAACATTTAGGACATTTTCGTCCTCCCTGGGCTTATTCTAATCAAATTAGGGTTTTAACCAATCTTGTGGACCCAATAAGTGCGTGTGTGTCATTGGTTGAACATTTAGGTCATTTTCGTCATCCCTAGGCTTATTCTAATCGAATTAGGGTTTTTAACCAATCTTGTGCATCCTATAAGTGATTTTGTGTCAATTGTTGAACATTTAGGTCTTTTTCGTCCTCCCTAGACTTATTCTAATCCAATTAGGGTTTTAACCAATCTTGTGCATCCAACAAGTGATTGTGTGTAATTGGTTGAACATTTTGGTCATTTTTGTCCTCCCTGTGCTTATTCTAATCGAATTAGGGTTTTTGACCAATCTTGTGTATCCAATAAGTGCGTTTGTCTCATTAGATTACCATTTAGGTCATTTTCGTCCTACCTAGGCTAATTCTAATCCAATTAGGGTTTTTAACCAATGTTGTGCATCTAATAAGTGATTTTGTGTCATTGGTTGAACATTTTGGTCATTTTGGTCCTTTCTAGGCTTATTCAAATCCAATTAGGGTTTTTAACCAATCTTGTGCATCCAAAAAGTGCGTTTGTGTCATTGGATTAATATTTAGGTCATTTTCGTCCTCCCTAGGCTTATTCTAATCGAATTAGGGTTTCTAACCAATCTTGTGCAACCTATAAGTGATTTTGTGTCATTGGTTGAACATTTAGGTCGTTTTAGTTTTCCATAGTCTGATTCTAATCCAATTAGGGTATTTAACCAATCTTGTGCATCCAATAAGTACGTTTGTGTCATTGGTTTAACATTTAGGTCATTTTCGTCCTCCCTTGGCTTATTCTAATCCAATTAGGGTTTTTAAACAATCTTGTGCATCCAATAAGTGATATTGTGTCATTGGTTGAACATTTATATCATTTTCGTCATCCCTAGGCTTATTCTAATCCAATTAGGGTCTTTAACCAATCTTGTGCATCCAATAAGTGATTTTATGTCATTGCTTGAACATCTAGCTTATTCTAATCCAGTTAGGGTTTTTAACCAATCTTGTTCGTGCAATAAGTGATTTTGTGTCATTGGTTGAACATTTAGGTCATTTTCGTCCTCCCTGGGCTTATTCTAATCCAATTAGGGTTTTAACATATCTTCTGGATCCAACAAGTGCGTTTGTGTCATTGGTTGAACATTTAGGTCATTTTCGTTTTCCATAGTCTTATTCTAATCCAATTAGGGTTTTTAACCAATCTTGTGCATCCAATAAGTGCTTTTGTGTCATTGGTTGAACATTTAGGTCATTTTCGTCCTTTCTAGGCTTATTCTATTCCAATTATGGTTTTTAACAAATCTTGTGCAGCCAATTAGTGCGTTTGTGTCATTGGTTGAACATTTAGGTCATTTTCGTTTTCCATAGTCTTACTCTAATCCAATTAGGGTTTTTAACCAATCTTGTGCATCCAATAAGTGATTTTGTGTCATTGGTTTAACATTTAGGTCATTTTCGTCCTCCCTGGTCTTATTCTAATTCAATTAGGGTTTTAACCAATCTTGTGCTTCCAACAAGTGATTCTGTGTCATTGGTTGAACATTTTGGTCATTTTCGTCTTTTCTAGGCTTATTCTAATGCAATTAGGGTTTTTAACCAATCTTGTGCATCCAGCAAGTGATTTTGTGTCATTGGTTGAACATTTTGGTCATTTTCGTCCTTTCTAGGCTTATTCTAATGCAATTAGGGTTTTTAACCAATCTTGTGCAACCAAAAAGTGCGTTTGTGTCATTGGATTAATATTTAGGTCATTTTCGTGGTCCCTAGGCTTATTCTAATCCAATTAGGGTTTTTAACCAATCTTGTGCATCCAATAAGTGATTTTGTGTCATTGGTTAAACATTTAGGTCATTTTCGTCCTCCTTGGGCCTATTCTAATCCAATTAGGGTTTTAACCAATGTTGTGGATACAATACGTGCGTTTGTGTCATTGGTTGAACATTTAGGTCTTTTTCGTCCTCCCTAGACTTATTCTAATCCAATTAGGGTTTTTAACCTATCTTGTGCATCCAACAAGAGATTTTGTGTCATTGGTTGAACATGTAGGTCATTTTCGTCCTCCCTAGGCCGATTCTAATCCAATTAGGGTTTTAACCAATCTTGTGGATCCAGTAAGTGCGTTTGTGTCATTGGTTGAACATTTAGGTCATTTTTGTCCTCCCTAGGCTTATTCTAATCAAATTAGGGTTTTTAACCAATCTTGTGCATCCTATAAGTGATTTTGTGTCATTGGTTGAACATTTAGGTCATTTTCGTCCTCCCTAGGCTTATTCTAATCCAATTAGGGTTTTTAAACAATCTTGTGCATCCAATAAGTGATATTGTGTCATTGGTTGAACATTTAGGTCATTTTCGTACTCCATAGGCTTATTTTATTCCAATTAGGGTTTTTAACCTATCTTGTGCATCCAACAAGAGATTTTGTGTCATTGGTTGATCATTTTGGTCATTTTCGTCCTCCCTAGGCTTATTCTAATCGATTTACGGTTTTTAACCAATCTTGTGTATCCAATAAGTGGGTTTGTGTCATTAGATTAACATTTAGGTCATTTTCATCCTCCCTAGGCTAATTCTAATCCAATAAGGGTTTTTAACCAATGTTGTGCATCTAATAAGTGATTTTGTGTCATTGGTTGAACATTTTGGTCATTTTCGTCCTCCCTAGGCTTATTCTAATCCAATTAGGGTTTTTAACCAATCTTGTGCATCCAATAAATGATTTTGTGTCATTGGTTGAACATTTAGGACATTTTCGTCCTCCCTGGGCTTATTCTAATCAAATTAGGGTTTTAACCAATCTTGTGGACCCAATAAGTGCGTGTGTGTCATTGGTTGAACATTTAGGTCATTTTCATCATCCCTAGGCTTATTCTAATCGAATTAGGGTTTTTAACCAATCTTGTGCATCCTATAAGTGATTTTGTGTCATTGGTTGAACATTTAGGTCTTTTTCGTCCTCCCTAGACTTATTCTAATCCAATTAGGGTTTTAACCAATCTTGTGCATCCAACAAGTGATTGTGTGTAATTGGTTGAACATTTAGGTCTTATTCGTTTTCCATAGTCTTATTCTAACCAATTAGGGTTTTTAACAAATCTTGTGCATCCAAAAAGTGCGTTTGTGTCAGTGGATTAATATTTATGTCATTTTTGTCCTCCCTAGGCTTATTCTAATCCAATTAGGGTTTTTAACCAATCTTGTGCATCCAATAAATAATTTTGTGTCATTGGTTGAACATTTATGACATTTTCGTCCTCCCTGGGCTTATTCTAATCAAATTAAGGTTTTAACCAATCTTGTGCATCCAACAAGTGATTGTGTGTAATTGGTTGAACATTTTGGTCATTTTTGTCCTCCCCGTGCTTATTCTAATCGAATTAGGATTTTTAACCAATCTTGTGTATCCAATAAGTGCGTTTGTGTCATTAGATTACCATTTAGGTCATTTTCGTCCTACCTAGGCTAATTCTAATCCAATTAGGGTTTTTAACCAATGTTGTGCATCTAATAAGTGATTTTGTGTCATTGGTTGAACATTTTGGTCATTTTCGTCCTTTCTAGGCTTATTCAAATCCAATTAGGCTTTTTAACCAATCTTGTGCATCCAAAAAGTGCGTTTGTGTCATTGGATTAATATTTAGGTCATTTTCGTCCTCCCTAGGCTTATTCTAATCGAATTAGGGTTTTTAACCAATCTTGAGCAACCTATAAGTGATTTTGTGTCATTGGTTGAACATTTAGGTCGTTTTAGTTTTCCATAGTCTGATTCTAATCCAATTAGGGTTTTTAACCAATCTTGTGCATCCAATAAGTACGTTTGTGTCATTGGTTTAACATTTAGGTCATTTTCGTCATCCCTTGGCTTATTCTAATCCAATTAGGGTTTTTAAACAATCTTGTGCATCTAATAAGTGATATTGTGTCATTGGTTGAACATTTAGATCATTTTCGTCATCCCTAGGCTTATTCTAATCCAATTGGGGTCTTTAACCAATCTTGTGCATCCAATAAGTGATTTTATGTCATTGGTTGAACATGTAGCTTATTCTAATCCAGTTAGGGTTTTTAACCAATCTTGTTCATGCAATAAGTGATTTTGTGTCATTGGTTGAACATTTAGGTCATTTTCGTCCTCCCTGGGCTTATTCTAATCCAATTAGGGTTTTAACCAATCTTGTGGATCCAATAAGTGCGTTTGTGTCATTGGTTGAACATTTAGGTCATTTTCGTTTTCCATAGTCTTATTCTAATCCAATTAGGGTTTTTAACCAATCTTGTGCATCCAATAAGTGCTTTTGTGTCATTGGTTGAACATTTAGGTCATTTTCGTCCTCCCTAGGCTTATTATAATCCAATTAGGGTTTTTAACAATTCTTGTGCATCCAACAAGTGATTATTTGTCATTGGTTGAACATTTTGGTCATTTTCGTCCTTTCTAGGCTTATTCTATTCCAATTAGGGTTTTTAACAAATCTTGTGCAGCCAAATAGTGCGTTTGTGTCATTGGTTGAACATTTAGGTCATTTTCGTTTTCCATAGTCTTACTCTAATCCAATTAGGGTTTTTAACCAATCTTGTGCATCCAATAAGTGATTTTGTGTCATTGGTTTAACATTTAGGTCATTTTCGTCCTCCCTGGTCTTATTCTAATTCAATTAGGGTTTTAACCAATCATGTGCTTCCAACAAGTGATTCTGTGTCATTGGTTGAACATTTAGGTCATTTTCGTCCTCCCTAGACTTATTCTAATCCAATTAGGGTTTTTAACCAATCTTGTGCATCCAACAAGTGATTCTGTGTCATTGGTTGAACATTTTGGTCATATTCGTCCTTTCTAGGCTTATTCTAATGCAATTAGGGTTTTTAACCAATCTTGTGCATCCAAAAAGTGCGTTTGCGTCATTGGATTAATATTTAGGTCATTTTCGTGGTCCCTAGGCTTATTCTAATCCAATTAGGGTTTTTAACCAATCATGTGCATCCAATAAGTGATTTTGTGTCATTAGTTGAACATTTAGGTCATTTTCGTCCTCCCTGGGTTTATTCTAATCCAATATGGGTTTTAACCAATCTTGTGGATCTAACAAGTGTGTTTGTGTCATTGGTTGAACATTTAGGTCATTTTTGTCTTCCCTAGGCCTATTCAAATCGAATTAGGGTTTTTAACCAATCTTGTGCATCCTATAAGTCATCTTGTGGCATTGGTTGAACATTTAGGTCATTTTCGTCCTCCCTAGGCTTATGCTAATCCAATTTGGGTTTTTAACATATCTTGTGCATCCAATAAGTGATATTGTGTCATTGGTTGAACGTTTAGGTCATTTTCGTCCTCCCTAGGCTAATTCTAATCCAATTAGGGTTTTTAACCAATCTTGTGCATCCAATAAGTGATTTTGTGTCATTGGTTGAACATTTAGGTCATTCTAGTCCTCCCTGGGCTTATTCTAATCCAATTAGGGTTTTAACCAATCTTGTCCATCCAATAAGTGATATTGTGTCATTGGTTGAACATTTAGGTCATTTTCGACCTCCCTAGCTTATTCTAATCCAGTTATGGTTTTAAACCAATCTTGTGCATCCAATAAGTGATTTTGTATCATTGGTTGAACATTTAGGTCATTTTCGTCCTCCCTGGGCTTATTCTAATGCAATTAGCGTTCTTAACCAATCTCGTGGATCAAATTAGTGCTTTGTTTCATTGGTTGAACATTTAGGTCGTTTTGGTTTTCCATAGTCTTATTCTAATCCAATTAGGGTTTTTAACCAATCTTGTGCATCCAATAAGTGCGTTTGTGTTATTGGATTAACATTTTGGTCATTTTCGTCCTCCCTAGGCTAAATCTAATCCAATTAGGGTTTTTAACCAATCTTGTGCATCCAATAAGTGATTTTGTTGCATTGGTTGAACATTTAGGTCATTCTAGTCCTCCCTGAGCTTATTCTAATCCAATTAGGGTTTTAACCAATCTTGTGGATCCAATAAGTGCGTTTGTGTCATTGGTTGAACATTTAGGTCGTTTTGGTTTTCCATAGTCTTATTCTAATCCAATTAGGGTTTTTAACCAATCTTGTGCATCGAATAAGTGCGTTTGTGTCATTGGTTTAACATTTAGGTCATTTTCATCCTCCCTAGGCTTATTCTAATCCAATTAGGGTTTTTAACCAATCTTGTGCATCCAATAAGTGATATTGTGTCATTGGTTGGACATTTAGGTCATTTTCGTCCTCCCTAGGCTTATTCTAATCCAATTAGGGTCTTAACCAATCTTGTGCATCCAATAAGTAATTTTGTGTCATTTGTTGAACATTTAGGTGATTTTCTTCCTCCCTAGCTTATTCTAATCCAGTTAGGGTTTTTAACCAATCATGTGCATCCAATAAGTGATTTTGTGTCATTGGTTGAACATTTAGGTCATTTTCGTCCTCCCTGGTCTTATTCTAATCGAGTTAGGGTTTTAAAACAATCTTGTGCATCCAATAAGTGATTTTGTGTCATTGGTTGAACATTTAGGTTATTTTTGTCCTCCCTGGGCTTATTCTAATGCAATCAGCGTTTTTAACCAATCTCGTGGATCCAATTAGTGCTTTGTTTCATTGGTTGAACATTTAGGTCATTTTCGTCCTCCCTAGGCTTATTCTAATCCAATTAGGGTTTTTAACCAATCTTGTGCATCCAATAAGTGATTTTGTGTCATTGGTTGAACATTTAGGTCATTTTCGTCATCCCTGGTCTTATTCTAATCCAATTAGGGTTTTAACCAATCTTGTGGATCCAATAAGTGCGTTTGTGTCATTGGTTGAACATTTAGGTCGTTTTCGTTTTCCATAGTCTTATTCTAATCCAATTAGGGTTTTTAACCAATCTTGTGCATCCAATAAGTGCGTTGGTGTCCTTGGTTTAACATTTAGGTCATTTTCGTCCTCCCTAGGCTTATTCTAATCCAATTAGGGTTTTTAACCAATCTTGTGCATCCAATAAGTGATATTGTGTCATTGGTTGAACATTTAGGTCATTTTCGTCATCCCTAGGCTTATTCTAATCCAATTAGGGTCTTTAACCAATCTTGTGGATCCAACAAATGCGTTTGTGTCATTGGTTGAACATTTAGGTCGTTTTCGTTTTCCATAGTCTTATTCTAATCCAATTAGGGTTTTTATCAATCTTGTGCATCCTATAAGTGATTTTGTGTCATTGGTTGAACATTTAGGTCATTTTCGTCCTCCCCAGGCTTATTCTAATCCGATTAGGGTTTTTAACCAATCTTGTGCATCCAACAAGTGATTCTGTGTCATTGGTTGAACATTTTGGTCATTTTCGTCCTTTCTAGGCTTATTCTAATGCAATTAGGGTTTTTAACCAATCTTGTGCATTCAAAAAGTGCGTTTGTGTCATAGGATTAACATTTAGGTCATTTTCGTCCTCCCTAGGCTTATTCTAATCCAATTAGGGTCTTTAACCAATCTTGTGGATCCAATAAATGCGTTTGTGTCATTGGTTGAACATTTAGGTCATTTTCGTTCTCCATAGTCTTATTCTAATCCAATTAGGGTTTTTACCCAATCTTGTGCATCCTATAAGTGATTTTGTGTCATTGGTTGAACATTTAGGTCATTTTCGTCCTCCCTAGGCTTATTCTAATCCAATTAGGGTTTTTAACCAATCTTGTGCATCCAACAAGTGATTCTGTGTCATTGGTTGAACATTTTGGTCATTTTCGTCCTTTCTAGGCTTATTCTAATGCAATTAGGGTTTTTAACCAATCTTGTGCATCCAAAAAGTGCGTTTGCGTCATTGGATTAATATTTAGGTCATTTTCGTGGTCCCTAGGCTTATTCTAATGCAATTAGGGTTTTTAACTAATCATGTGCATCCAATAAGTGATTTTGTGTCATTGGTTGAACATTTAGGTCATTTTCGTCCTCCCTGGGTTTATTCTAATCCAATTAGGGTTTTAACCAATCTTGTGGATCTAACAAGTGTGTTTGTGTCATTGGTTGAACATTTAGGTCATTTTTGTCTTCCCTAGGCCTATTCAAATCGAATTAGGGTTTTTAACCAATCTTGTGCATCCTATAAGTGATTTTCTGGCATTGGTTGAACATTTAGGTCATTTTCGTCCTCCCTAGGCTTATTCTAATCCAATTTGGGTTTTTAACCAATCTTGTGTATCCAACAAGTGATTTTGTGTCATTGGTTGAACATTTTGGTCATTTTCGTCCTCCCTGGGCTTATTCTAATCGAATTAGGGTTTTTAACCAATCTTGTGTATCCAATAAGTGCGTTTGTGTCATTAGATTAACATTTAGGTCATTTTCGTCCTCCCTAGGCAAATTCTAATCCAATTAGGGTTTAAAACGAATCTTGTGCATCCAACAAGTGATTCTTTGTCATTGGTTGAATATTTTGGCCATTTTCGTCCTTTCTATGCTTATTCTAATGCAATCAGGGTTATTAACCAATCTTGTGCATCCAACAAGTGCGTTTGAGTCATTGGATTAATATTTAGGTCGTTTTTGTGGTCCCTAAGCTTATTCTAATCCAATTAGGGTTTTTAACCAATCTTGTTCATCCAATAAGTGATTTTGTGTCATTGGTTGAACATTTAGGTCATTTTCTTCCTCCCTAGCTTATTCTAATCCAGTTAGGGTTTTTAACCAATCTTGTGCATCCAATAAGTGATTTTGTATCATTGGTTGAACATTTAGGTCATTTTCGTCCTCCCTGGGCTAATTCTAATGCAATTAGCATTTTTAACCAATCTCGTGGATCCAATTAGTGCTTTGTTTCATTGGTTGAACATTTAGGTCATTTTCGTCCACCCTAGACTTATTCTAATCCAATTAGGGTTTTGAACCAATCTTGTGCATCCAACAAGTGATTCTGTGTCATTGGTTGAACATTTTGGTCATTTTCGTCCTTTCTAGGCTTATTCTAATGCAATTAGGGTTTTAACCAATCTTCTGCATCCAATAAGTGATATTGTGTCATTGGTTGAACAATTAGGTCATTTTCGACCTCCCTAGGCTTATTCTAATCCAATTAGGGTCTTTAACCAATCTTGTGCATCCAATATGTGATTTTGTGTCATTTGTTGAACATTTAGGTCATTTTCTTTCTCCCTAGCTTATTCTAATCCAGTTATGGTTTTAAACCAATCTTGTGCATCCAATAAGTGATTTTGTGTCATTGGTTGAACATTTAGGTCATTCTAGTCCTCCCTGGGCTTATTCTAATCCAATTAGGGTTTTAACCAATCTTGTCCATCCAATAAGTGATATTGTGTCATTGGTTGAACATTTAGGTCATTTTCGACCTCCCTAGCTTATTCTAATCCAGTTATGGTTTTAAACCAATCTTGTGCATCCAATAAGTGATTTTGTATCATTGGTTGAACATTTAGGTCATTTTCGTCCTCCCTGGGCTTATTCTAATGCAATTAGCGTTCTTAACCAATCTCGTGGATCAAATTAGTGCTTTGTTTCATTGGTTGAACATTTAGGTCGTTTTGGTTTTCCATAGTCTTATTCTAATCCAATTAGGGTTTTTAACCAATCTTGTGCATCCAATAAGTGCGTTTGTGTTATTGGATTAACATTTTGGTCATTTTCGTCCTCCCTAGGCTAAATCTAATCCAATTAGGGTTTTTAACCAATCTTGTGCATCCAATAAGTGATTTTGTTGCATTGGTTGAACATTTAGGTCATTCTAGTCCTCCCTGAGCTTATTCTAATCCAATTAGGGTTTTAACCAATCTTGTGGATCCAATAAGTGCGTTTGTGTCATTGGTTGAACATTTAGGTCGTTTTGGTTTTCCATAGTCTTATTCTAATCCAATTAGGGTTTTTAACCAATCTTGTGCATCCAATAAGTGACATTGTGTCGTTGGTTGAACATTTAGGTCATTTTCGTCCCTCCTAGGCTTATTCTAATCCAATTAGGGTCTTTAACCAATCTTGTGGATCCAATAAGTAATTTTGTGTCATTTGTTGAACATTTAGGTCATTTTCTTCCTCCCAAGCTTATTCTAATCCAGTTAGGGTTTTAAACCAATCTTGTGCATCCAATAAGTGATTTTGTGTCATTGGTTGAACATTTAGGTCATTTTCGTCGTCCCTGTGCTTATTCTAATGCAATTAGCGTTTTTAACCAATCTCGTGGATCCAATTAGTGCTTTGTTTCATTGGTTGAACATTTAGGTCATTTTCGTCTCCCTAGACTTATTCTAATCCAATTAGGGTTTTTAACCAATCTTGTGCATCCAACAAGTGATTCTGTGTCATTGGTTGAACATTTTGGTCATTTTCGTCCTTTCTAGGCTTATTCTAATGCAATTAGGGTTTTTAACCAATCTTGTGCATCCAAAAAGTGCGTTTGCGTCATTGGATTAATATTTAGGTCATTTTCGTGGTCCCTAGGCTTATTCTAATGCAATTAGGGTTTTTAACTAATCATGTGCATCCAATAAGTGATTTTGTGTCATTGGTTGAACATTTAGGTCATTTTCGTCCTCCCTGGGTTTATTCTAATCCAATTAGGGTTTTAACCAATCTTGTGGATCTAACAAGTGTGTTTGTGTCATTGGTTGAACATTTAGGTCATTTTTGTCTTCCCTAGGCCTATTCAAATCGAATTAGGGTTTTTAACCAATCTTGTGCATCCTATAAGTGATTTTCTGGCATTGGTTGAACATTTAGGTCATTTTCGTCCTCCCTAGGCTTATTCTAATCCAATTTGGGTTTTTAACCAATCTTGTGTATCCAACAAGTGATTTTGTGTCATTGGTTGAACATTTTGGTCATTTTCGTCCTCCCTGGGCTTATTCTAATCGAATTAGGGTTTTTAACCAATCTTGTGTATCCAATAAGTGCGTTTGTGTCATTAGATTAACATTTAGGTCATTTTCGTCCTCCCTAGGCAAATTCTAATCCAATTAGGGTTTAAAACGAATCTTGTGCATCCAACAAGTGATTCTTTGTCATTGGTTGAATATTTTGGCCATTTTCGTCCTTTCTATGCTTATTCTAATGCAATCAGGGTTATTAACCAATCTTGTGCATCCAACAAGTGCGTTTGAGTCATTGGATTAATATTTAGGTCGTTTTTGTGGTCCCTAAGCTTATTCTAATCCAATTAGGGTTTTTAACCAATCTTGTTCATCCAATAAGTGATTTTGTGTCATTGGTTGAACATTTAGGTCATTTTCTTCCTCCCTAGCTTATTCTAATCCAGTTAGGGTTTTTAACCAATCTTGTGCATCCAATAAGTGATTTTGTATCATTGGTTGAACATTTAGGTCATTTTCGTCCTCCCTGGGCTAATTCTAATGCAATTAGCATTTTTAACCAATCTCGTGGATCCAATTAGTGCTTTGTTTCATTGGTTGAACATTTAGGTCATTTTCGTCCACCCTAGACTTATTCTAATCCAATTAGGGTTTTGAACCAATCTTGTGCATCCAACAAGTGATTCTGTGTCATTGGTTGAACATTTTGGTCATTTTCGTCCTTTCTAGGCTTATTCTAATGCAATTAGGGTTTTAACCAATCTTCTGCATCCAATAAGTGATATTGTGTCATTGGTTGAACAATTAGGTCATTTTCGACCTCCCTAGGCTTATTCTAATCCAATTAGGGTCTTTAACCAATCTTGTGCATCCAATATGTGATTTTGTGTCATTTGTTGAACATTTAGGTCATTTTCTTTCTCCCTAGCTTATTCTAATCCAGTTATGGTTTTAAACCAATCTTGTGCATCCAATAAGTGATTTTGTGTCATTGGTTGAACATTTAGGTCATTCTAGTCCTCCCTGGGCTTATTCTAATCCAATTAGGGTTTTAACCAATCTTGTCCATCCAATAAGTGATATTGTGTCATTGGTTGAACATTTAGGTCATTTTCGACCTCCCTAGCTTATTCTAATCCAGTTATGGTTTTAAACCAATCTTGTGCATCCAATAAGTGATTTTGTATCATTGGTTGAACATTTAGGTCATTTTCGTCCTCCCTGGGCTTATTCTAATGCAATTAGCGTTCTTAACCAATCTCGTGGATCAAATTAGTGCTTTGTTTCATTGGTTGAACATTTAGGTCGTTTTGGTTTTCCATAGTCTTATTCTAATCCAATTAGGGTTTTTAACCAATCTTGTGCATCCAATAAGTGCGTTTGTGTTATTGGATTAACATTTTGGTCATTTTCGTCCTCCCTAGGCTAAATCTAATCCAATTAGGGTTTTTAACCAATCTTGTGCATCCAATAAGTGATTTTGTTGCATTGGTTGAACATTTAGGTCATTCTAGTCCTCCCTGAGCTTATTCTAATCCAATTAGGGTTTTAACCAATCTTGTGGATCCAATAAGTGCGTTTGTGTCATTGGTTGAACATTTAGGTCGTTTTGGTTTTCCATAGTCTTATTCTAATCCAATTAGGGTTTTTAACCAATCTTGTGCATCCAATAAGTGACATTGTGTCGTTGGTTGAACATTTAGGTCATTTTCGTCCCTCCTAGGCTTATTCTAATCCAATTAGGGTCTTTAACCAATCTTGTGGATCCAATAAGTAATTTTGTGTCATTTGTTGAACATTTAGGTCATTTTCTTCCTCCCAAGCTTATTCTAATCCAGTTAGGGTTTTAAACCAATCTTGTGCATCCAATAAGTGATTTTGTGTCATTGGTTGAACATTTAGGTCATTTTCGTCGTCCCTGTGCTTATTCTAATGCAATTAGCGTTTTTAACCAATCTCGTGGATCCAATTAGTGCTTTGTTTCATTGGTTGAACATTTAGGTCATTTTCGTCTCCCTAGACTTATTCTAATCCAATTAGGGTTTTTAACCAATCTTGTGCATCCAACAAGTGATTCTGTGTCATTGGTTGAACATTTTGGTCATTTTCGTCCTTTCTAGGCTTATTCTAATGCAATTAGGGTTTTTAACCAATCTTGTGCATCCAAAAAGTGCGTTTGCGTCATTGGATTAATATTTAGGTCATTTTCGTGGTCCCTAGGCTTATTCTAATGCAATTAGGGTTTTTAACTAATCATGTGCATCCAATAAGTGATTTTGTGTCATTGGTTGAACATTTAGGTCATTTTCGTCCTCCCTGGGTTTATTCTAATCCAATTAGGGTTTTAACCAATCTTGTGGATCTAACAAGTGTGTTTGTGTCATTGGTTGAACATTTAGGTCATTTTTGTCTTCCCTAGGCCTATTCAAATCGAATTAGGGTTTTTAACCAATCTTGTGCATCCTATAAGTGATTTTCTGGCATTGGTTGAACATTTAGGTCATTTTCGTCCTCCCTAGGCTTATTCAAATCCAATTTGGGTTTTTAACCAATCTTGTGTATCCAACAAGTGATTTTGTGTCATTGGTTGAACATTTTGGTCATTTTCGTCCTCCCTGGGCTTATTCTAATCGAATTAGGGTTTTTAACCAATCTTGTGTATCCAATAAGTGCGTTTGTGTCATTAGATTAACATTTAGGTCATTTTCGTCCTCCCTAGGCAAATTCTAATCCAATTAGGGTTTAAAACGAATCTTGTGCATCCAACAAGTGATTCTTTGTCATTGGTTGAATATTTTGGCCATTTTCGTCCTTTCTATGCTTATTCTAATGCAATCAGGGTTATTAACCAATCTTGTGCATCCAACAAGTGCGTTTGAGTCATTGGATTAATATTTAGGTCGTTTTTGTGGTCCCTAAGCTTATTCTAATCCAATTAGGGTTTTTAACCAATCTTGTTCATCCAATAAGTGATTTTGTGTCATTGGTTGAACATTTAGGTCATTTTCTTCCTCCCTAGCTTATTCTAATCCAGTTAGGGTTTTTAACCAATCTTGTGCATCCAATAAGTGATTTTGTATCATTGGTTGAACATTTAGGTCATTTTCGTCCTCCCTGGGCTAATTCTAATGCAATTAGCATTTTTAACCAATCTCGTGGATCCAATTAGTGCTTTGTTTCATTGGTTGAACATTTAGGTCATTTTCGTCCACCCTAGACTTATTCTAATCCAATTAGGGTTTTGAACCAATCTTGTGCATCCAACAAGTGATTCTGTGTCATTGGTTGAACATTTTGGTCATTTTCGTCCTTTCTAGGCTTATTCTAATGCAATTAGGGTTTTAACCAATCTTCTGCATCCAATAAGTGATATTGTGTCATTGGTTGAACAATTAGGTCATTTTCGACCTCCCTAGGCTTATTCTAATCCAATTAGGGTCTTTAACCAATCTTGTGCATCCAATATGTGATTTTGTGTCATTTGTTGAACATTTAGGTCATTTTCTTTCTCCCTAGCTTATTCTAATCCAGTTATGGTTTTAAACCAATCTTGTGCATCCAATAAGTGATTTTGTGTCATTGGTTGAACATTTAGGTCATTCTAGTCCTCCCTGGGCTTATTCTAATCCAATTAGGGTTTTAACCAATCTTGTCCATCCAATAAGTGATATTGTGTCATTGGTTGAACATTTAGGTCATTTTCGACCTCCCTAGCTTATTCTAATCCAGTTATGGTTTTAAACCAATCTTGTGCATCCAATAAGTGATTTTGTATCATTGGTTGAACATTTAGGTCATTTTCGTCCTCCCTGGGCTTATTCTAATGCAATTAGCGTTCTTAACCAATCTCGTGGATCAAATTAGTGCTTTGTTTCATTGGTTGAACATTTAGGTCGTTTTGGTTTTCCATAGTCTTATTCTAATCCAATTAGGGTTTTTAACCAATCTTGTGCATCCAATAAGTGCGTTTGTGTTATTGGATTAACATTTTGGTCATTTTCGTCCTCCCTAGGCTAAATCTAATCCAATTAGGGTTTTTAACCAATCTTGTGCATCCAATAAGTGATTTTGTTGCATTGGTTGAACATTTAGGTCATTCTAGTCCTCCCTGAGCTTATTCTAATCCAATTAGGGTTTTAACCAATCTTGTGGATCCAATAAGTGCGTTTGTGTCATTGGTTGAACATTTAGGTCGTTTTGGTTTTCCATAGTCTTATTCTAATCCAATTAGGGTTTTTAACCAATCTTGTGCATCCAATAAGTGACATTGTGTCGTTGGTTGAACATTTAGGTCATTTTCGTCCCTCCTAGGCTTATTCTAATCCAATTAGGGTCTTTAACCAATCTTGTGGATCCAATAAGTAATTTTGTGTCATTTGTTGAACATTTAGGTCATTTTCTTCCTCCCAAGCTTATTCTAATCCAGTTAGGGTTTTAAACCAATCTTGTGCATCCAATAAGTGATTTTGTGTCATTGGTTGAACATTTAGGTCATTTTCGTCGTCCCTGTGCTTATTCTAATGCAATTAGCGTTTTTAACCAATCTCGTGGATCCAATTAGTGCTTTGTTTCATTGGTTGAACATTTAGGTCATTTTCGTCTCCCTAGACTTATTCTAATCCAATTAGGGTTTTTAACCAATCTTGTGCATCCAACAAGTGATTCTGTGTCATTGGTTGAACATTTTGGTCATTTTCGTCCTTTCTAGGCTTATTCTAATGCAATTAGGGTTTTTAACCAATCTTGTGCATCCAAAAAGTGCGTTTGCGTCATTGGATTAATATTTAGGTCATTTTCGTGGTCCCTAGGCTTATTCTAATGCAATTAGGGTTTTTAACTAATCATGTGCATCCAATAAGTGATTTTGTGTCATTGGTTGAACATTTAGGTCATTTTCGTCCTCCCTGGGTTTATTCTAATCCAATTAGGGTTTTAACCAATCTTGTGGATCTAACAAGTGTGTTTGTGTCATTGGTTGAACATTTAGGTCATTTTTGTCTTCCCTAGGCCTATTCAAATCGAATTAGGGTTTTTAACCAATCTTGTGCATCCTATAAGTGATTTTCTGGCATTGGTTGAACATTTAGGTCATTTTCGTCCTCCCTAGGCTTATTCTAATCCAATTTGGGTTTTTAACCAATCTTGTGTATCCAACAAGTGATTTTGTGTCATTGGTTGAACATTTTGGTCATTTTCGTCCTCCCTGGGCTTATTCTAATCGAATTAGGGTTTTTAACCAATCTTGTGTATCCAATAAGTGCGTTTGTGTCATTAGATTAACATTTAGGTCATTTTCGTCCTCCCTAGGCAAATTCTAATCCAATTAGGGTTTAAAACGAATCTTGTGCATCCAACAAGTGATTCTTTGTCATTGGTTGAATATTTTGGCCATTTTCGTCCTTTCTATGCTTATTCTAATGCAATCAGGGTTATTAACCAATCTTGTGCATCCAACAAGTGCGTTTGAGTCATTGGATTAATATTTAGGTCGTTTTTGTGGTCCCTAAGCTTATTCTAATCCAATTAGGGTTTTTAACCAATCTTGTTCATCCAATAAGTGATTTTGTGTCATTGGTTGAACATTTAGGTCATTTTCTTCCTCCCTAGCTTATTCTAATCCAGTTAGGGTTTTTAACCAATCTTGTGCATCCAATAAGTGATTTTGTATCATTGGTTGAACATTTAGGTCATTTTCGTCCTCCCTGGGCTAATTCTAATGCAATTAGCATTTTTAACCAATCTCGTGGATCCAATTAGTGCTTTGTTTCATTGGTTGAACATTTAGGTCATTTTCGTCCACCCTAGACTTATTCTAATCCAATTAGGGTTTTGAACCAATCTTGTGCATCCAACAAGTGATTCTGTGTCATTGGTTGAACATTTTGGTCATTTTCGTCCTTTCTAGGCTTATTCTAATGCAATTAGGGTTTTAACCAATCTTCTGCATCCAATAAGTGATATTGTGTCATTGGTTGAACAATTAGGTCATTTTCGACCTCCCTAGGCTTATTCTAATCCAATTAGGGTCTTTAACCAATCTTGTGCATCCAATATGTGATTTTGTGTCATTTGTTGAACATTTAGGTCATTTTCTTTCTCCCTAGCTTATTCTAATCCAGTTATGGTTTTAAACCAATCTTGTGCATCCAATAAGTGATTTTGTGTCATTGGTTGAACATTTAGGTCATTCTAGTCCTCCCTGGGCTTATTCTAATCCAATTAGGGTTTTAACCAATCTTGTCCATCCAATAAGTGATATTGTGTCATTGGTTGAACATTTAGGTCATTTTCGACCTCCCTAGCTTATTCTAATCCAGTTATGGTTTTAAACCAATCTTGTGCATCCAATAAGTGATTTTGTATCATTGGTTGAACATTTAGGTCATTTTCGTCCTCCCTGGGCTTATTCTAATGCAATTAGCGTTCTTAACCAATCTCGTGGATCAAATTAGTGCTTTGTTTCATTGGTTGAACATTTAGGTCGTTTTGGTTTTCCATAGTCTTATTCTAATCCAATTAGGGTTTTTAACCAATCTTGTGCATCCAATAAGTGCGTTTGTGTTATTGGATTAACATTTTGGTCATTTTCGTCCTCCCTAGGCTAAATCTAATCCAATTAGGGTTTTTAACCAATCTTGTGCATCCAATAAGTGATTTTGTTGCATTGGTTGAACATTTAGGTCATTCTAGTCCTCCCTGAGCTTATTCTAATCCAATTAGGGTTTTAACCAATCTTGTGGATCCAATAAGTGCGTTTGTGTCATTGGTTGAACATTTAGGTCGTTTTGGTTTTCCATAGTCTTATTCTAATCCAATTAGGGTTTTTAACCAATCTTGTGCATCCAATAAGTGACATTGTGTCGTTGGTTGAACATTTAGGTCATTTTCGTCCCTCCTAGGCTTATTCTAATCCAATTAGGGTCTTTAACCAATCTTGTGGATCCAATAAGTAATTTTGTGTCATTTGTTGAACATTTAGGTCATTTTCTTCCTCCCAAGCTTATTCTAATCCAGTTAGGGTTTTAAACCAATCTTGTGCATCCAATAAGTGATTTTGTGTCATTGGTTGAACATTTAGGTCATTTTCGTCGTCCCTGTGCTTATTCTAATGCAATTAGCGTTTTTAACCAATCTCGTGGATCCAATTAGTGCTTTGTTTCATTGGTTGAACATTTAGGTCATTTTCGTCTCCCTAGACTTATTCTAATCCAATTAGGGTTTTTAACCAATCTTGTGCATCCAACAAGTGATTCTGTGTCATTGGTTGAACATTTTGGTCATTTTCGTCCTTTCTAGGCTTATTCTAATGCAATTAGGGTTTTTAACCAATCTTGTGCATCCAAAAAGTGCGTTTGCGTCATTGGATTAATATTTAGGTCATTTTCGTGGTCCCTAGGCTTATTCTAATGCAATTAGGGTTTTTAACTAATCATGTGCATCCAATAAGTGATTTTGTGTCATTGGTTGAACATTTAGGTCATTTTCGTCCTCCCTGGGTTTATTCTAATCCAATTAGGGTTTTAACCAATCTTGTGGATCTAACAAGTGTGTTTGTGTCATTGGTTGAACATTTAGGTCATTTTTGTCTTCCCTAGGCCTATTCAAATCGAATTAGGGTTTTTAACCAATCTTGTGCATCCTATAAGTGATTTTCTGGCATTGGTTGAACATTTAGGTCATTTTCGTCCTCCCTAGGCTTATTCAAATCCAATTTGGGTTTTTAACCAATCTTGTGTATCCAACAAGTGATTTTGTGTCATTGGTTGAACATTTTGGTCATTTTCGTCCTCCCTGGGCTTATTCTAATCGAATTAGGGTTTTTAACCAATCTTGTGTATCCAATAAGTGCGTTTGTGTCATTAGATTAACATTTAGGTCATTTTCGTCCTCCCTAGGCAAATTCTAATCCAATTAGGGTTTAAAACGAATCTTGTGCATCCAACAAGTGATTCTTTGTCATTGGTTGAATATTTTGGCCATTTTCGTCCTTTCTATGCTTATTCTAATGCAATCAGGGTTATTAACCAATCTTGTGCATCCAACAAGTGCGTTTGAGTCATTGGATTAATATTTAGGTCGTTTTTGTGGTCCCTAAGCTTATTCTAATCCAATTAGGGTTTTTAACCAATCTTGTTCATCCAATAAGTGATTTTGTGTCATTGGTTGAACATTTAGGTCATTTTCTTCCTCCCTAGCTTATTCTAATCCAGTTAGGGTTTTTAACCAATCTTGTGCATCCAATAAGTGATTTTGTATCATTGGTTGAACATTTAGGTCATTTTCGTCCTCCCTGGGCTAATTCTAATGCAATTAGCATTTTTAACCAATCTCGTGGATCCAATTAGTGCTTTGTTTCATTGGTTGAACATTTAGGTCATTTTCGTCCACCCTAGACTTATTCTAATCCAATTAGGGTTTTGAACCAATCTTGTGCATCCAACAAGTGATTCTGTGTCATTGGTTGAACATTTTGGTCATTTTCGTCCTTTCTAGGCTTATTCTAATGCAATTAGGGTTTTAACCAATCTTCTGCATCCAATAAGTGATATTGTGTCATTGGTTGAACAATTAGGTCATTTTCGACCTCCCTAGGCTTATTCTAATCCAATTAGGGTCTTTAACCAATCTTGTGCATCCAATATGTGATTTTGTGTCATTTGTTGAACATTTAGGTCATTTTCTTTCTCCCTAGCTTATTCTAATCCAGTTATGGTTTTAAACCAATCTTGTGCATCCAATAAGTGATTTTGTGTCATTGGTTGAACATTTAGGTCATTTTCGTCCTCCCTGGGCTTATTCTAATGCAATTAGCGTTCTTAACCAATCTCATGGATCAAATTAGTGCTTTGTTTCATTGGTTGAACACTTAGGTCGTTTTGGTTTTCCATAGTCTTATTCTAATCCAATTAGGGTTTTTACCAATCCTGTGCATCCAATAAGTGCGTTTGTGTCATTGGATTAACATTTAGGTCATTTTCGTCCTCCCTAGGCTAATTCTAATCCAATTAGGGTTTTTAACCAATCTTGTGCATCCAATAAGTGATTTTGTGGCATTGGTTGAACATTTAGGTCATTCTAGTCCTCCCTGAGCTTATTCTAATCCAATTAGGGTTTTAACCAATCTTGTGGATCCAATAAGTGCGTTTGTGTCATTGGTTGAACATTTAGGTCGTTTTTGTTTTCCATAGTCTTATTCTAATCCAATTAGGGTTTTTAACCAATCTTGTGCATCCAATAAGTGACATTGTGTCGTTGGTTGAACATTTAGGTCATTTTCGTCCCCCCTAGGCTTATTCTAATCCAATTAGGATCTTTAACCAATCTTGTGGATCCAATAAGTGATTTTGTGTCATTTGTTGAACATTTAGGTCATTTTCTTCCTCCCTAGCTTATTCTAATCCAGTTAGGGTTTAAAACCAATCTTGTGCATCCAATAAGTGATTTTGTGTCATTGGTTGAACATTTAGGTCATTTTCTTCCTCCCTAGCTTATTCTAATCCAGTTAGGGTTTTTAACCAATCTTGTGCATCCAATAAGTGATTTTGTGTCAATTGTTGAACATTTAGGTCATTTTCGTCCTCCCTGGGCTTATTCTAATGCAATTAGCATTTTTAACCAATCTCGTGGATCCAATTAGTGCTTTGTTTCATTGGTTGAACATTTAGGTCATTTTCGTCCTCCCTAGACTTATTCTAATCCAATTAGGGTTTTTAACCAATCTTGTGCATCCAACAAGTGATTCTGTGTCATTGGTTGAACATTTTGGTCATTTTCGTCCTTTCTAAGCTTATTCTAATGCAATTAGGGTTTTTAACCAATCTGGTGCATCCAAAAAGTGCGTTTGCGTCATTGGATTAATATTTAGGTCATTTTCGTGGTCCCTAGGCTTATTCTAATCCAATTAGGGTTTTTAACCAATCATGTGCATCCAATAAGTGATTTTGTGTCATTGGTTGAACATTTAGGTCATTTTCGTCCTCCCTGGGTTTATTCTAATCCAATTAGGGTTTTAACCAATCTTGTGGATCTAACAAGTGTGTTTGTGTCATTGGTTGAACATTTAGGTCATTTTTGTCTACCCTTGGCCTATTCAAATCGAATTAGGGTTTTTAACCAATCTTGTGCATCCTATAAGTGATTTTGTGGCATTGGTTGAACATTTAGGTCATTTTCGTCCTCCCTAGGCTTATTCTAATCCAATTTGGGTTTTTAACATATCTTGTGCATCCAATAAGTGATATTGTGTCATTGGTTGAACGTTTAGGTCATTTTCGTCCTCCCTAGGCTTATTCAATTCCAATTAGGGTTGTTAACCAATCTTGTGTATCCAACAAGTGATTTTGTGTCATTGGTTGAACATTTTGGTCATTTTCGTCCTCCCTGGGCTTATTCTAATCGAATTAGGGTTTTTAACCAATCTTGTGTATCCAATAAGTGCGTTTGTGTCATTAGATTAACATTTAGGTCATTTTCGTCCTCCCTAGGCAAATTCTAATCCAATTAGGGTTTAAAACCAATCTTGTGCATCCAACAAGTGATTCTGCGTCATTGGTTGAATATTTTGGCCATTTTCGCCCTTTCTATGCTTATTCTAATGCAATCAGGGTTATTAACCAATCTTGTGCATCCAACAAGTGCGTTTGAGTCATTGGATTAATATTTAGGTCGTTTTCGTGGTCCCTAAGCTTATTCTAATCCAATTAGGGTTTTTAACCAATCTTGTGCATCCAATAAGTGATTTTGTGTCATTGGTTGAACATTTAGGTCATTTTCATCCTCCCTAGCTTATTCTAATCCAGTTAGGGTTTTTAACCAATCTTGTGCATCCAATAAGTGATTTTGTATCATTGGTTGAACATTTAGGTCATTTTCGTCCTCCCTGGGCTAATTCTAATGCAATTAGCGTTTTTAACCAATCTCGTGGATCCAATTAGTGCTTTGTTTCATTGGTTGAACATTTAGGTCATTTTCGTCCTCCCTAGGCTTATTCTAATCCAATTAGGGTTTTGAACCAATCTTGTGCATCCAACAAGTGATTCTGTGTCATTGGGTGAACATTTTGGTCATTTTCGTCCTTTCTAGGCTTATTCTAATGCAATTAGGGTTTTAACCAATCTTGTGCATCCAATAAGTGATATTGTGTCATTGGTTGAACATTTAGGTCATTTTCGACCTCCCTAGGCTTATTCTAATCCAATTAGGGTCTTTAACCAATCTTTTGCATCCAATATGTGATTTTGTGTCATTTGTTGAACATTTAGGTCATTTTCTTTCTCCCTAGCTTATTCTAATCCAGTTATGCTTTTAAACCAATCTTGTGCATCCAATAAGTGATTTTGTGTCATTGGTTGAACATTTAGGTCATTTTCGTCCTCCCTGGGCTTATTCTAATGCAATTAGCGTTCTTAACCAATCTCATGGATCAAATTAGTGCTTTGTTTCATTGGTTGAACACTTAGGTCGTTTTGGT
>JBBPBQ010000003.1:27026265-27053411 GCA_037974755.1 Cicer yamashitae
TAAGTGATTTTGTGTCATTGGTTGAACAGTTAGGTCATTTTCGTCCTCCCTGGGCTTATTCTATTGCAATTAGCGTTCTTAACCAATCTCGTGGATCCAATTAGTGCTTTGTTTCATTGGTTGAACACTTAGGTTGTTTTGGTTTTCCATAGTCTTAGTCTAATCCAATTAGGGTTTTTAACCAATCTTGTGCATCCAATAAGTGCGTTTGTGTCATTGGATTAACATTTAGGTCATTTTCGTCCTCCCTAGGCTAATTCTAATCCAATTAGGGTTTTTAACCAATCTTGTGCATCCAATAAGTGATTTTGTGGCATTGGTTGAACATTTAGGTCATTCTAGTCCTCCCTGAGCTTATTCTAATCCAATTAGGGTTTTAACCAATCTTGTGGATCCAATAAGTGCGTTTGTGTCATTGGTTGAACATTTAGGTCGTTTTTGTTTTCCATTGTCTTATTCTAATCCAATTAGGGTTTTTAACCAATCTTGTGCATCCAATAAGTGACATTGTGTCGTTGGTTGAACATTTAGGTCATTTTCGTCCTCCCTAGGCTAATTCTAATCCAATTAGGGTTTTTAACCAATCTTGTGCATCCAATAAGTGATTTTGTGGCATTGGTTGAACATTTAGGTCATTCTAGTCCTCCCTGAGCTTATTCTAATCCAATTAGCGTTTTAACCAATCTTGTGGATCCAATAAGTGCGTTTGTGTCATTGGTAGAACATTTAGGTCGTTTTTGTTTTCCATTGTCTTATTCTAATCCAATTAGGGTTTTTAACCAATCTTGTGCATCCAATAAGTGACATTGTGTCGTTGGTTGAACATTTAGGTCATTTTCGTCCCCCCTAGGCTTATTCTAATCCAATTAGGGTCTTTAACCAATCTTGTGGATCCAATAAGTGATTTTGTGTCATTTGTTGAACATTTAGGTCATTTTCTTCCTCCCTAGCTTATTCTAATCCAGTTAGGGTTTTAAACCAATCTTGTGCATCCAATAAGTCATTTTGTGTCATTGGTTGAACATTTAGGTCATTTTCGTCCTCCCTGTGCTTATTCTAATGCAATTAGCGTTTTTAACCAATCTCGTGGATCCAATTAGTGCTTTGTTTCATTGGTTGAACATTTAGGTCATTTTCGTCCTCCCTAGACTTATTCTAATCCAATTAGGGTTTTTAACCAATCTTGTGCATCCAACAAGTGATTCTGTGTCATTGGTTGAATATGTTTGTAATTTTCTTCCTTTCTAGGCTTATTCTAATGCCATTAGGGTTTTTAACCAATCTTGTGCATCCAAAAAGTGCGTTTGTGTCATTGGATTAATATTTAGGTCATTTTCGTGGTCCCTAGGCTTATTCTAATCCAATTAGGGTCTTTAACCAATCTTGTGCATCCAATATGTGATTTTGTGTCATTTGTTGAACATTTAGGTCATTTTCTTCCTCCATAGCTTATTCTAATCCTGTTATGGTTTTAAACCAATCTTGTGCATCCAATAAGTGATTTTGTGTCATTGGTTGAACAGTTAGGTCATTTTCGTCCTCCCTGGGCTTATTCTATTGCAATTAGCGTTCTTAACCAATCTCGTGGATCCAATTAGTGCTTTGTTTCATTGGTTGAACACTTAGGTTGTTTTGGTTTTCCATAGTCTTAGTCTAATCCAATTAGGGTTTTTAACCAATCTTGTGCATCCAATAAGTGCGTTTGTGTCATTGGATTAACATTTAGGTCATTTTCGTCCTCCCTAGGCTAATTCTAATCCAATTAGGGTTTTTAACCAATCTTGTGCATCCAATAAGTGATTTTGTGGCATTGGTTGAACATTTAGGTCATTCTAGTCCTCCCTGAGCTTATTCTAATCCAATTAGGGTTTTAACCAATCTTGTGGATCCAATAAGTGCGTTTGTGTCATTGGTTGAACATTTAGGTCGTTTTTGTTTTCCATTGTCTTATTCTAATCCAATTAGGGTTTTTAACCAATCTTGTGCATCCAATAAGTGACATTGTGTCGTTGGTTGAACATTTAGGTCATTTTCGTCCTCCCTAGGCTAATTCTAATCCAATTAGGGTTTTTAACCAATCTTGTGCATCCAATAAGTGATTTTGTGGCATTGGTTGAACATTTAGGTCATTCTAGTCCTCCCTGAGCTTATTCTAATCCAATTAGCGTTTTAACCAATCTTGTGGATCCAATAAGTGCGTTTGTGTCATTGGTAGAACATTTAGGTCGTTTTTGTTTTCCATTGTCTTATTCTAATCCAATTAGGGTTTTTAACCAATCTTGTGCATCCAATAAGTGACATTGTGTCGTTGGTTGAACATTTAGGTCATTTTCGTCCCCCCTAGGCTTATTCTAATCCAATTAGGGTCTTTAACCAATCTTGTGGATCCAATAAGTGATTTTGTGTCATTTGTTGAACATTTAGGTCATTTTCTTCCTCCCTAGCTTATTCTAATCCAGTTAGGGTTTTAAACCAATCTTGTGCATCCAATAAGTCATTTTGTGTCATTGGTTGAACATTTAGGTCATTTTCGTCCTCCCTGTGCTTATTCTAATGCAATTAGCGTTTTTAACCAATCTCGTGGATCCAATTAGTGCTTTGTTTCATTGGTTGAACATTTAGGTCATTTTCGTCCTCCCTAGACTTATTCTAATCCAATTAGGGTTTTTAACCAATCTTGTGCATCCAACAAGTGATTCTGTGTCATTGGTTGAATATGTTTGTAATTTTCTTCCTTTCTAGGCTTATTCTAATGCCATTAGGGTTTTTAACCAATCTTGTGCATCCAAAAAGTGCGTTTGTGTCATTGGATTAATATTTAGGTCATTTTCGTGGTCCCTAGGCTTATTCTAATCCAATTAGGGTCTTTAACCAATCTTGTGCATCCAATATGTGATTTTGTGTCATTTGTTGAACATTTAGGTCATTTTCTTCCTCCATAGCTTATTCTAATCCTGTTATGGTTTTAAACCAATCTTGTGCATCCAATAAGTGATTTTGTGTCATTGGTTGAACAGTTAGGTCATTTTCGTCCTCCCTGGGCTTATTCTATTGCAATTAGCGTTCTTAACCAATCTCGTGGATCCAATTAGTGCTTTGTTTCATTGGTTGAACACTTAGGTTGTTTTGGTTTTCCATAGTCTTAGTCTAATCCAATTAGGGTTTTTAACCAATCTTGTGCATCCAATAAGTGCGTTTGTGTCATTGGATTAACATTTAGGTCATTTTCGTCCTCCCTAGGCTAATTCTAATCCAATTAGGGTTTTTAACCAATCTTGTGCATCCAATAAGTGATTTTGTGGCATTGATTGAACATTTAGGTCATTCTAGTCCTCCCTGAGCTTATTCTAATCCAATTAGGGTTTTAACCAATCTTGTGGATCCAATAAGTGCGTTTGTGTCATTGGTTGAACATTTAGGTCGTTTTTGTTTTCCATTGTCTTATTCTAATCCAATTAGGGTTTTTAACCAATCTTGTGCATCCAATAAGTGACATTGTGTCGTTGGTTGAACATTTAGGTCATTTTCGTCCTCCCTAGGCTAATTCTAATCCAATTAGGGTTTTTAACCAATGTTGTGGATCTAATAAGTGATTTTGTGTCATTGGTTGAACATTTAGGTCATTTTCGTCCTCCCTAGGCTAATTCTAATCCAATTAGGGTTTTTAACAATTGTTGTGCATCCAACAAGTGATTTTGTATTAATTGTTGAACATTTTGGTCATTTTCGTCCTTTCTAGGCTTATTCTAATGGAATTAGGGTTTTTAACCAATCTTGTAGATCCAAAAAGTGCGTTTGCGTCATTGGATTAATATTTAGGTCATTTTCGTGGTCCCTAGGCTTATTTTAATCCAATTAGGGTTTTTAACCAATCTTGTGCATCCAATAAGTGATTTTGTGTCATTGGTTGAACATTTAGGTCATTTTCTTCCTCCCTAGCTTATTAGAATCAAGTTAGGGTTTTTAACCAATCTTGTGCTTCCAATAAGTGATTTTCTGTCATTGGTTGAACATTTAGGTCATTTTTGTCCTCCCTGGGCTTATTCTAATGCAATTAGGGTTTTGAACCAATCTTGTGCATCCAACAAGTGATTTTGTGTCATTGGTTGAACATTTTTGTCATTTTCGTCCTTTCTAGGCTTATTCTAATGCAATTAGGGTTTTTAACCAATCTTGTGCATCCAATAAGTGATTTTGTGTCATTGGTTGAACATTTAGGTCATTTTCGTCCTCCCTAGGCTTATTCAATTCCAATTAGGGTTTTTAACCAATCTTTTGCATCCAACTAGTGATTTTGTGTCATTGGTTGAACATTTTGGTTATTTTCGTCCTCCCTGGGCTTATTCTTATCGATTTAGCGTTTTTAACCAATCTTGTGTATCCAAGACGTGCGTTTGTGTCATTAGATTAACATTTAGGTCATTTTCGTCCTGCCTAGGCAAATTCTAATCCAATTAGGGTTTTTAACCAATCTTGTGCATCCAACAAGTGATTCTGTGTCATTGGTTGAACATTTTGGTCGTTTTCGTCCTTTCTAGGCTTATTCTAATGCAATTAGGGTTATTAACCAATCTTGTGCATCCAAAAAATGCGTTTGAGTCATGGGATTAATATTTAGGTTATTTTCATGGTCCCTATGCTTATTCTAATCCAATTAGGGTTTTTAACCAATCCTGTGCATCCAATAAGTGATTTTGTGTCATTGGTTGAACATTTAGGTCATTTTCTTCCTCCCTAGCTTATTCGAATCAAGTTAGGGTTTTTAACCAATCTTGTGCCTCCAATAAGTGATTTTGTGTCATTGGTTGAACATTTAGGTCATTTTCTTCCTCCCTTGGCTTATTCTAATACAATTAGCGTTTTTAACCAATCATGTGGATCCAATTAGTGCTTTGTTTCATTGGTTGAACATTTAGGTCATTTTCGTCCTCCCTAGGCTTATTCTAATCCAATTAGGGTTTTTAACCAATCTTGTGCATCCAATAAGTGATTTTGTGTCATTGGTTGAACATTTAGGTCATTTTCGTCCTCCATAAGCTTATTCTAATCCAATTAGGGTTTTTAACATATCTTGTGCATCCAATAAGTGATATTGTGTCATTGGTTGAACATTTAGGTCATTTTCGTCCTCCCTAGGCTTATTCAATTCGAATTAGGGTTTTTAACCAATATTGTGCATCCAACAAGTGATTTTGTGTCATTGGTTGAACATTTTGGTCATTTTCGTCCTCCCAGGGCTTATTCTAATCGAATTAGGGTTTTTAACCAATCTTGCGTATCCAATAAGTGCGTTTGTGTCATTAGATTAACATTTAGGTCATTTTCGTCCTCTCTAGGCTAATTCTAATCCAATTAGGGTTTTTAACCAATCTTGTGCATCCAACAAGTGATTCTGTGTCATTGGTTGAACATTTTGGTCATTTTCGTCCTTTCCAGGCTTATTCTAATGCAATTAGGGTTATTAACCAATCTTGTGGATCCAATTAGTGCTTTGTTTCATTGGTTGAACATTTAGGTCATTTTCGTCCTCCCTAGGCTTATTCTAATCGAATTAGGGTTTTGAACCAATCTTGTGCATCCAACAAGTGATTCTGTGTCATTGGTTGAACATTTTGGTCATTTTCGTCCTTTCTAGGCTTATTCTAATGCAATTGGGGTTTTTAACCAATCTTGTGCATCCAAATAGTGCGTTTGCATCATTGGATTAATATTTAGGTCATTTTCGTGGTCCTTAGTCTTATTCTAATCCAATTAGGGTTTTTAACCAATCTTGTGCATCCAATAAGTGATTTTGTGTCATTGGTTGAACATTTAGGTCATTTTCGTCCTCCCTGGGTATATTTTAATCCAATATGGGTTTTAACCAATCTTGTGGATCTAATAAGTGTGTTTCTGTCATTGGTTGAACATTTAGGTCATTTTTGTCCACCCTAGGCCTATTCTAATCGAATTAGGGTTTTTAACCAATCTTGTTGATCCTATAAGTGATATTGTGTCATTGGATTAACATTTAGGTCATTTTCGTCCTCCCTAGGCTTATTCAATTCCAATTAGGGTTTTTAACCAGTCTTGTGCATCCAACAAGTCATTTTGTGTCATTGGTTGAACATTTTGGTCATTTTCGTCCTCCCTGGGCTTATTCTAATCGAATTAGGGTTTTTAACCAATCTTGTGTATCCAATAAGTGCGTTTGTGTCATTAGATTAACATTTAGGTCATTTTCGTCCTCCCTAGGCTAATTCTAATCCAATTAGGGTTTTTAAACAATCTTGTGCATCCAACAAGTGATTCTGTGTCATTGGTTGAATATTTTGGTCATTTTCGTCCTTTCAAGGCTTATTCTAATGCAATTAGGGTTATTAACCAATCTTGTTCATCCAAAAAGTGCGTTTGAGTCATGGGATTAATATTTAGGTCATTTTCGTGGTCCCTAGGCTTATTCAAATCCAATTAGGGTTTTTAACCAATCTTGTGCATTCAATAAGTGATTTTGCGTCATTGGTTGAACATTTAGGTCATTTTCTTCCACCCTAGCTTATTCTTATCAAGTTATGGTTTTTAACCAATCTTGTGCATCCAATAAGTGATTTTGTGTCATTGGTTGAACATTTAGGTCATTTTCGTCCTCCCTTGGCTTATTCTAATGCAATTAGCGCTTTTAACCAATCTCGTGGATCCAATTAGTGATTTGTTTCATTGGTTGAACATTTAGGTCATTTTCGTCCTCCCTAGGCTTATTCTAATCGATTTAGGGTTTTTAACAAATCTGGTGTATCCTATAAGTGATTTTTTGTCATTGGTTGAACATTTAGGTCATTTTCGTCCTCCCTAGGCTTATTCTTATCCGATTAGGGTTTTTAACCAATCTTGTGCATCCAATAAGTGCATTTGTGTCATTGGATTAACATTTAGGTCATTTTCGTCCTCCCTAGGCTAATTCTAATCCAATTAGGGTTGTTAACCAATCTTGTGCATCCAATATGTGATTTTGTGTCATTGGTTGAACATTTAGGTCATTCTAGTCCTCCCTGGGGTTATTCTAATCCAATTAGGGTTTTAACCAATCTTGTGGATCCAATAAGTGCGTTTGTGTCATTGGTTAAACATTTAGGTCGTTTTCGTTTTCCATAGTCTTATTCTAATCCAATTAGGGTTTTTAACCAATCTTGTGCATCCAATAAGTGCGGTTGTGTCATTGGTTTAACATTTAGGTCATTTTCGTCCTCCCTAGGCTTATTCTAATCCAATTAGGGTTTTTAACCAATCTTGTGCATCCAATAAGTGATATTGTGTCATTGGTTGAACATTTAGGTCATTTTTGTCCTCTCTGGGCTTATTCTAATCCAATTAGGGTTTTAACCAATCTTTTGGATCCAATAAGTGCGTTTGTGTCATTGGTTGAACATTTAGGTCGTTTTCGTTTTCCATAGTCTTATTCTAATCCAATTAGGGTTTTAACCAATCTTGTGGATCCAATAAGTGCGTTTGTGTCATTGGTTGAACATTTAGGTCGTTTTCGTTTTCCATAGTCTTATTCTAATCCAATTAGGGTTTTTAACCAATCTTGTGGATCCAATAAGTGCGTTTGTGTCATTGGTTGAACATTTAGGTCATTTTTGTCCTCCCTAGGCTTTTTCTAATCGAATTAGGGTTTTTAACCAATCTTGTGCATCCTATAAGTGATTGTGTCATTGGTTGAACATTTAAGTCATTTTCATCCTCCCTAGGCTTATTTTAATCCAATTAGGGTTTTTATTCAATCTTGTGCATCCAATAAGTGATATTGTGTCATTGGTTGAACATTTAGGTCATTTTCGTCCTCCCTAGGCTTATTCAATTCCAATTAGTGTTTTTAACCAATCTTGTGCATCCAGCAAGTCATTTTGTGTCATTGGTTGAACATTTTGGTCATTTTCGTCCTCCCTGGGCTTATTCTAATCGAATTAGGGTTTTTAACCAATCTTGTGTATCCAATAAGTGCGTTTGTGTCATTAGATTAACATTTAGGTCATTTTCGTCCTCCCTAGGCCAATTCTAATCCAATTAGGGTTTTTAACCAATCTTGTGCATCCAACAAGTGATTCTGTGTCATTGGTTGAATATTTTGGTCATTTTCGTCCTTTCTAGGCTTATTCTAATGCAATTAGGGTTATTAACCAATCTTGTGCATCCAAAAAGTGCGTTTAAGTCATGGGATTAATATTTAGGTCATTTTCGTGGTCCCTAGGCTTATTCTAATCCAATTAGGGTTTTTAACCAATCTTGTGCATCCAATAAGTGATTTTTTGTCATTGGTTGAACATTTAGGTCATTTTCGTCCTCCCTTGGCTTATTCTAATGCAATTAGCGTTTTTAACCAATCTCGTGGATCCAATAAGTGCTTTGTTTCATTGGTTGAACATTAATGTCATTTTCGTCCTCCCAAGGCTTGTTCTAATCGATTTAGGGTTTTTAACAAATCTGGTGCATCCTATAAGTGATTTTTTGTCATTGGTTGAACATTTAGGTCATTTTCGTCCTCCCTAGGCTTATTCTTATCCAATTAGGGTTTTTAACCAATCTTGTGCATCCAATAAGTGCATTTGTGTCATTGGATTAACATTTAGGTCATTTTCGTCCTCCCTAGGCTAATTCTAATCCAATTAGGGTTTTTAACCAATCTTGTGCATCCAATAAGTGATTTTGTGTCATTGGTTGAACATTTAGGTCATTCTAGTCCTCCTTGGGGTTATTCTAATCCAATTAGGGTTTTAACCAATCTTGTGGATCTAATAAGTGTGTTGGTGTCATTGGTTGAACATTTAGGTCATTTTTGTCCTCCCTAGGCCTATTCTAATCGAATTAGGGTTTTTAACCAATCTTGTGCATCCAATAAGTGATATTGTGTCATTGGTTGAATATTTAGGTCATTTTCGTCCTCCCTAGGCTTATTCAATTCCAATTAGGGTTTTTAACCAATCTTGTGCATCCAACAAGTGATTTTGTGTCATTGGTTGAACATTTTGGTCATTTTCGTCCTCCCTGGGCTTATTCTAATCGAATTAGGGTTTTTAACCAATCTTGTGCATCCAATAAGTGCATTTGTGTCATTGGATTAACATTTAGGTCATTTTCGTCCTCCCTAGGCTAATTCTAATCCAATTAGGGTTTTTAACCAATCTTGTGCATCCAATAAGTGATTTTGTGTCATTGGTTGAACATTTAGGTCATTCTAGTCCTCCTTGGGGTTATTCTAATCCAATTAGGGTTTTAACCAATCTTGTGGATCCAATAAGTGCGTTTGTGTCATTGGTTAAACCTTTAGGTCGTTTTCGTTTTCCATAGTATTATTCTAATCCAATTAGGGTTTTTAACCAATCTTGTGCATCCAATAAGTGCGTTTGTGTCATTGGTTGAACGTTTTGGTCATTTTCGTCCTCCCTGGGCTTATTCTAATACAATTAGCGTTTTTAACCAATCTCGTGGATCCAATAAGTGCTTTGTTTCATTGGTTGAACATTAATGTCATTTTCGTCCTCCCTAGGCTTGTTCTAATCGATTTAGGGTTTTTAACAAATCTGGTGCATCCTATAAGTGATTTTTTGTCATTGGTTGAACATTTAAGTCATTTTCGTCCTCCCTAGGCTTATTCTTATCCAATTAGGGTTTTTAACCAATCTTGTGCATTCAATAAGTGCATTTGTGTCATTGGATTAACATTAAGGTCATTTTCGTCCTCCATAGGCTAATTCTAATCCAATTAGGGTTTTTAACCAATCTTGTGCATCCAATAAGTGATTTTGTGTCATTGGTTAAACATTTAGGTCATTTTTGTCCTCCCTGGGGTTATTCTAATCCAATTAGGGTTTTAACCAATCTTGTGGATCCAATAAGTGCGTTTGTGTCATTGGTTTAATATTTAGGTCATTTTCGTGGTCCCTAGGCTTATTCTAATCCAATTAGGGTTTTTAACCAATCTGGTGCATCCGATAAGTGATTTTGTGTCATTGGTTGAACATTTAGGTCATTTTTGTCCTCCCTGGGTTTATTCTAATCCAATTAGGGTTTTAAACAATCTTGTGGATCTAATAAGTGTGTTTGTGTCATTGGATGAACATTTAGGTCATTTTTGTCCTCCCTAGGCCTATTCTAATCGAATTAGGGTTTTTAACCAATCTTGTGCATCCTATAAGTGATTTTGTGTCATTGGTTGAACATTTAGGTCATTTTCGTCCTCCCTAGGCTTATTCTAATCCAATTAGGGTTTTTAACATATCTTGTGCATCCAATAAGTGATATTGTGTCATTGGTTGAACATTTAGGTCATTTTCGTCCTCGCTAGGCTTATTCAATTCCAATTAGGGTTTTTAACCAATCTTGTGCATCCAACAAGTGATTTTGTGTCATTGGTTGAACATTTTGGTCATTTTCGTCCTCCTTGGGCTTATTCTCATCGAATTAGGGTTTTTAACCAATCTTGTGTATCCAATAAGTGCGTTTGTGTCATTAGATTAACATTTAGGTCGTTATCGTCCTAACTAGGCTAATTCTAATCCAATTAGGGTTTTTAACCAATGTTGAGCATCTAATAAGTGATTTTGTGTCATTGGTTGAAAATTTTGGTCATTTTCGTCCTTTCTAGGCTTATTCTAATCCAATTAGGGTTTTTAACCTATCTTGTGCATCCAAAAAGTGCGTTTGTGTCATTGGATAATTATTTAGGTCATTTTCATCCTCCCTAGGCTTATTCTAATCGAATTAGGGTTTTTAACCAATCTTGTGCGTCCTATAAGTGATTTTTAGTCATTGGTTGAACATTTAGGTCCTTTTCGTCCTCCCTAGGCTTATTCAATTCCAATTAGGGTTTTTAACCAATCTTGTGCATCCAACAAGTGATTTTGTGTCATTGGTTGAACATTTTGGTCATTTTCGTCCTCCTTGGGCTTATTCTAATCGAATTAGGGTTTTTAACCAATCTTGTGTATCCAATAAGTGCGTTTGTGTCATTAGATTAACATTTCGGTCGTTATCGTCCTAACTAGGCTAATTCTAATCCAATTAGGGTTTTTAACCAATGTTGTGCATCTAATAAGTGATTTTGTGTCATTGGTTGAAAATTTTGGTCATTTTCGTCCTTTCTAGGCTTATTCTAATCGATTTAGGGTTTTTAACAAATCTGGTGCATCCTATAAGTGATTTTGTGTCATTGGTTGAACATTTACGTCATTTTCGTCCTCCCTGGGTTTATTCTAATCCAATTAGGGTTTTTAACCAATCTTGTGCATCCAATAAGTGCGTTTGTGTCATTGGATTAATATTTAGGTCATTTTCGTCCTCCCTAGGTTAATTCTAATCCAATTAGGGTTTTTAACCTATCTTGTGCATCCAATAAGTGATTTTGTGTCATTGGTTGAACATTTAGGTCATTCTAGTTCTCCTTGGGCTTATTCTAATCCAATTAGGGTTTTAACCAATCTTGTGGATCCAGTAAGTGCGTTTGTATCATTGGTTGAACATTTAGGTCGTTTTCGTTTTACATAGTCTTATTATAATCCAATTAAGGTTTTTAACCAATTTTGTGCATCCAATAAGTGCGTTTGTGTCATTGGTTTAACATTTAGGTCATTTTCGTCCTCCCTAGGCTTATTCTAATCCAATTAGGGTTTTTAACCAATCTTGTGCATCCAATAAGTGATATTGTGTCATTGGTTGAACATTTAGGTCATTTTTGTCCTCCCTGGGCTTATTCTAATCCAATTAGGGTTTTAACCAATCTTATGGATCCAATAAGTGCGTTTGTGTCATTGGTTGAACATTTAGGTCGTTTTCGTTTTCCATAGTCTTATTCTAATCCAATTATGGTTTTAACCAATCTTGTGGATCCAATAAGTGCGTTTGTCTCATTGGTTGAACATTTAGGTCGTTTTCGTTTTCCATAGTCTTATTCTAATCCAATTAGGGTTTTTAACCAATCTTGTGCATCCAATAAGTGATATTGTGTCATTGGTTGAACATTTAGGTCATTTTTGTCCTCCCTGGGCTTATTCTAATCCAATTAGGGTTTTAACCAATCTTATGGATCCAATAAGTGCGTTTGTGTCATTGGTTGAACATTTAGGTCGTTTTCGTTTTCCATAGTCTTATTCTAATCCAATTAGGGTTTTAACCAATCTTGTGGATCCAATAAGTGCGTTTGTCTCATTGGTTGAACATTTAGGTCGTTTTCGTTTTCCATAGTCTTATTCTAATCCAATTAGGGTTTTTAACCAATCTTGTGGATCCAATAAGTGCGTTTGTGTCATTGGTTGAACATTTAGGTCATTTTTGTCCTCCCTAGGCTTTTTCTAATCGAATTAGGGTTTTTAACCAATCTTGTGCATCCTATAAGTGATTGTGTCATTGGTTGAACATTTTAGTCATTTTCGTCCTCCCTAGGCTTATTTTAATCCAATTAGGGTTTTTATTCAATCTTGTGCATCCAATAAGTGATATTGTGTCATTGGTTGAACATTTAGGTCATTTTTGTCCACCCTAGGCCTATTCTAATCAAATTAGGGTTTTTAACCAATCTTGTTGATCCTATAAGTGATATTGTGTCATTGGATTAACATTTAGGTCATTTTCTTCCTCCCTAGACTTATTCAATTCCAATTAGTGTTTTTAACCAATCTTGTGCATCCAACAAGTCATTTTGTGTCATTGGTTGAAAATTTTGGTCATTTTCGTCCTCCCTGGGCTTATTCTAATCGAATTAGGGTTTTTAACCAATCTTGTGTATCCAATAAGTGCGTTTGTGTCATTAGATTAACATTTAGGTCATTTTCGTCCTCCCTAGGCCAATTCTAATCCAATTAGGGTTTTTAACCAATCTTGTGCATCCAACAAGTGATTCTGTGTCATTGGTTGAATATTTTGGTCATTTTCGTCCTTTATAGGCTTATTCTAATGCAATTAGGGTTATTACCCAATCTTGTGCATCCAAAAAGTGCGTTTGAGTCATGGGATTAATATTTAGGTCATTTTCGTGGTCCCTAGGCTTATTCTAATCCAATTAGGGTTTTTAACCAATCTTGTGCATCCAATAAGTGATTTTGTGTCATTGGTTAAACATTTAGGTCATTTTCTTCCTCCCTAGCTTATTCTAATCAAGTTAGGGTTTTTAACCAATCTTGTGCATCCAACAAGTGATTTTGTGTCATTGGTTGAACATTTACGTCATTTTCGTCCTCCATTGGCTTATTCTAATGCAATTAGCGTTTTTAACCAATCTCGTGGATCCAATAAGTGCTTTGTTTCATTGGTTGAACATTAATGTCATTTTCGTCCTCCCTAGGCTTATTCTAATCGATTTAGGGTTTTTAACAAATCTGGTGCATCCTATAAGTGATTTTTTGTCATTGGTTGAACATTTAGGTCATTTTCGTCCTCCCTAGGCTTATTCTTATCCAATTAGGGTTTTTAACCAATCTTGTGCATCCAATAAGTGCATTTGTGTCATTGGATTAACATTAAGGTCATTTTCGTCCTCCGTAGGCTAATTCTAATCCAATTAGGGTTTTTAACCAATCTTGTGCATCCAATAAGTGATTTTGTGTCATTGGTTGAACATTTAGGTCATTCTAGTCCTCCCTGGGGTTATTCTAATCCAATTAGGGTTTTAACCAATCTTGTGGATCTAATAAGTGTGTTGGTGTCATTGGTTGAACATTTAGGTCATTTTTGTCCTCCCTAGGCCTATTCTAATCGAATTAGGGTTTTTAACCAATCTTGTGCATCCAATAAGTGATATTGTGTCATTGGTTGAACATTTAGGTCATTTTCGTCCTCCCTAGGCTTATTCAATTCCAATTAGGGTTTTTAACCAATCTTGTGCATCCAACAAGTGATTTTGTGTCATTGGTTGAACATTTTGGTCATTTTCGTCCTCCCTGGGCTTATTCTAATCGAATTAGGGTTTTTAACCAATCTTGTGCATCCAATAAGTGCATTTGTGTCATTGGATTAACATTTAGGTCATTTTCGTCCTCCCTAGGCTAATTCTAATCCAATTAGGGTTTTTAACCAATCTTGTGCATCCAATAAGTGATTTTGTGTCATTGGTTGAACATTTAGGTCATTCTAGTCCTCCTTGGGGTTATTCTAATCCAATTAGGGTTTTAACCAATCTTGTGGATCTAATAAGTGTGTTGGTGTCATTGGTTGAACATTTAGGTCATTTTTGTCCTCCCTAGGCCTATTCTAATCGAATTAGGGTTTTTAACCAATCTTGTGCATCCAATAAGTGATATTGTGTCATTGGTTGAACATTTAGGTCATTTTCGTCCTCCCTAGGCTTATTCAATTCCAATTAGGGTTTTTAACCAATCTTGTGCATCCAACAAGTGAGTTTGTGTCATTGGTTGAACATTTTGGTCATTTTCGTCCTCCCTGGGCTTATTCTAATCGAATTAGGGTTTTTAACCAAACTTGTGTATCCAATAAGTGCGTTTGTGTCATTAGATTAACATTTAGGTCATTTTCGTCCTAACTAAGCTAATTCTAATCCAATTAGGGTTTTTAACCAATGTTGGGCATCTAATAAGTGATTTTGTGTCATTGGTTGAACATTTTGGTAATTTTCGTCCTTTCTAGGCTTATTCTAATCCAATTAGCATTTTTAACCAATCTTGTGCATCCTATAAGTGATTTTTTGTCATTGGTTGAACATTTAGGTCATTTTCGTCCTCCCTAGGATTATTCTTATCCGATGAGGGTTTTTAACCAATCTTGTGCATCCAATAAGTGCGTTTGTGTTATTGGATTAACATTTAGGTCATTTTCGTCCTCCCTAGGCTAATTCTAATCCAATTAGGGTTGTTAACCAATCTTGTGCATCCAATAAGTGATTTTGTGTAATTGGTTGAACATTTAGGTCATTCTAGTCCTCCCTGGGGTTATTCTAATCCAATTAGGGTTTTAACCAATCTTGTGGATCCAATAAGTGCGTTTGTGTCATTGGTTAAACATTTAGGTCGTTTTCGTTTTCCATAGTCTTATTCTAATCCAATTAGGGTTTTTAACCAATCTTGTGCATCCAATAAGTGCGGTTGTGTCATTGGTTTAACATTTAGGTCATTTTCGTCCTCCCTAGGCTTATTCTAATCCAATTAGGGTTTTTAACCAATCTTGTGCATCCAATAAGTGATATTGTGTCATTGGTTGAACATTTAGGTCATTTTTGTCCTCTCTGGGCTTATTCTAATCCAATTAGGGTTTTAACCAATCTTTTGGATCCAATAAGTGCGTTTGTGTCATTGGTTGAACATTTAGGTCGTTTTCGTTTTCCATAGTCTTATTCTAATCCAATTAGGGTTTTAACCAATCTTGTGGATCCAATAAGTGCGTTTGTGTCATTGGTTGAACATTTAGGTCGTTTTCGTTTTCCATAGTCTTATTCTAATCCAATTAGGGTTTTTAACCAATCTTGTGGATCCAATAAGTGCGTTTGTGTCATTGGTTGAACATTTAGGTCATTTTTGTCCTCCCTAGGCTTTTTCTAATCGAATTAGGGTTTTTAACCAATCTTGTGCATCCTATAAGTGATTGTGTCATTGGTTGAACATTTAGGTCATTTTCTTCCTCCCTAGCTTATTAGAATCAAGTTAGGGTTTTTAACCAATCTTGTGCTTCCAATAAGTGATATTGTGTCATTGGTTGAACATTTAGGTCATTTTTGTCCTCCCTAGGCTTATTCAATTCCAATTAGTGTTTTTAACCAATCTTGTGCATCCAACAAGTCATTTTGTGTCATTGGTTGAAAATTTTGGTCATTTTCGTCCTCCCTGGGCTTATTCTAATCGAATTAGGGTTTTTAACCAATCTTGTGTATCCAATAAGTGCGTTTGTGTCATTAGATTAACATTTAGGTCATTTTCGTCCTCCCTAGGCCAATTCTAATCCAATTAGGGTTTTTAACCAATCTTGTGCATCCAACAAGTGATTCTGTGTCATTGGTTGAATATTTTGGTCATTTTCGTCCTTTATAGGCTTATTCTAATGCAATTAGGGTTATTACCCAATCTTGTGCATCCAAAAAGTGCGTTTGAGTCATGGGATTAATATTTAGGTCATTTTCGTGGTCCCTAGGCTTATTCTAATCCAATTAGGGTTTTTAACCAATCTTGTGCATCCAATAAGTGATTTTGTGTCATTGGTTAAACATTTAGGTCATTTTCTTCCTCCCTAGCTTATTCTAATCAAGTTAGGGTTTTTAACCAATCTTGTGCATCCAACAAGTGATTTTGTGTCATTGGTTGAACATTTACGTCATTTTCGTCCTCCATTGGCTTATTCTAATGCAATTAGCGTTTTTAACCAATCTCGTGGATCCAATAAGTGCTTTGTTTCATTGGTTGAACATTAATGTCATTTTCGTCCTCCCTAGGCTTATTCTAATCGATTTAGGGTTTTTAACAAATCTGGTGCATCCTATAAGTGATTTTTTGTCATTGGTTGAACATTTAGGTCATTTTCGTCCTCCCTAGGCTTATTCTTATACAATTAGGGTTTTTAACCAATCTTGTGCATCCAATAAGTGCATTTGTGTCATTGGATTAACATTAAGGTCATTTTCGTCCTCCGTAGGCTAATTCTAATCCAATTAGGGTTTTTAACCAATCTTGTGCATCCAATAAGTGATTTTGTGTCATTGGTTGAACATTTAGGTCATTCTAGTCCTCCCTGGGGTTATTCTAATCCAATTAGGGTTTTAACCAATCTTGTGGATCTAATAAGTGTGTTGGTGTCATTGGTTGAACATTTAGGTCATTTTTGTCCTCCCTTGGCCTATTCTAATCGAATTAGGGTTTTTAACCAATCTTGTGCATCCAATAAGTGATATTGTGTCATTGGTTGAACATTTAGGTCATTTTCGTCCTCCCTAGGCTTATTCAATTCCAATTAGGGTTTTTAACCAATCTTGTGCATCCAACAAGTGATTTTGTGTCATTGGTTGAACATTTTGGTCATTTTGGTCCTCCCTGGGCTTATTCTAATCGAATTAGGGTTTTTAACCAATCTTGTGTATCCAATAAGTGCGTTTGTGTCATTAGATTAACATTTAGGTCATTTTCGTCCTAACTAGGCTAATTCTAATCCAATTAGGGTTTTTAACCAATGTTGGGCATCTAATAAGTGATTTTGTGTCATTGGTTGAACATTTTGGTCATTTTCGACCTTTCTAGGCTTATTCTAATCCAATTAGCGTTTTTAACCAATCTTGTGCATCCTATAAGTGATTTTTTGTCATTGGTTGAACATTTAGGTCATTTTCGTCCTCCCTAGGCTTATTCTTATCTGATGAGGGTTTTTAACCAATCTTGTGCATCCAATAAGTGCATTTGTGTTATTGGATTAACATTTAGGTCATTTTCGTCCTCCCTAGGCTAATTCTAATCCAATTAGGGTTGTTAACCAATCTTGTGCATCCAATAAGTGATTTTGTGTCATTGGTTGAACATTTAGGTCATTCTAGTCCTCCCTGGGGTTATTCTAATCCAATTAGGGTTTTAACCAATCTTGTGGATCCAATAAGTGCGTTTGTGTCATTGGTTAAACATTTAGGTCGTTTTCGTTTTCCATAGTCTTATTCTAATCCAATTAGGGTTTTTAACCAATCTTGTGCATCCAATAAGTGCGTTTGTGTCATTGGTTTAACATTTAGGTCATTTTCGTCCTCCCTAGGCTTATTCTAATCCAATTAGGGTTTTTAACCAATCTTGTGCATCCAATAAGTGATATTGTGTCATTGGTTGAACATTTAGGTCATTTTTGTCCTCCCTGGGCTTATTCTAATCCAATTAGGGTTTTAACCAATCTTATGGATCCAATAAGTGCGTTTGTGTCATTGGTTGAACATTTAGGTCGTTTTCGTTTTCCATAGTCTTATTCTAATCCAATTAGGGTTTTAACCAATCTTGTGGATCCAATAAGTGCGTTTGTCTCATTGGTTGAACATTTAGGTCGTTTTCGTTTTCCATAGTCTTATTCTAATCCAATTAGGGTTTTTAACCAATCTTGTGGATCCAATAAGTGCGTTTGTGTCATTGGTTGAACATTTAGGTCATTTTTGTCCTCCCTAGGCTTTTTCTAATCGAATTAGGGTTTTTAACCAATCTTGTGCATCCTATAAGTGATTGTGTCATTGGTTGAACATTTAAGTCATTTTCATCCTCCCTAGGCTTATTTTAATCCAATTAGGGTTTTTATTCAATCTTGTGCATCCAATAAGTGATATTGTGTCATTGGTTGAACATTTAGGTCATTTTCGTCCTCCCTAGGCTTATTCAATTCCAATTAGTGTTTTTAACCAATCTTGTGCATCCAGCAAGTCATTTTGTGTCATTGGTTGAACATTTTGGTCATTTTCGTCCTCCCTGGGCTTATTCTAATCGAATTAGGGTTTTTAACCAATCTTGTGTATCCAATAAGTGCGTTTGTGTCATTAGATTAACATTTAGGTCATTTTCGTCCTCCCTAGGCCAATTCTAATCCAATTAGGGTTTTTAACCAATCTTGTGCATCCAACAAGTGATTCTGTGTCATTGGTTGAATATTTTGGTCATTTTCGTCCTTTCTAGGCTTATTCTAATGCAATTAGGGTTATTAACCAATCTTGTGCATCCAAAAAGTGCGTTTAAGTCATGGGATTAATATTTAGGTCATTTTCGTGGTCCCTAGGCTTATTCTAATCCAATTAGGGTTTTTAACCAATCTTGTGCATCCAATAAGTGATTTTTTGTCATTGGTTGAACATTTAGGTCATTTTCGTCCTCCCTTGGCTTATTCTAATGCAATTAGCGTTTTTAACCAATCTCGTGGATCCAATAAGTGCTTTGTTTCATTGGTTGAACATTAATGTCATTTTCGTCCTCCCAAGGCTTGTTCTAATCGATTTAGGGTTTTTAACAAATCTGGTGCATCCTATAAGTGATTTTTTGTCATTGGTTGAACATTTAGGTCATTTTCGTCCTCCCTAGGCTTATTCTTATCCAATTAGGGTTTTTAACCAATCTTGTGCATCCAATAAGTGCATTTGTGTCATTGGATTAACATTTAGGTCATTTTCGTCCTCCCTAGGCTAATTCTAATCCAATTAGGGTTTTTAACCAATCTTGTGCATCCAATAAGTGATTTTGTGTCATTGGTTGAACATTTAGGTCATTCTAGTCCTCCTTGGGGTTATTCTAATCCAATTAGGGTTTTAACCAATCTTGTGGATCTAATAAGTGTGTTGGTGTCATTGGTTGAACATTTAGGTCATTTTTGTCCTCCCTAGGCCTATTCTAATCGAATTAGGGTTTTTAACCAATCTTGTGCATCCAATAAGTGATATTGTGTCATTGGTTGAATATTTAGGTCATTTTCGTCCTCCCTAGGCTTATTCAATTCCAATTAGGGTTTTTAACCAATCTTGTGCATCCAACAAGTGATTTTGTGTCATTGGTTGAACATTTTGGTCATTTTCGTCCTCCCTGGGCTTATTCTAATCGAATTAGGGTTTTTAACCAATCTTGTGTATCCAATAAGTGCGTTTGTGTCATTAGATTAACATTTAGGTCATTTTCGTCCTAACTAAGCTAATTCTAATCCAATTAGGGTTTTTAACCAATGTTGGGCATCTAATAAGTGATTTTGTGTCATTGGTTGAACATTTTGGTAATTTTCGTCCTTTCTAGGCTTATTCTAATCCAATTAGCATTTTTAACCAATCTTGTGCATCCTATAAGTGATTTTTTGTCATTGGTTGAACATTTAGGTCATTTTCGTCCTCCCTAGGATTATTCTTATCCGATGAGGGTTTTTAACCAATCTTGTGCATCCAATAAGTGCGTTTGTGTTATTGGATTAACATTTAGGTCATTTTCGTCCTCCCTAGGCTAATTCTAATCCAATTAGGGTTGTTAACCAATCTTGTGCATCCAATAAGTGATTTTGTGTCATTGGTTGAACATTTAGGTCATTCTAGTCCTCCCTGGGGTTATTCTAATCCAATTAGGGTTTTAACCAATCTTGTGGTTCCAATAAGTGCGTTTGTGTCATTGGTTAAACATTTAGGTCGTTTTCGTTTTCCATAGTCTTATTCTAATCCAATTAGGGTTTTTAACCAATCTTGTGCATCCAATAAGTGATATTGTGTCATTGGTTGAACATTTAGGTCATTTTTGTCCTCCCTGGGCTTATTCTAATCCAATTAGGGTTTTAACCAATCTTGTGGATCCAATAAGTGCGTTTGTGTCATTGGTTGAACATTTAGGTCGTTTTCGTTTTCCATAGTCTTATTCTAATCCAATTAGGGTTTTAACCAATCTTGTGGATCCAATAAGTGCGTTTGTCTCATTGGTTGAACATTTAGGTCGTTTTCGTTTTCCATAGTCTTATTCTAATCCAATTAGGGTTTTTAACCAATCTTGTGGATCCAATAAGTGCGTTTGTGTCATTGGTTGAACATTTAGGTCATTTTTGTCCTCCCAAGGCTTTTTCTAATCGAATCAGGGTTTTTAACCAATCTTGTGCATCCTATAAGTGATTGTGTCATTGGTTGAACATTTTAGTCATTTTCGTCCTCCCTAGGCTTATTTTAATCCAATTAGGGTTTTTATTCAATCTTGTGCATCCAATAAGTGATATTGTGTCATTGGTTGAACATTTAGGTCATTTTTGTCCACCCTAGGCCTATTCTAATCGAATTAGGGTTTTTAACCAATCTTGTTGATCCTACAAGTGATATTGTGTCATTGGATTAACATTTAGGTCATTTTCGTCCTCCCTAGGCTTATTCAATTCCAATTAGTGTTTTTAACCAATCTTGTGCATCCAACAAGTCATTTTGTGTCATTGGTTGAAAATTTTGGTCATTTTCGTCCTCCCTGGGCTTATTCTAATCGAATTAGGGTTTTTAACCAATCTTGTGTATCCAATAAGTGCGTTTGTGTCATTAGATTAACATTTAGGTCATTTTCGTCCTCCCTAGGCCAATTCTAATCCAATTAGGGTTTTTAACCAATCTTGTGCATCCAACAAGTGATTCTGTGTCATTGGTTGAATATTTTGGTCATTTTCGTCCTTTATAGGCTTATTCTAATGCAATTAGGGTTATTAACCAATCTTGTGCATCCAAAAAGTGCGTTTGAGTCATGGGATTAATATTTAGGTCATTTTCGTGGTCCCTAGGCTTATTCTAATCCAATTAGGGTTTTTAACCAATCTTGTGCATCCAATAAGTGATTTTGTGTCATTGGTTAAACATTTAGGTCATTTTCTTCCTCCCTAGCTTATTCTAATCAAGTTAGGGTTTTTAACCAATCTTGTGCATCCAACAAGTGATTTTGTGTCATTGGTTGAACATTTACGTCATTTTCGTCCTCCATTGGCTTATTCTAATGCAATTAGCGTTTTTAACCAATCTCGTGGATCCAATAAGTGCTTTGTTTCATTGGTTGAACATTAATGTCATTTTCGTCCTCCCTAGGCTTATTCTAATCGATTTAGGGTTTTTAACAAATCTGGTGCATCCTATAAGTGATTTTTTGTCATTGGTTGAACATTTAGGTCATTTTCGTCCTCCCTAGGCTTATTCTTATCCAATTAGGGTTTTTAACCAATCTTGTGCATCCAATAAGTGCATTTGTGTCATTGGATTAACATTAAGGTCATTTTCGTCCTCCGTAGGCTAATTCTAATCCAATTAGGGTTTTTAACCAATCTTGTGCATCCAATAAGTGATTTTGTGTCATTGGTTGAACATTTAGGTCATTCTAGTCCTCCCTGGGGTTATTCTAATCCAATTAGGGTTTTAACCAATCTTGTGGATCTAATAAGTGTGTTGGTGTCATTGGTTGAACATTTAGGTCATTTTTGTCCTCCCTAGGCCTATTCTAATCGAATTAGGGTTTTTAACCAATCTTGTGCATCCAATAAGTGATATTGTGTCATTGGTTGAACATTTAGGTCATTTTCGTCCTCCCTAGGCTTATTCAATTCCAATTAGGGTTTTTAACCAATCTTGTGCATCCAACAAGTGATTTTGTGTCATTGGTTGAACATTTTGGTCATTTTCGTCCTCCTTGGGCTTATTCTAATCGAATTAGGGTTTTTAACCAATCTTGTGTATCCAATAAGTGCGTTTGTGTCATTAGATTAACATTTAGGTCATTTTCGTCCTCCCTAGGCTAATTCTAATCCAATTAGGGTTTTTAACCAATGTTGTGCATCTAATAAGTGATTTTGTGTCATTGGTTGAACATTTATGCCATTTTCGTCCTTTCTAGGCTTATTTTAATCCAATTAGGGTTTTAACCAATCTTGTGGATCCAATAAGTGCGTTTGTGTCATTGGTTGAACATTTAGGTCGTTTTCGTTTTCCATAGTCTTATTCTAATCCAATTAGGGTTTTTAACCAATCTTGTGCATCCAATAAGTGCGTTTGTGTCATTGGTTTAACATTTAGGTCATTTTCGTCCTCCCTAGGCTTATTCTAATCCAATTAGGGTTTTTAACCAATCTTGTGCATCCAATAAGTGATATTGTGTCATTGGTTGAACATTTAGGTCATTTTCGTCATCCCTAGGCTTATTCTAATCAAATTAGGGTCTTTAACCAATCTAGTGCATCCAATAAGTGATTTTGTGTCATTGGTTGAACATTTAGGTCATTTTCTTCCTCCCTAAATTATTCTAATCCAGTTAGGGTTTTTAACCAATCTTGTGCATCCAATAAGTGATTTTGTGTCATTGGTTGATTATTTAGGTCTTTTTCGTCCTCCCTGGGCTTATTCTAATGCAATTAGCGTTTTTAACCAATCTCGTGGATCCAATTAGTGATTTTGTGTCATTGGTTGAACATTTAGGTCATTCTAGTCCTCCCTGGGCTTATTCTAATCCAATTGGGATTTTAACCAATCTTGTGGATCCAATAAGTGCATTTGTGTCATTGGTTGAACATTTAGGTCATTTTCGTTTTCCATAGTCTTATTCTAATCCAATTAGGGTTTTTAACCAATCTTGTGCATCCAATAAGTGCGTTTGTGTCATTGGTTTAACATTTAGGTCATTTTCGTCCTCCCTAGGCTTATTCTAATCCAATTAGGGTTTTTAACCAATCTTGTGCATCCAATAAGTGATATTGTGTCATTGGTTGAACATTTAGGTCATTTTCGTCATCCCTAGGCTTATTCTAATCAAATTAGGGTCTTTAACCAATCTAGTGCATCCAATAAGTGATTTTGTGTCATTGGTTGAACATTTAGGTCATTTTCTTCCTCCCTAGCTTATTCTAATCCAGTTAGGGTTTTTAACCAATCTTGTGCATCCAATAAGTGATTTTGTGTCATTGGTTGATTATTTAGGTCTTTTTCGTCCTCCCTGGGCTTATTCTAATGCAATTAGCGTTTTTAACCAATCTCGTGGATCCAATTATTGCTTTGTTTCATTGGTTGAACATTTAGGTCATTTTCTTCCTCCCTAGGCTTATTCTACTCCAATTAGGGTTTTTAACCAATCTTGTGCATCCAACAAGTGATTTTGTGTCATTGGTTGAAGATTTTGGTCATTTTCGTCCTTTCTAGGCTTATTGTAATGCAATTAGGGTTTTAAACCAATCGTGTGCATCCAAAAAGTGCGTTTGTGTCATTGGATTAATATTTAGGTCATTTTCGTCCTCCCTTGGCTAATTCTAATCCAATTAGGGTTTTTAACCAATCTTGTGCATCCAATAAGTGATTTTGTGTCATTGGTTGAACATTTAGGTCATTCTAGTCCTCCCTGGGCTTATTCTAATCCAATTGGGATTTTAACCAATCTTGTGGATCCAATAAGTGCATTTGTGTCATTGGTTGAACATTTAGGTCATTTTCGTTTTCCATAGTCTTATTCTAATCCAATTAGGGTTTTTAACCAATCTTGTGCATCCAATAAGTGCGTTTGTGTCATTGGTTTAACATTTAGGTCATTTTCGTCCTCCCTAGGCTTATTCTAATCCAATTAGGGTTTTTAACCAATCTTGTGCATCCAATAAGTGATATTGTGTCATTGGTTGAACATTTAGGTCATTTTTGTCCTCCCTGGGCTTATTCTAATCCAATTAGGGTTTTAACCAATCTTATGGATCCAATAAGTGCGTTTGTGTCATTGGTTGAACATTTAGGTCGTTTTCGTTTTCCATAGTCTTATTCTAATCCAATTAGGGTTTTAACCAATCTTGTGGATCCAATAAGTGCGTTTGTCTCATTGGTTGAACATTTAGGTCGTTTTCGTTTTCCATAGTCTTATTCTAATCCAATTAGGGTTTTTAACCAATCTTGTGGATCCAATAAGTGCGTTTGTGTCATTGGTTGAACATTTAGGTCATTTTTGTCCTCCCTAGGCTTTTTCTAATCGAATTAGGGTTTTTAACCAATCTTGTGCATCCTATAAGTGATTGTGTCATTGGTTGAACATTTTAGTCATTTTCGTCCTCCCTAGGCTTATTTTAATCCAATTAGGGTTTTTATTCAATCTTGTGCATCCAATAAGTGATATTGTGTCATTGGTTGAACATTTAGGTCATTTTTGTCCACCCTAGGCCTATTCTAATCAAATTAGGGTTTTTAACCAATCTTGTTGATCCTATAAGTGATATTGTGTCATTGGATTAACATTTAGGTCATTTTCTTCCTCCCTAGACTTATTCAATTCCAATTAGTGTTTTTAACCAATCTTGTGCATCCAACAAGTCATTTTGTGTCATTGGTTGAAAATTTTGGTCATTTTCGTCCTCCCTGGGCTTATTCTAATCGAATTAGGGTTTTTAACCAATCTTGTGTATCCAATAAGTGCGTTTGTGTCATTAGATTAACATTTAGGTCATTTTCGTCCTCCCTAGGCCAATTCTAATCCAATTAGGGTTTTTAACCAATCTTGTGCATCCAACAAGTGATTCTGTGTCATTGGTTGAATATTTTGGTCATTTTCGTCCTTTATAGGCTTATTCTAATGCAATTAGGGTTATTACCCAATCTTGTGCATCCAAAAAGTGCGTTTGAGTCATGGGATTAATATTTAGGTCATTTTCGTGGTCCCTAGGCTTATTCTAATCCAATTAGGGTTTTTAACCAATCTTGTGCATCCAATAAGTGATTTTGTGTCATTGGTTAAACATTTAGGTCATTTTCTTCCTCCCTAGCTTATTCTAATCAAGTTAGGGTTTTTAACCAATCTTGTGCATCCAACAAGTGATTTTGTGTCATTGGTTGAACATTTACGTCATTTTCGTCCTCCATTGGCTTATTCTAATGCAATTAGCGTTTTTAACCAATCTCGTGGATCCAATAAGTGCTTTGTTTCATTGGTTGAACATTAATGTCATTTTCGTCCTCCCTAGGCTTATTCTAATCGATTTAGGGTTTTTAACAAATCTGGTGCATCCTATAAGTGATTTTTTGTCATTGGTTGAACATTTAGGTCATTTTCGTCCTCCCTAGGCTTATTCTTATACAATTAGGGTTTTTAACCAATCTTGTGCATCCAATAAGTGCATTTGTGTCATTGGATTAACATTAAGGTCATTTTCGTCCTCCGTAGGCTAATTCTAATCCAATTAGGGTTTTTAACCAATCTTGTGCATCCAATAAGTGATTTTGTGTCATTGGTTGAACATTTAGGTCATTCTAGTCCTCCCTGGGGTTATTCTAATCCAATTAGGGTTTTAACCAATCTTGTGGATCTAATAAGTGTGTTGGTGTCATTGGTTGAACATTTAGGTCATTTTTGTCCTCCCTTGGCCTATTCTAATCGAATTAGGGTTTTTAACCAATCTTGTGCATCCAATAAGTGATATTGTGTCATTGGTTGAACATTTAGGTCATTTTCGTCCTCCCTAGGCTTATTCAATTCCAATTAGGGTTTTTAACCAATCTTGTGCATCCAACAAGTGATTTTGTGTCATTGGTTGAACATTTTGGTCATTTTCGTCCTCCCTGGGCTTATTCTAATCGAATTAGGGTTTTTAACCAATCTTGTGTATCCAATAAGTGCGTTTGTGTCATTAGATTAACATTTAGGTCATTTTCGTCCTAACTAAGCTAATTCTAATCCAATTAGGGTTTTTAACCAATGTTGGGCATCTAATAAGTGATTTTGTGTCATTGGTTGAACATTTTGGTCATTTTCGTCCTTTCTAGGCTTATTCTAATCCAATTAGCATTTTTAACCAATCTTGTGCATCCTATAAGTGATTTTTTGTCATTGGTTGAACATTTAGGTCATTTTCGTCCTCCCTAGGCTTATTCTTATCCGATGAGGGTTTTTAACCAATCTTGTGCATCCAATAAGTGCGTTTGTGTTATTGGATTAACATTTAGGTCATTTTCGTCCTCCCTAGGCTAATTCTAATCCAATTAGGGTTGTTAACCAATCTTGTGCATCCAATAAGTGATTTTGTGTAATTGGTTGAACATTTAGGTCATTCTAGTCCTCCCTGGGGTTATTCTAATCCAATTAGGGTTTTAACCAATCTTGTGGATCCAATAAGTGCGTTTGTGTCATTGGTTAAACATTTAGGTCGTTTTCGTTTTCCATAGTCTTATTCTAATCCAATTAGGGTTTTTAACCAATCTTGTGCATCCAATAAGTGCGTTTGTGTCATTGGTTTAACATTTAGGTCATTTTCGTCCTCCCTAGGCTTATTCTAATCCAATTAGGGTTTTTAACCAATCTTGTGCATCCAATAAGTGATATTGTGTCATTGGTTGAACATTTAGGTCATTTTTGTCCTCCCTGGGCTTATTCTAATCCAATTAGGGTTTTAACCAATCTTATGGATCCAATAAGTGCGTTTGTGTCATTGGTTGAACATTTAGGTCGTTTTCGTTTTCCATAGTCTTATTCTAATCCAATTAGGGTTTTAACCAATCTTGTGGATCCAATAAGTGCGTTTGTCTCATTGGTTGAACATTTAGGTCGTTTTCGTTTTCCATAGTCTTATTCTAATCCAATTAGGGTTTTTAACCAATCTTGTGGATCCAATAAGTGCGTTTGTGTCATTGGTTGAACATTTAGGTCATTTTTGTCCTCCCTAGGCTTTTTCTAATCGAATTAGGGTTTTTAACCAATCTTGTGCATCCTATAAGTGATTGTGTCATTGGTTGAACATTT
>JBBPBQ010000003.1:27070161-27081657 GCA_037974755.1 Cicer yamashitae
AACATTTAGGTCGTTTTCGTTTTCCATAGTCTTATTCTAATCCAATTAGGGTTTTTAACCAATCTTGTGCATCCAATAAGTGCGTTTGTGTCATTGGTTTAACATTTAGGTCATTTTCGTCCTCCCTAGGCTTATTCTAATCCAATTAGGGTTTTTAACCAATCTTGTGCATCCAATAAGTGATATTGTGTCATTGGTTGAACATTTAGGTCATTTTTCTCCTCCCTGGGCTTATTCTAATCCAATTAGGGTTTTAACCAATCTTATGGATCCAATAAGTGCGTTTGTGTCATTGGTTGAACATTTAGGTCGTTTTCGTTTTCCATAGTCTTATTCTAATCCAATTAGGGTTTTAACCAATCTTGTGGATCCAATAAGTGCGTTTGTCTCATTGGTTGAACATTTAGGTCGTTTTCGTTTTCCATAGTCTTATTCTAATCCAATTAGGGTTTTTAACCAATCTTGTGGATCCAATAAGTGCGTTTGTGTCATTTGTTGAACATTTAGATCATTTTTGTCCTCCCTAGGCTTTTTCTAATCGAATTAGGGTTTTTAACCAATCTTGTGCATCCTATAAGTGATTGTGTCATTGGTTGAACATTTTAGTCATTTTCGTCCTCCCTAGGCTTATTTTAATCCAATTAGGGTTTTTATTCAATCTTGTGCATCCAATAAGTGATATTGTGTCATTGGTTGAACATTTAGGTCATTTTTGTCCTCCCTAGGCTTATTCAATTCCAATTAGTGTTTATAACCAATCTTGTCCATCCAACAAGTCATTTTGTGTCATTGGTTGAAAATTTTGGTCATTTTCGTCCTCCCTGGGCTTATTCTAATCGAATTAGGGTTTTTAACCAATCTTGTGTATCCAACAAGTGCGTTTGTGTCATTAGATTAACATTTAGGTCATTTTCGTCCTCCCTAGGCCAATTCTAATCCAATTAGGGTTTTTAACCAATCTTGTGCATCCAACAAGTGATTCTGTGTCATTGGTTGAATATTTTGGTCATTTTCGTCCTTTCTAGGCTTATTCTAATGCAATTAGGGTTATTAACCAATCTTGTGCATCCAAAAAGTGCGTTTGAGTCCTGGGATTAATATTTAGGTCATTTTCGTGGTCCCTAGGCTTATTCTAATCCAATTAGGGTTTTTAACCAATCTTGTGCATCCAATAAGTGATTTTGTGTCATTGGTTGAACATTTAGGTCATTTTCTTCCTCCGTAGCTTATTCTAATCAAGTTAGGGTTTTTAACCAATCTTGTGCATCCAATAAGTGATTTTGTGTCATTGGTTGAACATTTAGGTCATTTTCGTCCTCCCTTGGCTTATTCTAATGCAATTAGCGTTTTTAACCAATCTCGTGGATCCAATAAGTGCTTTGTTTCATTCGTTGAACATTAATGTCATTTTCGTCCTCCCTAGGCTTATTCTAATCGATTTAGGGTTTTTAACAAATCTGGTGCATCCTATAAGTGATTTTTTGTCATTGGTTGAACATTTAGGTCATTTTCGTCCTCCCTAGGCTTATTCTTATCCAATTAGGGTTTTTAACCAATCTTGTGCATCCAATAAGTGCATTTGTGTCATTGGATTAACATTAAGGTCATTTTCGTCCTCCGTAGGCTAATTCTAATCCAATTAGGGTTTTTAACCAATCTTGTGCATCCAATAAGTGATTTTGTGTCATTGGTTGAACATTTAGGTCATTCTAGTCCTCCCTGGGGTTATTCTAATCCAATTAGGGTTTTAACCAATCTTGTGGATCTAATAAGTGTGTTGGTGTCATTGGTTGAACATTTAGGTCATTTTTGTCCTCCCTAGGCCTATTCTAATCGAATTAGGGTTTTTAACCAATCTTGTGCATCCAATAAGTGATATTGTGTCATTGGTTGAACATTTAGGTCATTTTCGTCCTCCCTAGGCTTATTCAATTCCAATTAGGGTTTTTAACCAATCTTGTGCATCCAACAAGTGATTTTGTGTCATTGGTTGAACATTTTGGTCATTTTCATCCTCCTTGGGCTTATTCTAATCGAATTAGGGTTTTTAACCAATCTTGTGTATCCAATAAGTGCGTTTGTGTCATTAGATTAACATTTAGGTCATTTTCGTCCTAACTAGGCTAATTCTAATCCAATTAGGGTTTTTAACCAATGTTGGGCATCTAATAAGTGATTTTGTGTCATTGGTTGAACATTTTGGTCATTTTCGACCTTTCTAGGCTTATTCTAATCCAATTAGCGTTTTTAACCAATCTTGTGCATCCTATAAGTGATTTTTTGTCATTGGTTGAACATTTAGGTCATTTTCGTCCTCCCTAGGCTTATTCTTATCTGATGAGGGTTTTTAACCAATCTTATGCATCCAATAAGTGCATTTGTGTTATTGGATTAACATTTAGGTCATTTTCGTCGTCCCTAGGCTAATTCTAATCCAATTAGGGTTGTTAACCAATCTTGTGCATCCAATAAGTGATTTTGTGTCATTGGTTGAACATTTAGGTCATTCTAGTCCTCCCTGGGGTTATTCTAATCCAATTAGGGTTTTAACCAATCTTGTGGATCCAATAAGTGCGTTTGTGTCATTGGTTAAACATTTAGGTCGTTTTCGTTTTCCATAGTCTTATTCTAATCCAATTAGGGTTTTTAACCAATCTTGTGCATCCAATAAGTGCGTTTGTGTCATTGGTTTAACATTTAGGTCATTTTCGTCCTCCCTAGGCTTATTCTAATCCAATTAGGGTTTTTAACCAATCTTGTGCATCCAATAAGTGATATTGTGTCATTGGTTGAACATTTAGGTCATTTTTCTCCTCCCTGGGCTTATTCTAATCCAATTAGGGTTTTAACCAATCTTATGGATCCAATAAGTGCGTTTGTGTCATTGGTTGAACATTTAGGTCGTTTTCGTTTTCCATAGTCTTATTCTAATCCAATTAGGGTTTTAACCAATCTTGTGGATCCAATAAGTGCGTTTGTCTCATTGGTTGAACATTTAGGTCGTTTTCGTTTTCCATAGTCTTATTCTAATCCAATTAGGGTTTTTAACCAATCTTGTGGATCCAATAAGTGCGTTTGTGTCATTTGTTGAACATTTAGATCATTTTTGTCCTCCCTAGGCTTTTTCTAATCGAATTAGGGTTTTTAACCAATCTTGTGCATCCTATAAGTGATTGTGTCATTGGTTGAACATTTTAGTCATTTTCGTCCTCCCTAGGCTTATTTTAATCCAATTAGGGTTTTTATTCAATCTTGTGCATCCAATAAGTGATATTGTGTCATTGGTTGAACATTTAGGTCATTTTTGTCCTCCCTAGGCTTATTCAATTCCAATTAGTGTTTTTAACCAATCTTGTCCATCCAACAAGTCATTTTGTGTCATTGGTTGAAAATTTTGGTCATTTTCGTCCTCCCTGGGCTTATTCTAATCGAATTAGGGTTTTTAACCAATCTTGTGTATCCAACAAGTGCGTTTGTGTCATTAGATTAACATTTAGGTCATTTTCGTCCTCCCTAGGCCAATTCTAATCCAATTAGGGTTTTTAACCAATCTTGTGCATCCAACAAGTGATTCTGTGTCATTGGTTGAATATTTTGGTCATTTTCGTCCTTTCTAGGCTTATTCTAATGCAATTAGGGTTATTAACCAATCTTGTGCATCCAAAAAGTGCGTTTGAGTCCTGGGATTAATATTTAGGTCATTTTCGTGGTCCCTAGGCTTATTCTAATCCAATTAGGGTTTTTAACCAATCTTGTGCATCCAATAAGTGATTTTGTGTCATTGGTTGAACATTTAGGTCATTTTCTTCCTCCGTAGCTTATTCTAATCAAGTTAGGGTTTTTAACCAATCTTGTGCATCCAATAAGTGATTTTGTGTCATTGGTTGAACATTTAGGTCATTTTCGTCCTCCCTTGGCTTATTCTAATGCAATTAGCGTTTTTAACCAATCTCGTGGATCCAATAAGTGCTTTGTTTCATTCGTTGAACATTAATGTCATTTTCGTCCTCCCTAGGCTTATTCTAATCGATTTAGGGTTTTTAACAAATCTGGTGCATCCTATAAGTGATTTTTTGTCATTGGTTGAACATTTAGGTCATTTTCGTCCTCCCTAGGCTTATTCTTATCCAATTAGGGTTTTTAACCAATCTTGTGCATCCAATAAGTGCATTTGTGTCATTGGATTAACATTAAGGTCATTTTCGTCCTCCGTAGGCTAATTCTAATCCAATTAGGGTTTTTAACCAATCTTGTGCATCCAATAAGTGATTTTGTGTCATTGGTTGAACATTTAGGTCATTCTAGTCCTCCCTGGGGTTATTCTAATCCAATTAGGGTTTTAACCAATCTTGTGGATCTAATAAGTGTGTTGGTGTCATTGGTTGAACATTTAGGTCATTTTTGTCCTCCCTAGGCCTATTCTAATCGAATTAGGGTTTTTAACCAATCTTGTGCATCCAATAAGTGATATTGTGTCATTGGTTGAACATTTAGGTCATTTTCGTCCTCCCTAGGCTTATTCAATTCCAATTAGGGTTTTTAACCAATCTTGTGCATCCAACAAGTGATTTTGTGTCATTGGTTGAACATTTTGGTCATTTTCATCCTCCTTGGGCTTATTCTAATCGAATTAGGGTTTTTAACCAATCTTGTGTATCCAATAAGTGCGTTTGTGTCATTAGATTAACATTTAGGTCATTTTCGTCCTAACTAGGCTAATTCTAATCCAATTAGGGTTTTTAACCAATGTTGGGCATCTAATAAGTGATTTTGTGTCATTGGTTGAACATTTTGGTCATTTTCGTCCTTTCTAGGCTTATTCTAATCCAATTAGCGTTTTTAACCAATCTTGTGCATCCTATAAGTGATTTTTTGTCATTGGTTGAACATTTAGGTCATTTTCGTCCTCCCTAGGCTTATTCTTATCCGATGAGGGTTTTTAACCAATCTTGTGCATCCAATAAGTGCGTTTGTGTCATTGGATTAACATTTAGGTCATTTTCGTCCTCCCTAGGCTAATTCTAATCCAATTAGGGTTGTTAACCAATCTTGTGCATCCAATAAGTGATTTTGTGTCATTGGTTGAACATTTAGGTCATTCTAGTCCTCCCTGGGGTTATTCTAATCCAATTAGGGTTTTAACCAATCTTGTGGATCCAATAAGTGCGTTTGTGTCATTGGTTAAACATTTAGGTCGTTTTCGTTTTCCATAGTCTTATTCTAATCCAATTAAGGTTTTTAACCAATCTTGTGCATCCAATAAGTGCGTTTGTGTCATTGGTTTAACATTTAGGTCATTTTCGTCCTCCCTAGGCTAATTCTAATCCAATTAGGGTTGTTAACCAATCTTGTGCATCCAATAAGTGATTTTGTGTCATTGGTTGAACATTTAGGTCATTCTAGTCCACCCTGGGGTTATTCTAATCCAATTAGGGTTTTAACCAATCTTGTGGATCCAATAAGTGCGTTTGTCTCATTGGTTGAACATTTAGGTCGTTTTCGTTTTCCATAGTCTTATTCTAATCCAATTAGGGTTTTTAACCAATCTTGTGGATCCAATAAGTGCGTTTGTGTCATTGGTTGAACATTTAGGTCATTTTTGTCCTCCCTAGGCTTTTTCTAATCGAATTAGGGTTTTCAACCAATCTTGTGCATCCTATAAGTGATTGTGTCGTTGGTTGAACATTTTAGTCATTTTCGTCCTCCCTAGGCTTATTTTAATCCAATTAGGGTTTTTATTCAATCTTGTGCATCCAATAAGTGATATTGTGTCATTGGTTGAACATTTAGGTCATTTTCGTCCTCCCTAGGCTTATTCAATTCCAATTAGGGTTTTGAACCAATCTTGTGCATCCAACAAGTGATGTTGTGTCATTGGTGTAACGTTTAGGTCATTTTCGTCCTCCCTGGGCTTATTCTAATCGAATTAGGGTTTTTAACCAATCTTGTGTATCCAATAAGTGCGTTTGTGTCATTAGATTAACATTTAGGTCATTTTCGTCCTCCCTAGGCTAATTCTAATCCAATTAGGGTTTTTAACCAATGTTGTGCATCTAATAAGTGATTTTGTGTCATTGGTTGAACATTTTTGTCATTTTCATCCTTTCTAGGCTTTTTCTAATCCAATTAGAGTTTTTAACCAATCTTGTGCATCCAAAAAGTGCGTTTATGTCATTGGATAATTATTTATGTCATTTTCGTCCTCCCTAGGCTTATTCTAATCGAATTAGTGTTTTTAACCAATGTTGTGCATCCTATAAGTGATTTTTAGTCATTGGTTGAACATTTAGGTCCTTTTCGTCTTCCCTAGGCTTATTCTAATGCAATTAGGGTTTTTAACCAATCTTGTGCATCCAAAAAGTGCGTTTGGGTCATTGGATTAATATTTAGGTCATTTTCGTGGTCCCTAGGCTTATTCTAATCCAATTAGGGTTTTTAACCAATCTGGTGCATCCGATAAGTGATTTTGTGTCATTGGTTGAACATTTAGGTCATTTTTGTCCACCCTGGGTTTATTATAATCCAATTAGGGTTTTAAACAATCTTGTGGATCTAATAAGTGTGTTTGTGTCATTGGTTGAACATTTAGGTCATTTTTGTCCTCCCTAGGCCTATTCTAATCGAATTAGGGTTTTTAACCAATCTTGTGCATCCTATAAGTGATTTTGTGTCATTGGTTGAACATTTAGGTCATTTTCGTCCTCCCTAGGCTTATTCTAATCCAATTAGGGTTTTTAACATATCTTGTGCATCCAATAAGTGATATTGTGTGATTGGTTGAACATTTAGGTCATTTTCGTCCTCGCTAGGCTTATTCAATTCCAATTTGGGTTTTTAACCAATCTTGTGCAACCAACAAGTGATTTTGTGTCATTGGTTGAACATTTTGGTCATTTTCGTCCTCCCTGGGCTTATTCTAATCGAATTAGGGTTTTTAACCAATCTTGTGTATCCAATAAGTGCGTTTGTGTCATTAGATTAACATTTAGGTTGTTATCGTCCTAACTAGGCTAATTCTAATCCAATTAGGGTTTTTAACCAATGTTGTGCATCTAATAAGTGATTTTGTGTCATTGGTTGAAATTTTTGGTCATTTTCGTCCTTTCTAGGCTTATTCTAATCCAATTAGGGTTTTTAACCAATCTTGTGCATCCAAAAAGTGCGTTTGTGTCATTGGATAATTATTTAGGTCATTTTCGTCCTCCCTAGGCTTATTCTAATCGAATTAGGGTTTTTAACCAATCTTGTGCGTCCTATAAGTGATTTTTAGTCATTGGTTGAACATTTAGGTCCTTTTCGTCCTCCCTAGGCTTATTCAATTCCAATTAGGGTTTTTAACCAATCTTGTGCATCCAACAAGTGATTTTGTGTCATTGGTTGAACATTTTGGTCATTTTCGTCCTCCTTGGGCTTATTCTAATCGAATTAGGGTTTTTAACCAATCTTGTGTATCCAAGAAGTGCGTTTGTGTCATTAGATTAACATTTCGGTCGTTATCGTCCTAACTAGGCTAATTCTAATCCAATTAGGGTTTTTAACCATTGTTGTGCATCTTATAAGTGATTTTGTGTCATTGGTTGAAAATTTTGGTCATTTTCGTCCTTTCTAGGCTTATTCTAATCGATTTAGGGTTTTTAACAAATCTGGTGCATCCTATAAGTGATTTTGTGTCATTGGTTGAACATTTAGGTCATTTTCGTCCTCCCTGGGTTTATTCTAATCCAATTAGGGTTTTTAACCAATCTTGTGCATCCAATAAGTGCGTTTGTGTCATTGGATTAATATTTAGGTCATTTTCGTCCTCCCTAGGTTAATTCTAATCCAATTAGGGTTTTTAACCAATCTTGTGCATCCAATAAGTGATTTTGTGTCATTGGTTGAACATTTAGGTCATTCTAGTCCTCCTTGGGCTTATTCTAATCCAATTAGGGTTTTAACCAATCTTGTGGATCCAATAAGTGCGTTTGTATCATTGGCTGAACATTTAGGTCGTTTTCGTTTTACATAGTCTTATTATAATCCAATTAAGGTTTTTAACCAATCTTGTGCATCCAATAAGTGCGTTTGTGTCATTGGTTTAACATTTAGGTCATTTTCATCCTCCCTAGGCTTATTCTAATCCAATTAGGGTTTTTAACCAATCTTGTGCATCCAATAAGTGCGTTTGTGTCATTGGTTTAACATTTAGGTCATTTTCGTCCTCCCTAGGCTTTTTCTAATCCAATTAGAGTTTTTAACCAATCTTGTGCATCCAATAAGTGATATTGTGTCATTGGTTGAACATTTAGGTCATTTTTGTCCTCCCTAGGCTTATTCTAATCCAATTAGGGTTTTAACGAATCTTGTGGATCCAATAAGTGCGTTTGTGTCATTGGTTGAACATTTAGGTCGTTTTCGTTTTCCATAGTCTTATTCTAATCCAATTAGGGTTTTTAACCAATCTTGTGCATCCAATAAGTGCGTTTGTGTCATTGGTTTAACATTTAGGTCATTTTCGTCCTCCCTAGGCTTATTCTAATCCAATTAGGGTTTTTAACCAATCTTGTGCATCCAATAAGTGATATTGCGTCATTGGTTGAACATTTAGGTCATTTTCGTCCTCCCTAGGCTTATTCTAATCCAATTACGGTGTTTAACCAATCTTGTGCATCCAATATGTGATTTTGTGTCATTTGTTGAACATTTAGGTCATTTTCTTTCTCCCTAGCTTATTCTAATCCAATTAGGGTTTTTAACCAATCTTGTGCATCCAACAAATGATTCTGTGTCATTGGTTGAACATTTTGGTCATTTTCGTCGTTTCTAGGCTTATTCTAATGCAATTAGGGTGTTTAACCATTCTTGTGCATCCAAAAAGTGCGTTTCAGTCATTGGTTGAACATTTTGGTCATTTTCGTCCTCCCTAGGCATATTCTAATCCAATTACGGTCTTTAACCAATCTTGTGCATCCAATATGTGATTTTGGGTCATTTGTTGAACATTTAGGTCATTTTCTTCCTCCCTAGCTTATGCTAATCCAGTTAGGGTTTTAAACCAATCTTGTGCATCCAATAAGTGATTTTGTGTCATTGGTTGAACATTTAGGTCATTTGCGTCCTCCCTGTGCTTATTCTAATGCAATTAGCGTTTTTAACCAATCTCGTGGTGCCAATTCGTGCTTTATTTCATTGGTTGAACATTTAGGTCATTTTTGTCCTCCCTAGGCTTATTCTAATCCAATTAGGATTTTTAACCAATCTTGTGCATCCAACAAGTGATTATGTGTCATATGTTGAACATTTTGGTCATTTTCGTCCTTTCTAGGCTTATTCTAATGCAATTAGGGTTATTAACCAATCTTGTGCATCCAAAAAGTGCGTTTGAGTCATTGGATTAATATTAAGGTCATTTTCGTGGTCCCTAGGCTTATAATAATCCAATTAGGGTTTTTAACCAATCTTGTGCATCCAATAAGTGATTTTGTGTCATTGGTTAAATATTTAGGTCATTTTCGTCCTCCCTGAGTTTATTCTAATCCAATTAGGGTTTTTAACCAATCTTGTGCATCCAATAAGTGCGTTTGTGTCATTGCATTAACATTTAGGTCATTTTCGTCCTCCCTAGGCTAATTCTAATCCAATTAGGGTTTTTAACCAATCTTTTGCATCCAACAAGTGATTCTGTGTCATTGGTTGAACATTTAGGTCATTTTCGTCCTCCCTAGGCTTATTCTATCCAATTAGGGTTTTTATCCAATCTTGTGCATCCAATAAGTGCGTTTGTGTCATTGGATTAACATTTAGGTCATTTTCGTCCTCCCTAGGTTAATTCTAATCCAATTAGGGTTTTTAACCAATCTTGTGCATCCAATAAGTGATTTTGTGTCATTGGTTGAACATTTAGGTCATTTTCGTCCTCCCTGGGTTTATTCTAATCCAATTAGGGTTTTTAACCAATCTTGTGCATCCAATAAGTGCGTTTGTGTCATTGCATTAACATTTAGGTCATTTTCGTCCTCCCTAGGCTAATTCTAATCCAATTAAGGTTTTTAACCAATCTTTTGCATCCAACAAGTGATTCTGTGTCATTGGTTGAACATTTAGGTCATTTTCGTCCTCCCTAGGCTTATTCTTATCCAATTAGGGTTTTTAACCAATCTTGTGCATCCAATAAGTGCGTTTGTGTCATTGGTTTAACATTTAGGTCATTTTCGTCCTCCCTAGGTTAATTCTAATCCAATTAGGGTTTTTAACCAATCTTGTGCATCCAATAACTGATAGTGTCATTGGTTGAACATTTAGGTCATTTTTGTCCCCCTTGGGCTTATTCTAATCCAATTAAGGTTTTAACGAATCTTGTGGATCCAATAAGTGCGTTTGTGTCATTGGTTGAACATTTAGGTCGTTTTCGTTTTCCATAGTCTTATTCTAATCCAATTAGGGTTTTTAACCAATCTTGTGCATCCAATAAGTGCGTTTGTGTCATTGGTTTAACATTTAGGTCATTTTCGTCCTCCCTAGGCTTATTCTAATCCAATTAGGGTTTTTAACCAATCTTGTGCATCCAATAAGTGATATTGCGTCATTGGTTGAACATTTAGGTCATTTTCGTCCTCCCTAGGCTTATTCTAATCCAATTACGGTGTTTAACCAATCTTGTGCATCCAATATGTGATTTTGTGTCATTTGTTGAACATTTAGGTCATTTTCTTTCTCCCTAGCTTATTCTAATCCAATTAGGGTTTTTAACCAATCTTGTGCATCCAACAAGTGATTCTGTGTCATTGGTTGAACATTTTGGTCATTTTCGTCGTTTCTAGGCTTATTCTAATGCAATTAGGGTGTTTAACCATTCTTGTGCATCCAAAAAGTGCGTTTCAGTCATTGGTTGAACATTTTGGTCATTTTCGTCCTCCCTAGGCATATTCTAATCCAATTACGGTCTTTAACCAATCTTGTGCATCCAATATGTGATTTTGTGTCATTTGTTGAACATTTAGGTCATTTTCTTCCTCCCTAGCTTATTCTAATCCAGTTAGGGTTTTAAACCAATCTTGTGCATCCAATAAGTGATTTTGTGTCATTGGTTGAACATTTAGGTCATTTGCGTCCTCCCTGTGCTTATTCTAATGCAATTAGCGTTTTTAACCAATCTCGTGGTGCCAATTCGTGCTTTATTTCATTGGTTGAACATTTAGGTCATTTTTGTCCTCCCTAGGCTTATTCTAATCCAATTAGGATTTTTAACCAATCTTGTGCATCCAACAAGTGATTATGTGTCATATGTTGAACATTTTGGTCATTTTCGTCCTTTCTAGGCTTATTCTAATGCAATTAGGGTTATTAACCAATCTTGTGCATCCAAAAAGTGCGTTTGAGTCATTGGATTAATATTAAGGTCATTTTCGTGGTCCCTAGGCTTATAATAATCCAATTAGGGTTTTTAACCAATCTTGTGCATCCAATAAGTGATTTTGTGTCATTGGTTAAATATTTAGGTCATTTTCGTCCTCCCTG
>JBBPBQ010000003.1:27088060-27098194 GCA_037974755.1 Cicer yamashitae
TTAACATTTAGGTCATTTTCGTCCTCCCTAGGTTAATTCTAATCCAATTAGGGTTTTTAACCAATCTTGTGCATCCAATAAGTGATTTTGTGTCATTGGTTGAACATTTAGGTCATTTTCGTCCTCCCTGGGTTTATTCTAATCCAATTAGGGTTTTTAACCAATCTTGTGCATCCAATAAGTGCGTTTGTGTCATTGCATTAACATTTAGGTCATTTTCGTCCTCCCTAGGCAAATTCTAATCCAATTAAGGTTTTTAACCAATCTTTTGCATCCAACAAGTGATTCTGTGTCATTGGTTGAACATTTAGGTCATTTTCGTCCTCCCTAGGCTTATTCTTATCCAATTAGGGTTTTTAACCAATCTTGTGCATCCAATAAGTGCGTTTGTGTCATTGGTTTAACATTTAGGTCATTTTCGTCATCCCTAGGTTAATTCTAATCCAATTAGGGTTTTTAACCAATCTTGTGCATCCAATAACTGATATTGTGTCATTGGTTGAACATTTAGGTCATTTTTGTCCATCTTGGGCTTATTCTAATCCAATTAGGGTTTTAACGAATCTTGTGGATCCAATAAGTGCGTTTGTGTCATTGGTTGAACATTTAGGTCGTTTTCGTTTTCCATAGTCTTATTCTAATCCAATTAGGGTTTTTAACCAATCTTGTGCATCCAATAAGTGCGTTTGTGTCATTGGTTTAACATTTAGGTCATTTTCGTCCTCCCTAGGCTTATTCTAATCCAATTAGGGTTTTTAACCAATCTTGTGCATCCAATAAGTGATATTGCGTCATTGGTTGAACATTTAGGTCATTTTCGTCCTCCCTAGGCTTATTCTAATCCAATTACGGTGTTTAACCAATCTTGTGCATCCAATATGTGATTTTGTGTCATTTGTTGAACATTTAGGTCATTTTCTTTCTCCCTAGCTTATTCTAATCCAATTAGGGTTTTTAACCAATCTTGTGCATCCAACAAGTGATTCTGTGTCATTGGTTGAACATTTTGGTCATTTTCGTCGTTTCTAGGCTTATTCTAATGCAATTAGGGTGTTTAACCATTCTTGTGCATCCAAAAAGTGCGTTTCAGTCATTGGTTGAACATTTTGGTCATTTTCGTCCTCCCTAGGCATATTCTAATCCAATTACGGTCTTTAACCAATCTTGTGCATCCAATATGTGATTTTGTGTCATTTGTTGAACATTTAGGTCATTTTCTTCCTCCCTAGCTTATTCTAATCCAGTTAGGGTTTTAAACCAATCTTGTGCATCCAATAAGTGATTTTGTGTCATTGGTTGAACATTTAGGTCATTTGCGTCCTCCCTGTGCTTATTCTAATGCAATTAGCGTTTTTAACCAATCTCGTGGTGCCAATTCGTGCTTTATTTCATTGGTTGAACATTTAGGTCATTTTTGTCCTCCCTAGGCTTATTCTAATCCAATTAGGATTTTTAACCAATCTTGTGCATCCAACAAGTGATTATGTGTCATATGTTGAACATTTTGGTCATTTTCGTCCTTTCTAGGCTTATTCTAATGCAATTAGGGTTATTAACCAATCTTGTGCATCCAAAAAGTGCGTTTGAGTCATTGGATTAATATTAAGGTCATTTTCGTGGTCCCTAGGCTTATAATAATCCAATTAGGGTTTTTAACCAATCTTGTGCATCCAATAAGTGATTTTGTGTCATTGGTTAAATATTTAGGTCATTTTCGTCCTCCCTGAGTTTATTCTAATCCAATTAGGGTTTTTAACCAATCTTGTGCATCCAATAAGTGCGTTTGTGTCATTGCATTAACATTTAGGTCATTTTCGTCCTCCCTAGGCTAATTCTAATCCAATTAGGGTTTTTAACCAATCTTTTGCATCCAACAAGTGATTCTGTGTCATTGGTTGAACATTTAGGTCATTTTCGTCCTCCCTAGGCTTATTCTATCCAATTAGGGTTTTTATCCAATCTTGTGCATCCAATAAGTGCGTTTGTGTCATTGGATTAACATTTAGGTCATTTTCGTCCTCCCTAGGTTAATTCTAATCCAATTAGGGTTTTTAACCAATCTTGTGCATCCAATAAGTGATTTTGTGTCATTGGTTGAACATTTAGGTCATTTTCGTCCTCCCTGGGTTTATTCTAATCCAATTAGGGTTTTTAACCAATCTTGTGCATCCAATAAGTGCGTTTGTGTCATTGCATTAACATTTAGGTCATTTTCGTCCTCCCTAGGCTAATTCTAATCCAATTAGGGTTTTTAACCAATCTTTTGCATCCAACAAGTGATTCTGTGTCATTGGTTGAACATTTAGGTCATTTTCGTCCTCCCTAGGCTTATTCTTATCCAATTAGGGTTTTTATCCAATCTTGTGCATCCAATAAGTGCGTTTGTGTCATTGGATTAACATTTAGGTCATTTTCGTCCTCCCTAGGTTAATTCTAATCCAATTAGGGTTTTTAACCAATCTTGTGCATCCAATAAGTGATTTTGTGTCATTGGTTGAACATTTAGGTCATTTTCGTCCTCCCTGGGTTTATTCTAATCCAATTAGGGTTTTTAACCAATCTTTTGCATCCAATAAGTGCGTTTGTGTCATTGCATTAACATTTAGGTCATTTTCGTCCTCCCTAGGCTAATTCTAATCCAATTAAGGTTTTTAACCAATCTTTTGCATCCAACAAGTGATTCTGTGTCATTGGTTGAACATTTAGGTCATTTTCGTCCTCCCTAGGCTTATTCTTATCCAATTAGGGTTTTTAACCAATCTTGTGCATCCAATAAGTGCGTTTGTGTCATTGGTTTAACATTTAGGTCATTTTCGTCCTCCCTAGGTTAATTCTAATCCAATTAGGGTTTTTAACCAATCTTGTGCATCCAATAACTGATAGTGTCATTGGTTGAACATTTAGGTCATTTTTGTCCCCCTTGGGCTTATTCTAATCCAATTAAGGTTTTAACGAATCTTGTGGATCCAATAAGTGCGTTTGTGTCATTGGTTGAACATTTAGGTCGTTTTCGTTTTCCATAGTCTTATTCTAATCCAATTAGGGTTTTTAACCAATCTTGTGCATCCAATAAGTGCGTTTGTGTCATTGGTTTAACATTTAGGTCATTTTCGTCCTCCCTAGGCTTATTCTAATCCAATTAGGGTTTTTAACCAATCTTGTGCATCCAATAAGTGATATTGCGTCATTGGTTGAACATTTAGGTCATTTTCGTCCTCCCTAGGCTTATTCTAATCCAATTACGGTGTTTAACCAATCTTGTGCATCCAATATGTGATTTTGTGTCATTTGTTGAACATTTAGGTCATTTTCTTTCTCCCTAGCTTATTCTAATCCAATTAGGGTTTTTAACCAATCTTGTGCATCCAACAAGTGATTCTGTGTCATTGGTTGAACATTTTGGTCATTTTCGTCGTTTCTAGGCTTATTGTAATGCAATTAGGGTGTTTAACCATTCTTGTGCATCCAAAAAGTGCGTTTCAGTCATTGGTTGAACATTTTGGTCATTTTCGTCTTCCCTAGGCATATTCTAATCCAATTACGGTCTTTAACCAATCTTGTGCATCCAATATGTGATTTTGTGTCATTTGTTGAACATTTAGGTCATTTTCTTCCTCCCTAGCTTATGCTAATCTAGTTAGGGTTTTAAACCAATCTTGTGCATCCAATAAGTGATTTTGTGTCATTGGTTGAACATTTAGGTCATTTGCGTCCTCCCTGTGCTTATTCTAATGCAATTAGCGTTTTTAACCAATCTCGTGGTGCCAATTCGTGCTTTATTTCATTGGTTGAACATTTAGGTCATTTTTGTCCTCCCTAGGCTTATTCTAATCCAATTAGGATTTTTAACCAATCTTGTGCATCCAACAAGTGATTATGTGTCATATGTTGAACATTTAGGTCATTTTCGTCCTTTCTAGGCTTATTCTAATGCAATTAGGGTTATTAACCAATCTTGTGCATCCAAAAAGTGCGTTTGAGTCATTGGATTAATATTAAGGTCATTTTCGTGGTCCCTAGGCTTATAATAATCCAATTAGGGTTTTTAACCAATCTTGTGCATCCAATAAGTGATTTTGTGTCATTGGTTAAATATTTAGGTCATTTTCGTCCTCCCTGGGTTTATTCTAATCCAATTAGGGTTTTTAACCAATCTTGTGCATGCAATAAGTGCGTTTGTGTCATTGCATTAACATTTAGGTCATTTTCGTCCTCCCTAGGTTAATTCTAATCCAATTAGGGTTTTTAACCAATCTTGTGCATCCAATAAGTGATTTTGTGTCATTGGTTGAACATTTAGGTCATTCTAGTCCCCCTTGGGCTTATTCTAATCCAATTAGGGTTTTAACCAATCATGTGGATCCAATAAGTGTGTTTGTATCATTGGTTGAACATTTAGGTCGTTTTCGTTTTCCATAGTCTTATTATAATCCAATTAAGGTTTTTAACCAATCTTGTGCATCCAATAAGTGCGTTTGTGTCATTGGTTTAACATTTAGGTCATTTTCGTCCTCCCTAGGCTTATACTAATCCAATTAGGGTTTGTAACCAATCTTGTGCATCCAATAAGTGATATTGTTTCATTGGTTGAACATTTAGGTCATTTTCGTGCTCCCTAGGCTTATTCTAATCCAATTACGGTGTTTAACCAATCTTGTGCATCCAATATGTGATTTTGTGTCATTTGTTGAACATTTAGGTCATTTTCTTCCTCCCTAGCTTATTCTAATCTAGTTAGGGTTTTAAACCAATCTTGTGCATCCAATAAGTGATTTTGTGTCATTGGTTGAACATTTAGGTCATTTTCATCCTCCCTGAGCTTATTCTATTGCAATTAGCGTTTTTAACCAATCTCGTGGATCCAATTAGTGCTTTATTTCATTGGTTGAACATTTAGGTCATTTTTTCCTCCCTAGGCTTATTCTAATCCAATTAGGGTTTTTAACCAATCTTGTGCATCCAACAAGTGATTTTGTGTCATTGGTTGAACATTTTGGTCATTTTCGTACTTTCTAGGCTTATTCTAATGCAATTAGGGTTTTTAACCAATCTTGTGCATCCAAAAAGTGCGTTTGAGTCATTGGTTGAACATTTTGGTCATTTTCGTCCTCCCTAGGCATATTCTAATCCAATTACGGTTTTTAACCAATCTTGTGCATTCAATATGTGATTTTGTGTCATTGGTTGAACATTTAGGTCATTTTCGTCCTCCCTGTCCTTATTCTAATGCAATTAGCGTTTTTAACCAATCTCGTGGTGCGAATTCGTGCTTTATTTCATTGGTTGAACATTTAGGTCATTTTCGTCCTCCCTAGGTTAATTCTAATCCAATTAGGGTTTTTAACCAATCTTGTGCATCCAATAAGTGATTTTGTGTCATTGGTTGAACATTTAGGTCATTCTAGTCCTCCTTGGGCTTATTCTAATCCAATTAGGGTTTAAAGCAATCTTGTGGATCCAATAAGTGCGTTTGTATCATTGGTTGAACATTTAGGTCGTTTTCGTTTTCCATAGTCTTATTATAATCCAATTAAGGTTTTTAACCAATCTTGTGCATCCAATAAGTGCGTTTGTGTCATCTGTTTAACATTTAGGTCATTTTCGTCCTCCCAAGGCTTATTCTAATCCAATTAGGGTTTTTAACCAATCTTGTGCATCCAATAAGTGCGTTTGTGTCATTGGTTTAACATTTAGGTCATTTTTGTCCTCCCTAGGCTAATTCTAATCCAATTAGGGTTTTTAACCAATCTTGTGCATCCAATAAGTGATATTGTGTCATTGGTTGAACATTTAGGACATTGTTGTCCTCCCTAGGTTTATTCTAATCCAATTAGGGTTTTAACGAATCTTGTGGATCCAATAAGTGCGTTTGTGTCATTGGTTGAACATTCAGGTCGTTTTCGTTTTCCATAGTCTTATTCTAATCCAATTAGGGTTTTTAACCAATCTTGTGCATCCAATAAGTGCGTTTGTGTCGTTGGTTTAACATTTAGGTCATTTTCGTCCTCCCTAGGCTTATACTAATCCAATTAGGGTTTTTAACCAATCTTGTGCATCCAATAAGTGATATTGTGTCATTGGTTGAACATTTAGGTCATTTTCGTCCTCCCTAGGCTTATTCTAATCCAATTACGGTGTTTAACCAATCTTGTGCATCCAATATGTGATTTTGTGTCATTTGTTGAACATTTAGGTCATTTTCTTCCTCCCTAGCTTATTCTAATCTAGTTAGGGTTTTAAACCAATCTTGTGCATCCAATAAGTGATTTTGTGTCATTGGTTGAACATTTAGGTCATTTTCGTCCTCCCTGAGCTTATTCTAATGCAATTATCGTTTTTAACCAATCTCGTGGATCCAATTAGTGCTTTATTTCATTGGTTGAACATTTAGGTCATTTTTTCCTCCCTAGGCTTATTCTAATCCAATTAGGGTTTTTAACCAATCTTGTGCATCCAACAAGTGATTCTGTGTCATTGGTTGAACATTTTGGTCATTTTCGTACTTTCTAGGCTTATTCTAATGCAATTAGGGTTTTTAACCAATCTTGTCCATCCAAAAAGTGCGTTTGAGTCATTGGTTGAACATTTTGGTAATTTTTGTCCTCCCTAGGCATATTGTAATCCAATTACGGTGTTTAACCAATCTTGTGCATCCAATATGTGATTTTGTGTCATTTGTTGAACATTTAGGTCATTTTCTTCCTCCCTACCTTATTCTAATCCAGTTAGGGTTTTAATCCAATCTTGTGCATCCAATAAGTGATTTTGTGTCATTGGTTGAACATTTAAGTCATTTTCGTCCTCCCTGTCCTTATTCTAATGCAATTAGCGTTTTTAACCAATCTCGTGGTGCGAATTCGTGCTTTATTTCAGTGGTTGAACATTTAGGTCATTTTCGTCCTCCCTAGGTTAATTCTAATCCAATTAGGGTTTTTAACCAATCTTGTGCATCCAATAAGTGATTTTGTGTCATTGGTTGAACATTTAGGTCATTCTAGTCCTCCTTGGGCTTATTCTAATCCAATTAGGGTTTTAACCAATCTTGTGGATCCAATAAGTGCGTTTGTATCATTGGTTGAACATTTAGGTCGTTTTCGTTTTCCATAGTCTTATTATAATCCAATTAAGGTTTTTAACCAATCTTGCGCATCCAATAAGTGCGTTTGTGTCATCTGTTTAACATTTAGGTCATTTTCGTCCTCCCAAGGCTTATTCTAATCCAATTAGGGTTTTTAACCAATCTTGTGCATCCAATAAGTGCGTTTGTGTCATTGGTTTAACATTTAGGTCATTTTTGTCCTCCCTAGGCTTATTCTAATCCAATTAGGGTTTTTAACCAATCTTGTGCATCCAATAAGTGATATTGTGTCATTGGTTGAACATTTAGGTCATTGTTGTCCTCCCTAGGTTTATTCTAATCCAATAAGGGTTTTAACGAATCTTGTGGATCCAATAAGTGCGTTTGTGTCATTGGTTGAACATTTAGGTCGTTTTCGTTTTCCATAGTCTTATTCTGATCCAATTAGGGTTTTTAACCAATCTTGTGCATCCAATAAGTGCGTTTGTGTCATTGGTTTAACATTTAGGTCATTTTCGTCCTCCCTAGGCTTATACTAATCCAATTAGGGTTTTTAACCAATCTTGTGCATCCAATAAGTGATATTGTGTCATTGGTTGACATTTAGGTCATTTTCGTCCTCCCTAGGCTTATTCTAATCCAATTACGGTGTTTAACCAATCTTGTGCATCCAATATGTGATTTTGTGTCATTTGTTGAACATTTAGGTCATTTTCTTCCTCCCTAGCTTATTCTAATCCAGTTAGGGTTTTAAACCAATCTTGTGCATCCAATAAGTGATTTTGTGTCATTGGTTGAACATTTAGGTCATTTTCATCCTCCCTGAGCTTATTCTAATGCAATTATCGTTTTTAACCAATCTCGTGGATCCAATTAGTGCTTTATTTCATTGGTTGAACATTTAGGTCATTTTTTCCTCCCTAGGCTTATTCTAATCCAATTAGGGTTTTTAACCAATCTTGTGCATCCAACAAGTGATTTTGTGTCATTGGTTGAACATTTTGGTCATTTTCGTACTTTCTAGGCTTATTGTAATGCAATTAGGGTTTTTAACCAATCTTGTGCATCCAAAAATTGCGTTTGAGTCATTGGTTGAACATTTTGGTCATTTTCGTCCTCCTAGGCATATTCTAATCCAATTACGGTTTTTAACCAATCTTGTGCATCCAATATGTGATTTTGTGTCATTGGTTGAACATTTAGGTCATTTTCGTCCTCCCTGTGCTTATTCTAATGCAATTAGCGTTTTTAACCAATCTCGTGGTGCGAATTTGTGCTTTATTTCATTGGTTGAACATTTAGGTCATTTTCGTCCTCCCTAGGTTAATTCTAATCCAATTAGGGTTTTTAACCAATCTTGTGCATCCAATAAGTGATTTTGTGTCATTGGTTGAACATTTAGGTCATTCTAGTCTTCCTTGGGCTTATTCTAATCCAATTAGGGTTTTAACCAATCTTGTGGATCCAATAAGTGCATTTGTATCATTGGTTGAACATTTAGGTCGTTTTCGTTTTCCATAGTCTTATTATAATCCAATAAAGGTTTTTAACCAATCTTGTGCATCCAATAAGTGCGTTTGTGTCATTGGTTTAACATTTAGGTCATTTTCGTCCTCCCAAGGCTTATTCTAATCCAATTAGGGTTTTTAACCAATCTTGTGCATCCAATAAGTGCGTTTGTGTCATTGGTTTAACATTTAGGTCATTTTTGTCCTCCCTAGGCTTATTCTAATCCAATTAGGGTTTTTAACCAATCTTGTGCATCCAATAAGTGATATTGTGTCATTGGTTGAACATTTAGGTTATTTTTGTCCTCCCTAGGTTTATTCTAATCCAATTAAGGTTTTAACGAATCTTGTGGATCCAATAAGTGCGTTTGTGTCATTGGTTGAACATTTAGGTCGTTTTCGTTTTCCATAGTCTTATTCTAATCCAATTAGGGTTTTTAACTAATCTTGTGCATCCAATAAGTGCGTTTGTGTCATTGGTTTAACATTTAGGTCATTTTCGTCCTCCCTAGGCTTATTCTAATCCAATTAGGGTTTTTAACCAATCTTGTGCATCCAATAAGTGATATTGTGTCATTGGTTGAACATTTAGGTCATTTTTGTCCTCCCTAGGCTTATTCTAATCCAATTACGGTGTTTAACCAATCTTGTGCATCCAATATGTGATTTTGTGTCATTGGTTGAACATTTAGGTCATTTTCGTCCTCCCTGAGCTTATTCTAATGCAATTAGCGTTTTTAACCAATCCCGTGGATCCAATTAGTGCTTTATTTCATTGGTTGAACATTTAGGTCATTTTTTCCTCACTAGGCTTATTCTAATCTTATTAGGGTTTTTAACCAATCTTGTGCATCCAACAAGTGATTCTGTGTCATTGGTTGAACATTTTGGTCATTTTCGTACTTTCTAGGCTTATTCTAATGCAATTAGGGTTTTTAATCAATCTTGTGCATCAAAAAAGTGCGTTTGAGTCATTGGTTGAACATTTTGGTAATTTTTGTCCTCCCTAGGCATATTCTAATCCAATTACGGTGTTTAACCAATCTTGTGCATCCAATATGTGATTTTGTGTCATTTCTTGAACATTTAGGTCATTTTCTTCCTCCCTACCTTATTCTAATCCAGTTAGGGTTTTAATCCAATCTTGTGCATCCAATAAGTGATTTTGTGTCATTGGTTGAACATTTAAGTCATTTTCGTCCTCCCTGTCCTTATTCTAATGCAATTAGCGTTTTTAACCAATCTCGTGGATCCAATTAGTGCTTTATTTCATTGGTTGAACATTTAGGTCATTTTTGTCCTCCCTAGGCTTATTCTAATCCAATTAGGGTTTTTAACCAATCTTGTGCATCCAACAAGTGATTATGTGTCATATGTTGAACATTTTGGTCATTTTCGTCCTTTCTAGGCTTATTCTAATGCAATTAGGGTTTTTAACCAATCTTGTGCATCCAAAAAGTGCGTTTGTTTCATTGGTTGAACATTTAGGTCATTTTCGTCCTCCCTAGGCTTATTCTAATCCAATTAGGGTTTTTAACCAATCTTGTG
>JBBPBQ010000003.1:27105829-27121430 GCA_037974755.1 Cicer yamashitae
ACCAATCTCGTGGATCCAATTAGTGCTTTGTTTCATTGGTTGAACATTTAGGTCATTTTCGTCCTCCCTAGGCTTATTCTAATCCAATTAGGGTTTTTAACCAATCTTGTGCATCCAATAAGTGATTTTGTGTCATTGGTTGAACATTTAGGTCATTTTCGTCATCCCTGGTCTTATTCTAATCCAATTAGGGTTTTAACCAATCTTGTGGATCCAATAAGTGCGTTTGTGTCATTGGTTGAACATTTAGGTCGTTTTCATTTTCCATAGTCTTATTCTAATCCAATTAGGGTTTTTAACCAATCTTGTGCATCCAAAAATTGCGTTTGAGTCATTGGATTAATATTTAGGTCATTTTCGTGGTCCCTAGGCTTATTCTAATCCAATTAGGGTTTTTAACCAATCTTGTGCATCCAATAAGTGATTTTGTGTCATTGGTTTAATATTTAGGTCATTTTCTTCCTCCCTAGCTTATTCTAATCCAGTTAGGGTTTTTAACCAATCATGTGCATCCAATAAGTGATTTTGTGTCATTGGTTGAACATTTAGGTCATTTTCGTCCTCCCTGGTCTTATTCTAATCCAATTAGGGTTTTAACCAATCTTGTGGATCCAATAAGTGCGTTTGTGTCATTGGTTGAACACTTAGGTCGTTTTCGTTTTCCATAGTCTTATTCTAATCCAATTAGGGTTTTTAACCAATCTTGTGCATCCAAAAAGTGCGTTTGAGTCATTGGATTAATATTTAGGTCATTTTCGTGGTCCCTAGGCTTATTCTAATCCAATTAGGGTCTTTAACCAATCTTGTGCATCCAATAAGTGATTTTGTGTCATTTGTTGAACATTTAGGTGATTTTCTTCCTCCGTAGCTTATTCTAATCCAGTTAGGGTTTTAAAACAATCTTGTGCATCCAATAAGTGATTTTGTGTCATTGGTTGAACATTTAGGTTATTTTCGTCCTCCCTGGGATTATTCTAATGCAATCAGCGTTGTTAACCAATCTCGTGGATCCAATTAGTGCTTTGTTTCATTGGTTGAACATTTAGGTCATTTTCGTCCTCCCTAGGCTTATTCTAATCTAATTAGGGTTTTTAACCAATCTTGTGCATCCAATAAGTGATTTTGTGTCATTGGTTGAACATTTAGGTCATTCTAGTCCTCCTTGGGCTTATTCTAATCAAATTAGGGTTTTAACCAATCTTATGGATCCAATAAGTGATTTTGTGTCATTGGTTGAACATTTAGGTCATTCTAGTCCTCCTTGGGCTTATTCTAATCCAATTAGGGTTTTTAACCAATGTTGTGCATCGAATAAGTGTGTTTGTGTCATTGGTTTAACATTTAGGTCATTTTCTTCCTCCCTAGGCTTATTCTAATCCAATTAGGGTTTTTAACCAATCTTGTGCATCCAATAAGTGATATTGTGTCATTGGTTGGACATTTAGGTCATTTTCGTCCTCCCTAGGCTTATTCTAATCGAATTAGGGTTTTTAACCAATCTTGTGCATCCTATAAGTGATTTTTAGTCATCGGTTGAACATTTAGGTCCTTTTCATCCTCCCTAGGCTTATTCTTATCCAATTAGGGATTTTAACCAATCTTGTGCATCCAATAAGTGCGTTTGTGTCATTGGATTAACATTTAGGTCATTTTCGTCCTCCCTAGGCTAATTCTAATCCAATTAGGGTTTTTAACCAATCTTGTGCATCCAATAAGTGATTTTGTGTCATTGGTTGAACATTTAGGTCCTTCTATTCCTCCCTGGGCTTATTCTAATCCAATTAGGGTTTTAACCAATCTTGTGGATCCAATAAGTGTGTTTGTGTCATTGGTTGAACATTTAGGTCGTTTTCGTTCTCCATAGTCTTATTCTAATCCAATTAGGGTTTTTAACCAATCTTGTGCATCCAATAAGTGCTTTTGTGTCATTGGTTTAACATTTAGGTCATTTTCGTCCTCCCTAGGCTTATTCTAATCCCATTAGGGTGTTTAACCAATCTTGTGCATCCAATAAGTGATATTGTGTCATTGGTTGAACATTTAGGTCATTTTCGTCCTCCCTAGGCTTATTCTAATCCAATTAGGGTCTTTAACCAATCTTGTGCATCCAATAAGTGATTTTGTGTCATTTGTTGAACATTTAGGTCATTTTCTTCCTCCCTAGCTTATTCTAATCCAGATAGGGTTTTTAACCAATCTTGTGCATCCAATAAGTGATTTTGTGTCATTGGTTGAACATTTTGGTCATTTTCATCCTTCTTGGGCTTATTCCAATCGAATTAGGGTTTTTAACCAATCTTGTGCATCCAATAAGTGCGTTTGTGTCATTGGTTTAACATTTAGGTCATTTTCGTCCTCCCTAAGCTTATTCTAATCAAATTAGAGTTTTTAACCAATCTTGTGCATCCAATAAGTGATATTGTGTCATTGGTTGAACATTTAGGTCATTTTCGTCCTCCCTAGGCTTATTCTAATCCAATTAGGGTCTTTAACCAATCTTGAGCATCCAATAAGTGATTTTGTGTCATTTGTTGAACATTTAGGATATTTTCTTCCTCCCTAGCTTATTCTAATTCAGTTAGGGTTTTAAACCAATCTTGTGCATCCAATAAGTGATTTTGTGTCATTGGTTGAACATTTAGGTCATTTTCGTCCTCCCTGGGATTATTCTATTGCACTTAGCGTTTTTAACCAATCTCATGGATCCAATTAGTGCTTTGTTTCATTGGTTTAACATTTTGGTCATTTTCGTCCTCCCTAGGCTTATTCTAATCCAATTAGGGTTTTTAACCAATCTTGTGCATCCAATAAGTGATTTTGTGTCATTGGTTGAACATTTAGGTCATTCTAGTCCTCCCTGGGCTTACTCTAATCCAATTAGGGTTTTAACCAATCTTGTGGATCCAATAAGTGCGTTTGTGTCATTGGTTGAACAGTTAGGTCGTTTTCGTTTTCCATAGTCTTATTCTAATCCAATTAGGGTTTTTAACCAATCTTGTGCATCCAAAAAGTGCGTTTGAGTCATTGGATTAATATTTAGGTCATTTTCGTGGTCCCTAGGCTTATTCTAATCAAATTAGGGTTTTTAACCAATCTTGTGCATCCAATAAGTGATTTTGTGTCATTGGTTGAACATTTAGGTCATTTTCTTCCTCCCTAGCTTATTCTAATCTAGTTAGCGTTTTTAACCAATCTTGTGCATCCAATAAGTGATTTTGTGTCATTGGTTGAACATTTCGGTTATTTTTGTCCTCCTTGGGCTTATTCTAATGCAATTAGCGTTTTTAACCAATCTCGTGGATCCAATTAGTGCTTTGTTTCATTGGTTGAACATTTAGGTCATTTTTGTCCTCCTTAGGCTTATTCTAATCCAATTAGGGTTTTTAACCAATCTTGTGCATCCAACAAGTGATTCTATGTCATTGGTTGAACATTTTGGTCATTTTCGTCCTTTCTAGGCTTATTCTAATGCAATTAGGGTTATTAACCAATCTTGTGCATCCAAAAAGAGCGTTTGAGTCATTGGATTAATATTAAGGTCATTTTCGTGGTCCCTAGGCTTATTATAATCCAATTAAGGTTTTTAACCAATCTTGTGCATCCAATAAGTGATTTTGTGTCATTGGTTGAACATTTAGGTCATTTTCTTCCTCCCTAGCTTATTCTAATCCAATTAGCGTTTTAAACCAATCTTGTGCATCCAATAAGTGATTTTGCGTCATTGGTTGAACATTTAGGTCATTTTCGTCCTCCTTGGGCTTATTCTAATGCAATTAGCGTTTTTTACCAATCTCGTGGATCCAATTAGTGCTTTGTTTCATTGGTTGAACATTTAGGTCATTTTCGTCCTCCCTAGGCTTATTCTAATCCAATTAGGGTTTTTAACCAATCTTGTGCATCCAATAAGTGATTTTGTGTCATTGGTTGAACATTTAGGTCATTTTCTTCCTTTCTAGCTTATTCTTATCCAGTTAGGGTTTTTAACCAATCTTGTGCATCCAATAAGTGATTTTGTGTCATTGGTTGAACATTTAGGTCATTTTCGTCCTCCTTGGGCTTATTCTAATGGAATTAGCGTTTTTAATCAATGTCGTGGATCCAATTAGTGCTTTGTTTCATTGGTTGAACATTTAGGTCATTTTCGTCCTCCCTAGGCTTATTCTAATCCAATTAGGGTTTTTAACCAATCTTGTGCATCCAACAAGTGATTCTATGTCATTGGTTGAACATTTTGGTCATTTTCGTCCTTTCTAGGCTTATTCTAATGCAATTAGGGTTATTAACCAATCTTGTGCATCCAAAAAGAGCGTTTGAGTCATTGGATTAATATTAAGGTCATTTTCGTGGTCCCTAGGCTTATTATAATCCAATTAAGGTTTTTAACCAATCTTGTGCATCCAATAAGTGATTTTGTGTCATTGGTTGAACATTTAGGTCATTTTCTTCCTCCCTAGCTTATTCTAATCCAGTTAGCGTTTTAAACCAATCTTGTGCATCCAATAAGTGATTTTGCGTCATTGGTTGAACATTTAGGTCATTTTCGTCCTCCTTGGGCTTATTCTAATGCAATTAGCGTTTTTTACCAATCTCGTGGATCCAATTAGTGCTTTGTTTCATTGGTTGAACATTTAGGTCATTTTCGTCCTCCCTAGGCTTATTCTAATCCAATTAGGGTTTTTAACCAATCTTGTGCATCCAATAAGTGATTTTGTGTCATTGGTTGAACATTTAGGTCATTTTCTTCCTTTCTAGCTTATTCTTATCCAGTTAGGGTTTTTAACCAATCTTGTGCATCCAATAAGTGATTTTGTGTCATTGGTTGAACATTTAGGTCATTTTCGTCCTCCTTGGGCTTATTCTAATGGAATTAGCGTTTTTAATCAATGTCGTGGATCCAATTAGTGCTTTGTTTCATTGGTTGAACATTTAGGTCATTTTCGTCCTCCCTAGGCTTATTCTAATCCAATTAGGGTTTTTAACCAATCTTGTGCATCCAACAAGTGATTCTGTGTCATTGGTTGAACATTTTGGTCATTTTCGTCCTTTTTAGGCTAATTCTAATGCAGTTAGCATTTTTAACCAATCTTGTGCATCCAAAAAGTGCGTTTGTGTCATTGGATTAATATTTAGGTCATTTTCGTGGTCCCTAGGCTTATTCTAATCCAATTAGGGTTTTTAACCAATCTTGTGCATCCAATAAGATATTTTGTGTCATTGGTTGAAGATTTAGGTCATTTTCGTCCTCCCTGGGTTTATTCTAATCCAATTAGGGTTTTTAACCAATCTTGTGCATCCAATAAGTGATTTTGTGTCATTGGTTGAACATTTAGGTCATTTTCTTCCTCCCTAGCTTATTCTAATCCAGTTAGGGTTTTTAACCAATCTTGTGCATCCAATAAGTGATTTTGTGTCATTGGTTGAACATTTAGGTCATTTTCAACCTCCCTGGGCTTATTGTAATCCAATTAGGGGTTTTAACAAATCTTGTGCATCCAATAAGTGCGTTTGTGTCATTGGATTAACATTTAGGTCATTTTCGTCCTCCCTAGGCTAATTCTAATCCCATTAGGGTTTTTAACCAATGTTGTGCAGCTAATAAGTGATTTTGTGTCATTAGTTGAACATTTTTGTCATTTTCGTGCTTTCTAGGCTTTTCCTATTCCAATAAGGGTTTTTAACCAATCTTGTGCATCCAATAAGTGATTTTGTGTCATTGGTTGAACATTTAGGTCATTCTAGTCCTCCCTGGGCTTATTCTAATTAAATTAGGGTTTTAACCAATCTTGTGGATCCAATAAGTGCGTTTGTGTCATTGGTTGAACATTTAGGTCGTTTTCGTTTTCCATAGTCTTATTCTAATCCAATTAGGGTTTTTAACCAATCTTGTGCATCGAATAAGTGGGTTTGTGTCATTGGTTTAACATTTAGGTCATTTTCGTCCTCCCTAGGCTAATTCTAATCCAATTAGGGTTTTTAACCAATCTTGTGCGTCCAATAAGTGCGTTTGTGTCATTGGTTTAACATTTAGGTCATTTTCTTCCTCCCTAGGCTTATTCTAATCCAATTAGGGTTTTTAACCAATCTTGTGCATCCAATAAGTGATATTGTGTCATTGGTTGAACATTTAGGTCGTTTCCATTTTCCATAATCTTATTCTAATCCAATTAGAGTTTTTAACCAATCTTGTGCATCCAATAAGTGTGTTTGTGTCATTGGTTTAACATTTAGGTTATTTTCGTCCTCCCTAGGCTTATTCTAATCCAATTAGGGTTTTTAACCAATCTTGTGCATCCAATAAGTGATATTGTGTCATTGGTTGAACATTTAGGTCAATTTCGTCCTCCCTAGGCTTATTCTAATCCAATTAGGGTCTTTAACCAATCTTGTGCATCCAATAAGTGATTTTGTGTCATTTGTTGAACATTTAGGTGATTTTCTTCCTCCGTAGCTTATTCTAATCCAGTTAGGGTTTTAAAACAATCTTGTGCATCCAATAAGTGATTTTGTGTCATTGGTTGAACATTTAGGTTATTTTCGTCCTCCCTGGGATTATTCTAATGCAATCAGCGTTGTTAACCAATCTCGTGGATCCAATTAGTGCTTTGTTTCATTGGTTGAACATTTAGGTCATTTTCGTCCTCCCTAGGCTTATTCTAATCTAATTAGGGTTTTTAACCAATCTTGTGCATCCAATAAGTGATTTTGTGTCATTGGTTGAACATTTAGGTCATTCTAGTCCTCCTTGGGCTTATTCTAATCAAATTAGGGTTTTAACCAATCTTATGGATCCAATAAGTGATTTTGTGTCATTGGTTGAACATTTAGGTCATTCTAGTCCTCCTTGGGCTTATTCTAATCCAATTAGGGTTTTTAACCAATGTTGTGCATCGAATAAGTGTGTTTGTGTCATTGGTTTAACATTTAGGTCATTTTCTTCCTCCCTAGGCTTATTCTAATCCAATTAGGGTTTTTAACCAATCTTGTGCATCCAATAAGTGATATTGTGTCATTGGTTGGACATTTAGGTCATTTTCGTCCTCCCTAGGCTTATTCTAATCGAATTAGGGTTTTTAACCAATCTTGTGCATCCTATAAGTGATTTTTAGTCATCGGTTGAACATTTAGGTCCTTTTCATCCTCCCTAGGCTTATTCTTATCCAATTAGGGATTTTAACCAATCTTGTGCATCCAATAAGTGCGTTTGTGTCATTGGATTAACATTTAGGTCATTTTCGTCCTCCCTAGGCTAATTCTAATCCAATTAGGGTTTTTAACCAATCTTGTGCATCCAATAAGTGATTTTGTGTCATTGGTTGAACATTTAGGTCCTTCTATTCCTCCCTGGGCTTATTCTAATCCAATTAGGGTTTTAACCAATCTTGTGGATCCAATAAGTGTGTTTGTGTCATTGGTTGAACATTTAGGTCGTTTTCGTTCTCCATAGTCTTATTCTAATCCAATTAGGGTTTTTAACCAATCTTGTGCATCCAATAAGTGCTTTTGTGTCATTGGTTTAACATTTAGGTCATTTTCGTCCTCCCTAGGCTTATTCTAATCCCATTAGGGTGTTTAACCAATCTTGTGCATCCAATAAGTGATATTGTGTCATTGGTTGAACATTTAGGTCATTTTCGTCCTCCCTAGGCTTATTCTAATCCAATTAGGGTCTTTAACCAATCTTGTGCATCCAATAAGTGATTTTGTGTCATTTGTTGAACATTTAGGTCATTTTCTTCCTCCCTAGCTTATTCTAATCCAGATAGGGTTTTTAACCAATCTTGTGCATCCAATAAGTGATTTTGTGTCATTGGTTGAACATTTTGGTCATTTTCATCCTTCTTGGGCTTATTCCAATCGAATTAGGGTTTTTAACCAATCTTGTGCATCCAATAAGTGCGTTTGTGTCATTGGTTTAACATTTAGGTCATTTTCGTCCTCCCTAAGCTTATTCTAATCAAATTAGAGTTTTTAACCAATCTTGTGCATCCAACAAGTGATTTTGTGTCATTGGTTGAACATTTAGGTCATTTTCGTCCTCCCTAGGCTTATTCTAATCCAATTAGGGTCTTTAACCAATCTTGAGCATCCAATAAGTGATTTTGTGTCATTTGTTGAACATTTAGGTCATTTTCTTCCTCCCTAGCTTATTCTAATCCAGTTAGGGTTTTTAACCAATCTTGTGCATCCAATAAGTGATTTTGTGTCATTGGTTGAACATTTAGGTCATTTTCGTCCTCCTTGGGCTTATTCTAATGCAATTAGCGTTTTTAATCAATCTTGTGCATCCAACAAGTGATTTTGTGTCATTGGTTGAACATTTTGGTCATTTTCATCCTTCTTGGGCTTATTCTAATCGAATTAGGGTATTTAACCAATCTTGTGCATCCAATAAGTGCGTTTGTGTCATTGGTTTAACATTTAGGTCATTTTCGTCCTCCCTAAGCTTATTCTAATCGAATTAGGGTTTTTAACCAATCTTGTGCATCCAATAAGTGATATTGTGTCATTGGTTGAACATTTAGGTCATTTTCGTCCTCCCTAGGCTTATTCTAATCCCATTAGGGTGTTTAACCAATCTTGTGCATCCAATAAGTGATATTGTGTCATTGGTTGAACATTTAGGTCATTTTCGTCCTCCCTAGGCTTATTCTAATCCAATTAGGGTCTTTAACCAATCTTGTGCATCCAATAAGTGATTTTGTGTCATTTGTTGAACATTTAGGTCATTTTCTTCCTCCCTAGCTTATTCTAATCCAGATAGGGTTTTTAACCAATCTTGTGCATCCAATAAGTGATTTTGTGTCATTGGTTGAACATTTTGGTCATTTTCATCCTTCTTGGGCTTATTCCAATCGAATTAGGGTTTTTAACCAATCTTGTGCATCCAATAAGTGCGTTTGTGTCATTGGTTTAACATTTAGGTCATTTTCGTCCTCCCTAAGCTTATTCTAATCAAATTAGAGTTTTTAACCAATCTTGTGCATCCAATAAGTGATATTGTGTCATTGGTTGAACATTTAGGTCATTTTCGTCCTCCCTAGGCTTATTCTAATCCAATTAGGGTCTTTAACCAATCTTGAGCATCCAATAAGTGATTTTGTGTCATTTGTTGAACATTTAGGTCCTTTTCTTCCTCCCTAGCTTATTCTAATCCAGTTAGGGTTTTAAACCAATCTTGTGCATCCAATAAGTGATTTTGTGTCATTGGTTGAACATTTAGGTCATTTTCGTCCTCCCTGGGATTATTCTAATGCAATTAGCGTTTTTAACCAATCTCGTGGATCCAATTAGTGCTTTGTTTCATTGGTTGAACATTTACGTCATTTTCGTCCTCCCTAGGCTTACTCTAATCTAATTAGGGTTTTTAACCAATCTTGTGCATCCAAGAAGTGATTTTGTGTCATTGGTTAAACATTTAGGTCATTCTAGTCCTCCCTGGGCTTATTCTAATCCAGTTAGGGTTTTAACCAATCTTGTGGATCCAATAAGTGCGTTTGTGTCATTGGTTGAACATTTAGGTCGTTTTCGTTTTCCATAGTCTTATTCTAATCCAATTAGGGTTTTTAACCAATCTTGTGCATCCAAAAAGTGTGTTTGAGTCATTGGATTAATATTTAGGTCATTTTCGTGGTCCCTAGGCTTATTCTAATCCAATTAGGGTTTTTAACCAATCTTGTGCATCCAATAAGTGATTTTGTGTCATTGGTTGAACATTTAGGTCATTTTCTTCCTCCCTAGCTTATTGTAATCCAGTTAGGGTTTTTAAACAATCTTGTACATCCATTAAGTGATTCTGTGTCATTGGTTGAACATTTAGGTCATTTTAGTCCTCCTTGGGCTTATTCTAATGCAATTAGCGATTTTATCCAATCTCGTGGATCCAATTAGTGCTTTGTTTCATTGGTTGAACATTTAGGTCATTTTCGTCCTACCTAGGCTTATTCTAATCCAATTAGGGTCTTTAACCAATCTATTGCATCCAATAAGTGATTTTGTGTCACTTGTTGAACATTTAGGTCATTTTCTTCCTCCCTAGCTTATTCTAATCCAGATAGGGTTTAAACCAATCTTGTGCATCCAATAAGTGATTTTTTGTCATTGGTTGAACATTTAGGTAATTTTCTTCCTCCCTGGGCTTATTCTAATCCAATTAGGGTTTTTAACAAATCTTGTGCATCCAATAAGTGATATTGTGTCATTGGTTGAACATTTAGGTCATTTTCGTCTTCCCTAGGCTTATTCAATTCCAATTAGGGTTCTTAACCAATCTTGTGCATCCAACAAGTGATTTTGTGTCATTGGTTGAACATTTTGGTCATTTTCGTCCTCCCTCGGCTTTTTCTAATCGAATTAGGGTTTTTAACCAATCTTGTGTATCCAATAAGTGCGTTTGTGTCATTAGATTAACATTTAGGTCATGTTCGTCCTCCCTAGGCTAATTCCAATCCAATTAGGGTTTTTAACCAATGTTGTGCATCTAATAAGTGATTTTGTGTCAGTAGTTGAACATTTTTGTCATTTTCGTGCTTTCTAGGCTTTTTCTAATCCAATTAGGGTTTTTAACCAATCTTGTGCATCGAAAAAGTGTGTTTGTGTCATTGGATTAATTTTTAGGTCATTTTCGTCCTCCCTAGGCTTATACTAATCGAATTAGGGTTTTTAACCAATCTTGTGCATCCTATAAGTGATTTTTAGTCATCGGTTGAACATTTAGGTCCTTTTCGTCCTCCCTAGGCTTATTCTTATCCAATTAGGGTTTTTAACCAATCTTGTGCATCCAATAAGTGCATTTGTGTCATTGGATTAACATTTAGGTCATTTTCGTCCTCCCTAGGCTAATTCTAATCCAATTAGGGTTTTTAACGAATCTTGTGCATCCAATAAGTGATTTTGTGTCATTGGTTGAACATTTAGGTCATTTTCGTCCTCCCTGGGATTATTCTAATGCAATTAGCGTTTTTAACCAATCTCGTGGATCCAATTAGTGCTTTGTTTCATTGGTTGAACATTTAGGTCATTTTCGTCCTCCCTAGGCTTATTCTAATCCAATTAGGGTTTTTAACCAATCTTGTGCATCCAATAAGTGATTTTGTGTCATTGGTTAAACATTTAGGTCATTCTAGTCCTCCCTGGGCTTATTCTAATCCAATTAGGGTTTTAACCAATCTTGTGGATCCAATAAGTGCGTTTTTGTCATTGATTGAACATTTAGGTCGTGTTCGTTTTCCATAGTCTTATTCTAATCCAATTAGGGTTTTTAACCAATCTTGTGCATCCAATAAGTGCGTTTGTGTCATTGGTTTAACATTTAGGTCATTTTCGTCCTCCCTAGGCTTATTCTAATACCATTAGGCTGTTTAACCAATCATGTGCATCCAATAAGTGATATTGTGTCATTGGTTGAACTTTTAGGTCATTTTCGTCCTCCCTAGGCTTATTCTAATCCAATTAGGGTCTTTAACCAATCTTGTACATCCAATTAGTGATTTTGTCTCATTTGTTGAACATTTAGGTCATTTTCTTCCTCCCTAGCTTATTCTAATCCAGTTAGGGTTTTTAACCAATCTTGTGCATCCAATAAGTGATTTTGTGTCATTGGTTGAACATTTAGGTCATTTTCGTCCTCCCTGGGCTTATTCTAATGCAATTAGCGATTTTATCCAATCTCGTGGATCCAATTAGTGCTTTGTTTCATTGGTTGAACATTTAGGTCATTTTCTTCCTCCCTAGCTTATTCTAATCCAATTAGGGTTTTAAACAATCTTGTGCATCCAATAAGTGATTTTCTGTCATTAGTTGAACATTTAGGTCATTTTCGTCCTCCCTGGGATTATTCTAATGCAATTAGCGTTTTTAACCAATCTCGTGGATCCAACTAGTGCTTTGTTTCATTGGTTGAACATTTAGGTCATTTTCGTCCTCCCTAGGCTTATTCTAATCCAATTAGGGTTTTTAACCAATCTTGTGCATCCAATAACTGATTTTGGGTCATTGGTTAAACATTTAGGTCATTTTCTTCCTCCCTAGCTTATTCTAATCAAGTTAGGGTTTTAAACCAATCTTGTGCATCCAATAAGTGATTTTGTGTCATTGATTGAACATTTAGGTCATTTTCGTCCTCCCTGGGCTTATTCTAATCCACTTAGGGTTTTTAACAAATCTTGTACATCCAATAAGTGATATTGTGTCATTGGTTGAAAATTTAGGTCATTTTCGTCTTCCCTAGGCTTATTCAATTCCAATTAGGGTTTTTAATCAATCTTGTGCATCCAACAAGTGATTTTGTGTCATTGGTTGAACAATTTGGTCATTTTCGTCCTCTAAATGCTTATTCTAATCGAATTAGGGTTTTTAACCAATCTTGTGTATCCAATTAGTGCGTTTGTGTCATTAGATTAACATTTAGGTCATGTTCGTCCTCCCTAGGCTTATTCTAATCCCATTAGGCTGTTTAACCAATCATGTGCATCCAATAAGTGATATTGTGTCATTGGTTGAACATTTAGGTCATTTTCGTACTCCCTAGGCTTATTCTAATCCAATTAGGGTCTTTAACCAATCTTGTGCATCCAATTAGTGATTTTGTGTCATTTGTTGAACATTTAGGTCATTTTCTTCCTCCCTAGCTTATTCTAATCCAGTTAGGGTTTTTAACCAATCTTGTGCATCCAATAAGTGATTTTGTGTCATTGGTTGAACGTTTAGGTCATTTTCGTCCTCCCTGGGCTTATTCTAATGCAATTAGCGATTTTATCCAATCTCGTGGATCCAATTAGTGCTTTGTTTCATTGGTTGAACATTTAGGTCATTTTCGTCCTCCCTAGCTTATTCTAATCTAGTTAGGGTTTTAAACCAATCTTGTGCATCCAATAAATGATTTTGTGTCATTGGTTGAACATTTAGGTCATTTTCGTCCTCCCTGGGATTATTCTAATGCAATTAGCGTTTTTAACCAATCTCGTGGATCCAATTAGTGCTTTGTTTCATTGGTTGAACATTTAGGTCATTTTCGTCCTACATAGGCTTATTCTAATCCAATTAGGGTTTTTAACCAATCTTGTGCACCCAATAAGTGATTTTGTGTCATTGGTTAAACATTTAGGTCATTCTAGTCCTCCCTGGGCTTATTCTAATCCAATTAGGGTTTTAACCAATCTTGTGGATCCAATAAGTGCGTTTGTGTCATTGGTTGAACATTTAGGTCGTTTTCGTTTTCCATAGTCTTATTCTAATCCAATTAGGGTTTTTAACCAATCTTGTGCATCCAATAAGTGCGTTTGTGTCATTGGATTAACATTCAGGTCATTTTCGTCCTACCTAGGCTAATTCTAATCCAATTAGGGTTTTTAACCAATCTTGTGCATCCAATAAGTGATTTTGTGTCATTGGTTGAACATTTAGGTCATTTTCGTCCTCCTTGGGCTTATTCTTATCCAATTAGGGTTTTTAACCAATCTTGTGCATCCAATAAGTGCGTTTGTGTCATTGGATTAACATTTAGGTCATTTTCGTCCTCCCTAGGCTAATTCTAATCCAATTAGGGTTTTTAACCAATCTTGTGCATCCAATAAGTGATTTTGTGTCATTGGTTGAACATTTAGGTCATTTTCGTCCTCCTTGGGCTTATTCTTATCCAATTAGGGTTTTTCACCAATCTTGTGCATCCAATAAGTGCGTTTGTGTCATTGGATTAACATTTAGGTCATTTTCGTCCTCCCTAGGCTTATTCTAATCCAATTAGGGTCTTTATCCAATCTTGTGCATCCAATAAGTGATTTTGTGTCATTTGTTGAACATTTAGGTCATTTTCTTCCTCCCTAGCTTATTCTAATCAAATTAGGGTTTTTAACCAATCTTGTGCATCCAACAAGTGATTCTGTGTCATTGGTTGAACATTTTGGTCATTTTCTCCCTTCTTGGGATTATTCTGATCGAATTAGGGTTTTTAACCAATCTTGTGTATCCAATAGGTGCGTTTGTGTCATTAGATTAACATTTAGGTCATTTTCGTCCTCCCGAGGCTAATTCTAATCCAATTAGGGTTTTTAACCAATGTTGTGCATCTAATAAGTGATTTTGTGTCATTGGTTGAACATTTTTGTCGTTTTCGTCCTTTCTAGGCTTTTTCTAATCCAATTAGGCTTTTTAACCAATCTTGTGCATCCAAAAACTGCGTTTGTGTCATTGGATTAATATTTAGGTCATTTTCGTGGTCCCTAGGCTTATTCAAATCCAATTAGGGTTTTTAACCAATCTTGTGCATCCAATAAGTGATTTTGTGTCATTGGTTGAACATTTAGGTCATTTTCTTCCTCGCTAGCTTATTCTAATCCAGTTAGTGTTTTTAACCAATCTTGTGCATTCAATAAGTGATTTTGTGTCATTGGTTGAACATTTAGGTTATTTTCGTCCTCCCTGGGCTTATTCTAAAGCAATTAGCGATTTTATCCAATCTCGTGGATCCAATTAGTGCTTTGTTTCATTGGTTGAACATTTAGGTCATTTTCTTCCTCCCTAGCTTATTCTAATCCAGTTAGGGTTTTAAACCAATCTTGTGCATCCAATAAATGATTTTGTGTCATTGGTTGAACATTTAGGTCATTTTCGTCCTCCCTAGGCTTATTCTAATGCAATCAGCGTTTTTAACCAATCTCGTGGATCCAATTAGTGCTTTGTTTCATTGGTTGAACATTTAGTTCATTTTCGTCCTCCTTAGGCTTATTCTAATCAAATTAGGGTTTTGAACCAATCTTGTGCATCCAATAAGTGATTTTGTGTCATTGGTTGAACATTTAGGTCATTCTAGTCCTCCCTGGGCTTATTGTAATCAAATAGGGTTTTAACCAATCTTGTGGATCCAATAAGTGCGTTTGTGTCATTGGTTGAACATTTAGGTCGTTTTCGTTTTCCATAGTCTTATTCTAATCCAATTAGGGTTTTTAACCAATCTCGTGGATCCAATTAGTGCTTTGTTTCATTGGTTGAACATTTAGGTCATTTTCGTCCTACCTAGGCTTATTCTAATCCAATTAGGGTTTTTAACCAATCTTGTGCATCCAATAAGTGATTTTGTGTCATTGGTTGAACATTTAGGTCACTTTCGTCCTCCATGGGCTTATTCTAATGCAATTAGCGATTTTATCCAATCTCGTTGATCCAATTAGTGCTTTGTTTCATTGGTTGAACATTTAGGTCACTTTTTTCCTCCCTAGCTTATTCTAATCCAGTTAGGGTTTTAAACCAATCTTGTGCATCCAATAAATGATTTTGTGTCATTGGTTGAACATTTAGGTCATTTTCGTCCTCCCTGGGATTATTCTAATGCAATTAGCGTTTTTAACCAATCTCGTGGATCCAATTAGTGCTTTGTTTCATTGGTTGAACATTTAGGTCATTTTCGTCCTACATAGGCTTATTCTAATCCAATTAGGGTTTTTAACCAATCTTGTGCACCCAATAAGTGATTTTGTGTCATTGGTTAAACATTTAGGTCATTCTAGTCCTCCCTGGGCTTATTCTAATCCAATTAGGGTTTTAACCAATCTTGTGGATCCAATAAGTGCGTTTGTGTCATTGGTTGAACATTTAGGTCGTTTTCGTT
>JBBPBQ010000003.1:27121440-27141158 GCA_037974755.1 Cicer yamashitae
CAATAAGTGATTTTGTGTCATTGGTTGAACATTTAGGTTATTTTCGTCCTCCCTGGGCTTATTCTAAAGCAATTAGCGATTTTATCCAATCTCGTGGATCCAATTAGTGCTTTGTTTCATTGGTTGAACATTTAGGTCATTTTCTTCCTCCCTAGCTTATTCTAATCCAGTTAGGGTTTTAAACCAATCTTGTGCATCCAATAAATGATTTTGTGTCATTGGTTGAACATTTAGGTCATTTTCGTCCTCCCTGGGATTATTCTAATGCAATTAGCGTTTTTAACCAATCTCGTGGATCCAATTAGTGCTTTGTTTCATTGGTTGAACATTTAGGTTATTTTTGTCCTCCCTGGGCTTATTCTAATGCAATCAGCGTTTTTAACCAATCTCGTGGATCCAATTAGTGCTTTGTTTCATTGGTTGAACATTTAGGTCATTTTCGTCCTCCCTAGGCTTATTCTAATCCAATTAGGGTTTTTAACCAATCTTGTGCATCCAATAAGTGTTATTGTGTCATTGGTTGAACATTTAGGTCATTCTCGTCCTCCCTAGGCTTATTCTAATCCAATTAGGGTCTTTAACCAATCTTGTGCATCCAATAAGTGATTTTGTGTCATTGGTTGAACATTTAGGTCATTTTCGTCCTCCCTGGGCTTATTCTAATGCAATTAGCGTTTTTAACCAATCTCGTGGATCCAATTAGTGCTTTGTTTCATTGGTTTAACATTTAGGTCATTTTCGTCCTCCCTAGGCTTTTTCTTATCCAATTAGGGTTTTTAACCAATCTTGTGCATCCAACAAGTGATTATGTGTCATTGGTTGAACATTTTGGTCATTTTCGCCCTTCTTGGGCTTATTCTGATCGAATTAGGGTTTTTAACCAATCTTGTGTATCCAATTAGTGCGTTTGTGTCATTAGATTAACATTTAGGTCATTTTCGTCCTCCCTAGGCTAATTCTAATCCAATTAGGGTTTTTAACCAATGTTGTGCATCTAATAAGTGATTTTGTGTCATTGGTTGAACATTTTTGTCATTGTCGTCCTTTCTAGGCTTTTTCTAATCCAATTAGGGTTTTTAACCAATCTTGTGCATCCAAAAACTGCGTTTGTGTCATTGGATTAATATTTAGGTCATTTTCGTGGTCCCTAGGCTTATTCTAATCCAATTAGGGTTTTTAACCAATCTTGTGCATCCAATAAGTGATTTTGTGTCATTGGTTGAACATTTAGGTCATTTTCTTCCTCCCTAGCTTATTCTAATCCAGTTAGTGTTTTTAACCAATCTTGAGCATCCAATAAGTGATTTTGTGTCATTGGTTGAACATTTAGGTCATTTTCGTCCTCCCTGGTCTTATTCGAATGCAATTAGCGTTTTTAACCAATCTCATGGATCCAATTAGTGCTTTGTTTCATTGGTTGAACATTTAGGTCATTTTCGTCCTCCCTAGGCTTATTCTAATCCAATTAGGGTTTTTAACCAATCTTGTGCATCCAACAAGTGATTCTGTGTCATTGGTTGAACATTTTGGTCATTTTCGTCCTTTCTAGGCTTACACTAATGCAATTAGGGTTTTTAACCAATCTTGTGCATCCAAAAAGTGCGTTTGTGTCATTGGATTAATATTTAGGTCATTTTCGTGGTCCCTAGGCTTATTCTAATCCAATTCGGGTTTTTAACCAATCTTGTGCATCCAATAAATCCGTTTGTGTCATTGGTTGAACATTTAGGTCGTTTTCATTTTCCGTAATCTTATTCTAATCCAATTAGGGTTTTTACCCAATCTTGTGCATCCTATAAGTGATTTTGTGTCATTGGTTGAACATTTAGGTCATTTTCGTCCTCCCTAGGCTTATTCTAATCCAATTAGGGTTATTAACCAATCTTGTGCATCCAATAAGTGATATTGTGTCATTGGTTGACCATTTAGGTCATTTTCGTCCTCCCTGGGCTTATTCTTATCCAATTAGGGTTTTTAACCAATCTTGTGCATCCAATAAGTGCGTTTGTGTCATTGGATTAACATTTAGGTCATTTTCGTCCTCCCTAGGCTTATTCTCATCCAATTAGGGTTTTTAACCAATCTTGTGCATCCAATAAGTGTTATTGTGTCATTGGTTGAACATGTAGGTCATTCTCGTCCTCCCTAGGCTTATTCTAATCCAATTAGGGTCTTTAACCAATCTTGTGCATCCAATAAGTGATTTTGTGTCATTGGATGAACATTTAGGTCATTCTAGTCCTCCCTGGGCTTATTCTAATCCTATTAGGGTTTTAACCAATATTGTGGATCCAATAAGTGCGTTTGTGTCATTGGTTGAACATTTAGGTCATTTTCGTCCTCCATGGGTTTATTCTAATCCAATTAGGGTTTTTAACCAATCTTGTGCATCCAATAAGTGCGTTTGTGTCATTGGATTAACATTTAGGTCATTTTCGTCCTCCCTAGGCTAATTCTAATCCAATTAGGGTTTTTAACCAATCTTGTGCATCCAACAAGTGATTCTGTGTCATTGGTTGAACATTTAGGTCATTTTCGTCCTCCCTAGGCTTATTCTTATCCAATTAAGGTTTTTAACCAATAATTGCATCCAATAAGTGCGTTTGTGTCATTGGATTAACATTTAGATCATTTTCGTCTTCCCTAGGCTAATTCTAATCCAATTAGTGTTTTTAACCAATCTTGTGCATCCAATAAGTGATTTTGTGTCATTGGTTGAATATTTAGGTCATTCTAGTCCTCCCTGGGCTTATTCTAATCCAATTAGGGTTTTAACCAATCTTGTGGATCCAATAAGTGCGTTTGTGTCATTGGTTGAACATTTAGGTGGTTTCCATTTTCCATAGTCTTATTCTAATCCAATTTGGGTTTTTAACCAATCTTGTGCATCCAATAAGTGTGTTTGTGTCATTGGTTTAACATTTAGGTCATTTTTGTCCTCCCTAGGCTTATTCTAATCCAATTAGGGTTTTTAACAAATCTTGTGCATCCAATAAGTGATATTGTGTCATTGGTTGAACATTTAGGTCATTTTCGTCCTCCCTAGGCTTATTCTAATCCAATTACGGTCTTTAACCAATCTTGTGCAACCAATAAGTGATTTTGTGTCATTGGTTGAACATTTAGGTCATTCTAGTCCTCCCTGGGCTTATTCTAATCCTATTAGGGTTTTAACCAATATTGTGGATCCAATAAGTGCGTTTGTGTCATTGGTTGAACATTTAGGTCGTTTTCGTTTTCCATAGTCTAATTCTAATCCAATTAGGGTTGTTAACCAATCTTGTGCATCCAATAAGTGCGTTTGTGTCATTGGTTTAATATTTAGGTCATTTTCGTCCTCCATAGACTTATTCTAATCCAATTAGGGTTTTTAACGAATCTTGTGCATCCAATAAGTGATTTTGTGTTATTGGTTGAACATTTAGGTCATTCTAGTCCTCCCTGGGCTTATTCTAATCCTATTAGGTTTTTAACCAATATTGTGGATCCAATAAGTGCGTTTGTGTCATTGGTTGAACATTTAGGTCGTTTTCGTTTTCCATAATCTTATTCTAATCCAATTAGGGTTTTTAACCAATCTTGTGCATCCAATAAGTGCGTTTGTGTCCTTGGTTTAACATTTAGGTCATATTCGTCCTCCCTAGGCTTATTCTAATCCAATTAAGGTTTTTAACCAATCTTGTGCATCCATTAAGTGATATTGTGTCATTGGTTGAACATTTAGGTCATTTTCGACCTCCCTGTGTTTATTCTAGTCCAATTAGGGTTTTTAACCAATCTTGTGCATCCAATAAGTGCGTTTGTGTCATTGGATTAACATTTAGGTCATTTTCGACCTCCCTTGGCTAATTCTAATCCAATTAGGGTTTTTAACCAATCTTGTGCATCCAACAAGTGATTTTGTGTCATTGGTTGAACATTTAGGTCATTTTCGTCCTCCCTGGGCTTATTCTTATCCAATTAGGGTTTTTAACCAATAATTGCATCCAATAAGTGCGTTTGTGTCATTGGATTAACATTTAGGTCATTTTCGTCCTCCCTAGGCTAATTCTGATCCAATTAGTGTTTTTAACCAATCTTGTGCATCCAATATGTGATTTTGTGTCATTGGTTGAACATTTAGGTCATTCTAGTCCTCCCTGGGCTTATTCTAATCCAATTAGAGTTTTAACCAATCTTGTGGATCCCATAAGTGCGTTTGTGTCATTGATTGAACATTTAGGTCGTTTCCGTTTTCCATAGTCTTATTCTAATCCAATTTGGGTTTTTAACCATTCTTGTGCATCCAATAAGTGTGTTTGTGTCATTGGTTTAACATTTAGGTCATTTTCGTCCTCCCTAGGCTTATTCTAATCCAATTAGGGTTTTTAACCAATCTTGTGCATCCAATAAGTGCGTTTGTGTCATTGGTTGAACATTTAGGTCATTTTCGTCCTCCCTAGGCTAATTCTAATCCAATTAGGGTTTTTAACCAATCTTGTGCATCCAACAAGTGATTTTGTGTCATTTGTTGAACATTTAGGTCATTCTAGTCCTCTCTGGGCTTATTCTAATCCAATTAGGGTTTTAACCAATCTTGTGCATCCAATAAGTGCGTTTGTGTCATTGGTTGAACATTTAGGTCGTTTTCGTTTTCCATAGTCTTATTCTAATCCAATTAGGGTTTTTAACCAATCTTGTGCATCCAATAAGTGCGTTTGTGTCCTTGGTTTAACATTTAGGTCATTTTCGTCCTCCCTAGGCTAATTCTAATCCAATAAGGGTTTTTAACCAATCTTGTGCATCCAACAAGTGATTCTGTGTCATTGGTTGAACATTTAGGTCATTTTCGTCCTCCCTAGGCTTATTCTTATCCAATTAGGGTTTTTAACCAATAATTGCATCCAATAAGTGCGTTTGTGTCATTGGATTAACATTTAGGTCATTTTCGTCCTCCCTAGGCTAATTCTAATCCAATTAGTGTTTTTAACCAATCTTGTGCATCCAATAAGTAATTTTGTGTCATTGGTTGAACATTTAGGTCATTCTAGTCCTCCCTGGGCTTATTCTAATCCAGTTAGGGTTTTAACCAATCTTGTGGATCCCATAAGTGCGTTTGTGTCATTGGTTGAACATTTAGGTCGTTTCCATTTTCCATAGTCTTATTCTAATCCAATTTGGGTTTTTAACCAATCTTGTGCATCCAATAAGTGTGTTTGTGTCATTGGTTTGACATTTAGGTCATTTTCGTCCTCCCTAGGCTTATTCTAATCCAATTAGGTTTTTTAACAAATCTTGTGCATCCAATAAGTGATATTGTGTCATTGGTTGAACATTTAGGTCATTTTCATCCTCCCTAGGCTTATTCTAATCTAATTAGGGTCTTTAACCAATCTTGTGCAACCAATAAGTGATTTTGTGTCATTTGTTGAACATTTAGGTGATTTTCTTCCTCCGTAGCTTATTCTAATCCAGTTAGGGTTTTAAACCAATCTTGTGCATCCAATAAGTGATTTTGTGTCATTGGTTGAACATTTAGGTCATTTTCGTCCTCCCTAGGCTTATTCTAATGCAATCAGCGTTTTTAACCAATCTCGTGGATCCAATTAGTGCTTTGTTTCATTGGTTGAACATTTAGTTCATTTTCGTCCTCCTTAGGCTTATTCTAATCAAATTAGGGTTTTGAACCAATCTTGTGCATCCAATAAGTGATTTTGTGTCATTGGTTGAACATTTAGGTCATTCTAGTCCTCCCTGGGCTTATTGTAATCAAATAGGGTTTTAACCAATCTTGTGGATCCAATAAGTGCGTTTGTGTCATTGGTTGAACATTTAGGTCGTTTTCGTTTTCCATAGTCTTATTCTAATCCAATTAGGGTTTTTAACCAATCTTGTGCATCGAATAAGTGGGTTTGTGTCATTGGTTTAACATTTAGGTCATTTTCGTCCTCCCTAGGCTAATTCTAATCCAATTAGGGTTTTTAACCAATCTTGTGCGTCCAATAAGTGCGTTTGTGTCATTGGTTTAACATTTAGGTCATTTTCTTCCTCCCTAGGCTTATTCTAATCCAATTAGGGTTTTTAACCAATCTTGTGCATCCAATAAGTGATATTGTGTCATTGGTTGAACATTTAGGTCGTTTCCATTTTCCATAGTCTTATTCTAATCCAATTAGAGTTTTTAACCAATCTTGTGCATCCAATAAGTGTGTTTGTGTCATTGGTTTAACATTTAGGTTATTTTCGTCCTCCCTAGGCTTATTCTAATCCAATTAGGGTTTTTAACCAATCTTGTGCATCCAATAAGTGATATTGTGTCATTGGTTGAACATTTAGGTCAATTTCGTCCTCCCTAGGCTTATTCTAATCCAACTAGGGTCTTTAACCAATCTTGTGCAGCCAATAAGTGATTTTGTGTCATTTGTTGAACATTTAGGTGATTTTCTTCCTCCGTAGCTTATTCTAATCCAGTTAGGGTTTTAAAACAATCTTGTGCATCCAATAAGTGATTTTGTGTCATTGGTTGAACATTTAGGTTATTTTCGTCCTCCCTGGGATTATTCTAATGCAATCAGCGTTGTTAACCAATCTCGTGGATCCAATTAGTGCTTTGTTTCATTGGTTGAACATTTAGGTCATTTTCGTCCTCCCTAGGCTTATTCTAATCCAAGTAGGGTTTTTAACCAATCTTGTGCATCCAATAAGTGATTTTGTGTCATTGGTTGAACATTTAGGTCATTCTAGTCCTCCTTGGGCTTATTCTAATCAAATTAGGGTTTTAACCAATCTTATGGATCCAATAAGTGATTTTGTGTCATTGGTTGAACATTTAGGTCATTCTAGTCCTCCTTGGGCTTATTCTAATCCAATTAGGGTTTTTAACCAATCTTGTGCATCGAATAAGTGCGTTTGTGTCATTGGTTGAACATTTAGGTCGTTTTCGTTTTCCATAGTCTTATTCTAATCCAATTTGGGTTTTTAACCAATCTTGTGCATCCAAAAAGTGCGTTTGAGTCATTGGATTAATATTTAGGTCGTTTTCGTGGTCCCTAGGCTTATTCTAATCCAATTAGGGTTTTTAACCAATCTTGTGCATCCAATAAAATATTTTGTGTCATTGGTTGAACATTTAGGTCATTTTCGTCCTCCCTAGGCTAATTCTAATCCAATTAGGGTTTTAACCAATCTCGTGCATTCAATATGTGATTTTGTGTAATTTTGTGTCATCGGTTGAACATTTAGGTCATTTTCGTCCTCACTAGGCTTATTCTAATCCAATTAGGGTTTTTAACCAATCTTGTGCAACCAATAAGTGATATTGTGTCATTGGTTGAACATTTAGGTCATTTTCGTCATCCCTGGTCTTACTCTAATCCAATTAGGGTTTTAACCAATCTTGTGGATCCAATAAGTGCGTTTGTGTCATTGATTGAACATTTAGGTCGTTTTCATTTTCCATAGTCTTATTCTAATCCAATTAGGGTTTTTAACCAATCTTGTGCATCCAAAAATTGCGTTTGAGTCATTGGATTAATATTTAGGTCATTTTCGTGGTCCCTAGGCTTATTCTAATCCAATTAGGGTTTTTAACCAATCTTGTGCATCCAATAAGTGATTTTGTGTCATTGGTTTAATATTTAGGTCATTTTCTTCCTCCCTAGCTTATTCTAATCCAGTTAGGGTTTTTAACCAATCATGTGCATCCAATAAGTGATTTTGTGTCATTGGCTGAACATTTAGGTCATTTTCGTCCTCCCTGGTCTTATTCTAATCCAATTAGGGTTTTAACCAATCTTGTGGATCCAATAAGTGCGTTTGTGTCATTGGTTGAACACTTAGGTCGTTTTCGTTTTCCATAGTCTTATTCTAATCCAATTAGGGTTTTTAACCAATCTTGTGCATCCAAAAAGTGCGTTTGAGTCATTGGATTAATATTTAGGTCATTTTCGTGGTCCCTAGGCTTATTCTAATCCAATTAGGGTCTTTAACCAATCTTGTGCATCCAATAAGTGATTTTGTGTCATTTGTTGAACATTTAGGTGATTTTCTTCCTCCGTAGCTTATTCTAATCCAGTTAGGGTTTTAAAACAATCTTGTGCATCCAATAAGTGATTTTGTGTCATTGGTTGAACATTTAGGTTATTTTCGTCCTCCCTGGGATTATTCTAATGCAATCAGCGTTGTTAACCAATCTCGTGGATCCAATTAGTGCTTTGTTTCATTGGTTGAACATTTAGGTCATTTTCGTCCTCCCTAGGCTTATTCTAATCTAATTAGGGTTTTTAACCAATCTTGTGCATCCAATAAGTGATTTTGTGTCATTGGTTGAACATTTAGGTCATTCTAGTCCTCCTTGGGCTTATTCTAATCAAATTAGGGTTTTAACCAATCTTATGGATCCAATAAGTGATTTTGTGTCATTGGTTGAACATTTAGGTCATTCTAGTCCTCCTTGGGCTTATTCTAATCCAATTAGGGTTTTTAACCAATGTTGTGCATCGAATAAGTGTGTTTGTGTCATTGGTTTAACATTTAGGTCATTTTCTTCCTCCCTAGGCTTATTCTAATCCAATTAGGGTTTTTAACCAATCTTGTGCATCCAATAAGTGATATTGTGTCATTGGTTGGACATTTAGGTCATTTTCGTCCTCCCTAGGCTTATTCTAATCGAATTAGGGTTTTTAACCAATCTTGTGCATCCTATAAGTGATTTTTAGTCATCGGTTGAACATTTAGGTCCTTTTCATCCTCCCTAGGCTTATTCTTATCCAATTAGGGATTTTAACCAATCTTGTGCATCCAATAAGTGCGTTTGTGTCATTGGATTAACATTTAGGTCATTTTCGTCCTCCCTAGGCTAATTCTAATCCAATTAGGGTTTTTAACCAATCTTGTGCATCCAATAAGTGATTTTGTGTCATTGGTTGAACATTTAGGTCCTTCTATTCCTCCCTGGGCTTATTCTAATCCAATTAGGGTTTTAACCAATCTTGTGGATCCAATAAGTGTGTTTGTGTCATTGGTTGAACATTTAGGTCGTTTTCGTTCTCCATAGTCTTATTCTAATCCAATTAGGGTTTTTAACCAATCTTGTGCATCCAATAAGTGCTTTTGTGTCATTGGTTTAACATTTAGGTCATTTTCGTCCTCCCTAGGCTTATTCTAATCCCATTAGGGTGTTTAACCAATCTTGTGCATCCAATAAGTGATATTGTGTCATTGGTTGAACATTTAGGTCATTTTCGTCCTCCCTAGGCTTATTCTAATCCAATTAGGGTCTTTAACCAATCTTGTGCATCCAATAAGTGATTTTGTGTCATTTGTTGAACATTTAGGTCATTTTCTTCCTCCCTAGCTTATTCTAATCCAGATAGGGTTTTTAACCAATCTTGTGCATCCAATAAGTGATTTTGTGTCATTGGTTGAACATTTTGGTCATTTTCATCCTTCTTGGGCTTATTCCAATCGAATTAGGGTTTTTAACCAATCTTGTGCATCCAATAAGTGCGTTTGTGTCATTGGTTTAACATTTAGGTCATTTTCGTCCTCCCTAAGCTTATTCTAATCAAATTAGAGTTTTTAACCAATCTTGTGCATCCAATAAGTGATATTGTGTCATTGGTTGAACATTTAGGTCATTTTCGTCCTCCCTAGGCTTATTCTAATCCAATTAGGGTCTTTAACCAATCTTGAGCATCCAATAAGTGATTTTGTGTCATTTGTTGAACATTTAGGTCCTTTTCTTCCTCCCTAGCTTATTCTAATCCAGTTAGGGTTTTAAACCAATCTTGTGCATCCAATAAGTGATTTTGTGTCATTGGTTGAACATTTAGGTCATTTTCGTCCTCCCTGGGATTATTCTAATGCAATTAGCGTTTTTAACCAATCTCGTGGATCCAATTAGTGCTTTGTTTCATTGGTTGAACATTTAGGTCATTTTCGTCCTCCCTAGGCTTATTCTAATCCAATTAGGGTTTTTAACCAATCTTGTGCATCCAATAAGTGATTTTGTGTCATTGGTTGAACATTTAGGTCATTTTCGTCCTCCCAAGGCTTATTCTAATCCAATTAGGGTTTTTAACCAATCTTGTGCATCCAATAAGTGATTTTGTGTCATTGGTTGAACATTTAGGTCATTTTCGTCCTCCCTAGGCTTATTCTAATCCAATTAGGGTTTTTAACCAATCTTGTGCATCCAATAAGTGCGTTTGTGTCATTGGTTTAACATTTAGGTCATTTTCGTCCTCCCTAGGCTTATTCTAATCCAATTAGGGTTTTTAACCAATCTTGTGCATCCAATAAGTGATATTGTGTCATTGGTTGAACATTTAGGTCATTTTCGTCATCCCTGGTCTTATTCTAATCCAATTAGGGTTTTAACCAATCTTGTGGATCCAATAAGTGCGTTTGTGTCATTGGTTGAACATTTAGGTCGTTTTCATTTTCCATAGTCTTATTCTAATCCAATTAGGGTTTTTAACCAATCTTGTGCATCCAAAAATTGCGTTTGAGTCATTGGATTAATATTTAGGTCATTTTCGTGGTCCCTAGGCTTATTCTAATCCAATTAGGGTTTTTAACCAATCTTGTGCATCCAATAAGTGATTTTGTGTCATTGGTTTAATATTTAGGTCATTTTCTTCCTCCCTAGCTTATTCTAATCCAGTTAGGGTTTTTAACCAATCATGTGCATCCAATAAGTGATTTTGTGTCATTGGCTGAACATTTAGGTCATTTTCGTCCTCCCTGGTCTTATTCTAATCCAATTAGGGTTTTAACCAATCTTGTGGATCCAATAAGTGCGTTTGTGTCATTGGTTGAACACTTAGGTCGTTTTCGTTTTCCATAGTCTTATTCTAATCCAATTAGGGTTTTTAACCAATCTTGTGCATCCAAAAAGTGCGTTTGAGTCATTGGATTAATATTTAGGTCATTTTCGTGGTCCCTAGGCTTATTCTAATCCAATTAGGGTCTTTAACCAATCTTGTGCATCCAATAAGTGATTTTGTGTCATTTGTTGAACATTTAGGTGATTTTCTTCCTCCGTAGCTTATTCTAATCCAGTTAGGGTTTTAAAACAATCTTGTGCATCCAATAAGTGATTTTGTGTCATTGGTTGAACATTTAGGTTATTTTCGTCCTCCCTGGGATTATTCTAATGCAATCAGCGTTGTTAACCAATCTCGTGGATCCAATTAGTGCTTTGTTTCATTGGTTGAACATTTAGGTCATTTTCGTCCTCCCTAGGCTTATTCTAATCCAATTAGGGTTTTTAACCAATCTTGTGCATCCAATAAGTGATTTTGTGTCATTGGTTGAACATTTAGGTCATTCTAGTCCTCCTTGGGCTTATTCTGATCAAATTAGGGTTTTAACCAATCTTATGGATCCAATAAGTGATTTTGTGTCATTGGTTGAACATTTAGGTCATTCTAGTCCTCCTTGGGCTTATTCTAATCCAATTAGGGTTTTTAACCAATCTTGTGCATCGAATAAGTGCGTTTGTGTCATTGGTTTAACATTTAGGTCATTTTCTTCCTCCCTAGGCTTATTCTAATCCAATTAGGGTTTTTAACCAATCTTGTGCATCCAATAAGTGATATTGTGTCATTGGTTGGACATTTAGGTCATTTTCGTCCTCCCTAGGCTTATTCTAATCCAATTAGGGTCTTAACCAATCTTGTGCATCCAATAAGTAATTTTGTGTAATTTGTTGAACATTTAGGTGATTTTCTTCCTCCCTAGCTTATTCTAATCCAGTTAGGGTTTTAAACCACTCTTGGGCATCCAATAAGTGATTTTGTGTCATTGGTTGAACATTTAGGTCATTTTCGTCCTCCCTGGTCTTATTCTAATCCAATAAGGGTTTTAACCAATCTTGTGGATCCAATAAGTGCGTTTGTGTCATTGGTTGAACATTTAGGTCGTTTTCGTTTTCCATAGTCTTATTCTAATCCAATTTGGGTTTTTAACCAATCTTGTGCATCAAAAAAGTGCGTTTGAGTCATTGGATTAATATTTAGGTCATTTTTGTGGTCCCTAGGCTTATTCTAATCCAATTAGGGTTTTTAACCAATCTTGTGCATCCAATAAAATATTTTGTGTCATTGGTTGAACATTTAGGTCATTTTCGTCCTCCCTGGGTTTATTCTAATCCAATTAGGGTTTTAAACCAATCTTGTGCATCCAATAAGTGCGTTTGTGTCATTGGATTAACATTTAGGTCATTTTCGTCCTCCCTAGGCTAATTCTAATCCAATTAGGGTTTTTAATCAATCTTGTGCATCCAACAAGAGATTTTGTGTCATTGGTTGAACATTTAGGTCATTTTCGTCCTCCCTAGGCTTATTCTTATCCAACTAGGGTTTTTAACCAATCTTGTGCATCCAATAAGTGCGTTTGTGTCATTGGATTAACATTTAGGTCATTTTCGTCCTCCCTAGGCTAATTCTAATCCAATTAGGGTTTTTAACCAATCTTGTGCGTCCAATAAGTGCGTTTGTGTCATTGGTTTAACATTTAGGTCATTTTCTTCCTCCCTAGGCTTATTCTAATCCAATTAGGGTTTTTAACCAATCTTGTGCATCCAATAAGTGATATTGTGTCATTGGTTGAACATTTAGGTCGTTTCCATTTTCCATAGTCTTATTCTAATCCAATTAGAGTTTTTAACCAATCTTGTGCATCCAATAAGTGTGTTTATGTCATTGGTTTAACATTTAGGTTATTTTCGTCCTCCCTAGGCTTATTCTAATCCAATTAGGGTTTTTAACCAATCTTGTGCATCCAATAAGTGATATTGTGTCATTGGTTGAACATTTAGGTCAATTTCGTCCTCCCTAGGCTTATTCTAATCCAATTAGGGTCTTTAACCAATCTTGTGCATCCAATAAGTGATTTTGTGTCATTTGTTGAACATTTAGGTGATTTTCTTCCTCCGTAGCTTATTCTAATCCAGTTAGGGTTTTAAAACAATCTTGTGCATCCAATAAGTAATTTTGTGTCATTGGTTGAACATTTAGGTTATTTTCGTCCTCCCTGGGATTATTCTAATGCAATCAGCGTTTTTAACCAATCTCGTGGATCCAATTAGTGCTTTGTTTCATTGGTTGAACATTTAGGTCATTTTCGTCCTCCCTAGGCTTATTCTAATTCAATTAGGGTTTTTAACCAATCTTGTGCATCCAATAAGTGATTTTGTGTCATTGGTCGAACATTTAGGTCATTCTAGTCCTCCTTGGGCTTATTCTAATCCAATTAGGGTTTTTAACGAATCTTGTGCATCGAATAAGTGCGTTTGTGTCATTGGTTTAACATTTAGGTCATTTTCTTCCTCCCTAGGCTTATTCTAATCCAATTAGGGTTTTTAACCAATCTTGTGCATCCAATAAGTGATATTGTGTCATTGGTTGGACATTTAGGTCATTTTCGTCCTCCCTAGGCTTATTCTAATCCAATTAGGGTCTTAACCAATCTTGTGCATCCAATAAGTAATTTTGTGTCATTTGTTGAACATTTAGGTGATTTTCTTCCTCCCTAGCTTATTCTAATCCAGTTAGGCTTTTTAACCAATCATGTGCATCCAATAAGTGATTTTGTGTCATTGGTTGAACATTTAGGTCATTTTCGTCCTCCCTGGTCTTATTCTAATCGAGTTAGGGTTTTAAAACAATCTTGTGCATCCAATAAGTGATTTTGTGTCATTGGTTGAACATTTAGGTTATTTTTGTCCTCCCTGGGCTTATTCTAATGCAATCAGCGTTTTTAACCAATCTCGTGGATCCAATTAGTGCTTTGTTTCATTGGTTGAACATTTAGGTCATTTTCGTCCTCCCTAGGCTTATTCTAATCTAATTAGGGTTTTTAACCAATCTTGTGCATCCAATAAGTGATTTTGTGTCATTGGTTGAACATTTAGGTCATTCTAGTCCTCCTTGGGCTTATTCTAATCAAATTAGGGTTTTAACCAATCTTGTGGATCCAATAAGTGCGTTTGTGTCATTGGTTGAACATTTAGGTCGTTTTGGTTTTCCATAGTCTTATTCTAATCCAATTAGGGTTTTTAACCAATCTTGTGCATCGAATAAGTGCGTTTGTGTCATTGGTTTAACATTTAGGTCATTTTCATCCTCCCTAGGCTTATTCTAATCCAATTAGGGTTTTTAACCAATCTTGTGCATCCAATAAGTGATATTGTGTCATTGGTTGGACATTTAGGTCATTTTCGTCCTCCCTAGGCTTATTCTAATCCAATTAGGGTCTTAAGCAATCTTGTGCATCCAATAAGTGATTTTGTGTCATTTGTTGAACATTTAGGTGATTTTCTTCCTCCCTAGCTTGTTCTAATCCATTTAGGGTTTTAAACCAATCTTGTGCAACCAATAAGTGATTTTGTGTCATTGGTTGAACATTTAGGTCATTTTCGTCATCCCTGGTCTTATTCTAATCCAGTTAGGGTTTTAACCAATCTTGTGGATCCAATAAGTGCGTTTGTGTCATTGGTTGAACATTTAGGTCGTTTTCGTTTTCCATAGTCTTATTCTAATCCAATTTGGGTTTTTAACCAATCTTGTGCATCCAAAAAGTGCGTTTGAGTCATTGGATTAATATTTAGGTCGTTTTCGTGGTCCCTAGGCTTATTCTAATCCAATTAGGGTTTTTAACCAATCTTGTGCATCCAATAAAATATTTTGTGTCATTGGTTGAACATTTAGGTCATTTTCGTCCTCCCTGGGTTTATTCTAAACCAATTAGGGTTTTTAACCAATCTTGTGCATCCAATAAGTGCGTTTGTGTCATTGGATTAACATTTAGGTCATTTTCGTCCTCCCTAGGCTAATTCTAATCCAATTAGGGTTTCAACCAATCTCGTGCATCCAATATGTGATTTTGTGTAATTTTGTGTCATTGGTTGAACATTTAGGTCATTTTCGTCCTCACTAGGCTTATTCTAATCCAATTAGGGTTTTTAACCAATCTTGTGCAACCAATAAGTGATATTGTGTCATTGGTTGAACATTTAGGTCATTTTCGTCATCCCTGGTCTTATTCTAATCCAATTAGGGTTTTAACCAATCTTGTGGATCCAATAAGTGCGTTTGTGTCATTGGTTGAACATTTAGGTCGTTTTCATTTTCCATAGTCTTATTCTAATCCAATTAGGGTTTTTAACCAATCTTGTGCATCCAAAAATTGCGTTTGAGTCATTGGATTAATATTTAGGTCATTTTCGTGGTCCCTAGGCTTATTCTAATCCAATTAGGGTTTTTAACCAATCTTGTGCATCCAATAAGTGATTTTGTGTCATTGGTTTAATATTTAGGTCATTTTCTTCCTCCCTAGCTTATTCTAATCCAGTTAGGGTTTTTAACCAATCATGTGCATCCAATAAGTGATTTTGTGTCATTGGTTGAACATTTAGGTCATTTTCGTCCTCCCTGGTCTTATTCTAATCCAATTAGGGTTTTAACCAATCTTGTGGATCCAATAAGTGCGTTTGTGTCATTGGTTGAACACTTAGGTCGTTTTCGTTTTCCATAGTCTTATTCTAACCCAATTAGGGTTTTTAACCCATCTTGTGCATCCAAAAAGTGCGTTTGAGTCATTGGATTAATATTTAGGTCATTTTCGTGGTCCCTAGGCTTATTCTAATCTAATTAGGGTCTTTAACCAATCTTGTGCATCCAATAAGTGATTTTGTGTCATTTGTTGAACATTTAGGTGATTTTCTTCCTCCGTAGCTTATTCTAATCCAGTTAGGGTTTTTACCCAATCTTGTGCATCCAATAAGTGATTTTGTGTCATTGGTTGAACATTTAGGTTATTTTCGTCCTCCCTGGGATTATTCTAATGCAATCAGCGTTTTTAACCAATCTCGTGGATCCAATTAGTGCTTTGTTTCATTGGTTGAACATTTAGGTCATTTTCGTCCTCCCTAGGCTTATTCTAATCCAATTAGGGTTTTTAACCAATCTTGTGCATCCAATAAGTGATTTTGTGTCATTGGTTGAACATTTAGGTCATTCTAGTCCTCCTTGGGCTTATTCTAATCAAATTAGGGTTTTAACCAATCTTATGGATCCAATATGTGATTTTGTGTCATTGGTTGAACATTTAGGTCATTCTAGTCCTCCTTGGGCTTATTCTAATCCAATTAGGGTTTTTAACCAATCTTGTGCATCGAATAAGTGCGTTTGAGTCATTGGATTAATATTTTGGTCATTTTTGTGGTCCCTAGGCTTATTCTAATCCAATTAGGGTTTTTAACCAATCTTGTGCATCCAATAAAATATTTTGTGTCATTGGTTGAACATTTAGGTCATTTTCGTCCTCCCTGGGTTTATTCTAATCCAATTAGGGTTTTAAACCAATCTTGTGCATCCAATAAGTGCGTTTGTGTCATTGGATTAACATTTGGGTCGTTTTCGTTTTCCATAGTCTTATTCTAATCCAATTTGGGTTTTTAACCAATCTTGTGCATCAAAAAAGTGCGTTTGAGTCATTGGATTAATATTTAGGTCATTTTTGTGGTCCCTAGGCTTATTCTAATCCAATTAGGGTTTTTAACCAATCTTGTGCATCCAATAAAATATTTTGTGTCATTGGTTGAACATTTAGGTCATTTTCGTCCTCCCTGGGTTTATTCTAATCCAATTAGGGTTTTAAACCAATCTTGTGCATCCAATAAGTGATATTGTGTCATTGGTTGGACATTTAGGTCATTTTCGTCCTCCCTAGGCTTATTCTAATCCAATTAGGGTCTTAACCAATCTTGTGCATCCAATAAGTAATTTTGTGTCATTTGTTGAACATTTAGGTGATTTTCTTCCTCCCTAGCTTATTCTAATCCAGTTAGGGTTTTTAACCAATCATGTGCATCCAATAAGTGATTTTGTGTCATTGGTTGAACATTTAGGTCATTTTCGTCCTCCCTGGTCTTATTCTAATCGAGTTAGGGTTTTAAAACAATCTTGTGCATCCAATAAGTGATTTTGTGTCATTGGTTGAACATTTAGGTTATTTTTGTCCTCCCTGGGCTTATTCTAATGCAATCAGCGTTTTTAACCAATCTCGTGGATCCAATTAGTGCTTTGTTTCATTGGTTGAACATTTAGGTCATTTTCGTCCTCCCTAGGCTTATTCTAATCTAATTAGGGTTTTTAACCAATCTTGTGCATCCAATAAGTGATTTTGTGTCATTGGTTGAACATTTAGGTCATTCTAGTCCTCCTTGGGCTTATTCTAATCAAATTAGGGTTTTAACCAATCTTGTGGATCCAATAAGTGCGTTTGTGTCATTGGTTGAACATTTAGGTCGTTTTGGTTTTCCATAGTCTTATTCTAATCCAATTAGGGTTTTTAACCAATCTTGTGCATCGAATAAGTGCGTTTGTGTCATTGGTTTAACATTTAGGTCATTTTCATCCTCCCTAGGCTTATTCTAATCCAATTAGGGTTTTTAACCAATCTTGTGCATCCAATAAGTGATATTGTGTCATTGGTTGGACATTTAGGTCATTTTCGTCCTCCCTAGGCTTATTCTAATCCAATTAGGGTCTTAACCAATCTTGTGCATCCAATAAGTGATTTTGTGTCATTTGTTGAACATTTAGGTGATTTTCTTCCTCCCTAGCTTGTTCTAATCCATTTAGGGTTTTAAACCAATCTTGTGCAACCAATAAGTGATTTTGTGTCATTGGTTGAACATTTAGGTCATTTTCGTCATCCCTGGTCTTATTCTAATCCAGTTAGGGTTTTAACCAATCTTGTGGATCCAATAAGTGCGTTTGTGTCATTGGTTGAACATTTAGGTCGTTTTCGTTTTCCATAGTCTTATTCTAATCCAATTTGGGTTTTTAACCAATCTTGTGCATCCAAAAAGTGCGTTTGAGTCATTGGATTAATATTTAGGTCGTTTTCGTGGTCCCTAGGCTTATTCTAATCCAATTAGGGTTTTTAACCAATCTTGTGCATCCAATAAAATATTTTGTGTCATTGGTTGAACATTTAGGTCATTTTCGTCCTCCCTGGGTTTATTCTAAACCAATTAGGGTTTTTAACCAATCTTGTGCATCCAATAAGTGCGTTTGTGTCATTGGATTAACATTTAGGTCATTTTCGTCCTCCCTAGGCTAATTCTAATCCAATTAGGGTTTCAACCAATCTCGTGCATCCAATATGTGATTTTGTGTAATTTTGTGTCATTGGTTGAACATTTAGGTCATTTTCGTCCTCACTAGGCTTATTCTAATCCAATTAGGGTTTTTAACCAATCTTGTGCAACCAATAAGTGATATTGTGTCATTGGTTGAACATTTAGGTCATTTTCGTCATCCATGGTCTTATTCTAATCCAATTAGGGTTTTAACCAATCTTGTGGATCCAATAAGTGCGTTTGTGTCATTGGTTGAACATTTAGGTCGTTTTCATTTTCCATAGTCTTATTCTAATCCAATTAGGGTTTTTAACCAATCTTGTGCATCCAAAAATTGCGTTTGAGTCATTGGATTAATATTTAGGTCATTTTCGTGGTCCCTAGGCTTATTCTAATCCAATTAGGGTTTTTAACCAATCTTGTGCATCCAATAAGTGATTTTGTGTCATTGGTTTAATATTTAGGTCATTTTCTTCCTCCCTAGCTTATTCTAATCCAGTTAGGGTTTTTAACCAATCATGTGCATCCAATAAGTGATTTTGTGTCATTGGTTGAACATTTAGGTCATTTTCGTCCTCCCTGGTCTTATTCTAATCCAATTAGGGTTTTAACCAATCTTGTGGATCCAATAAGTGCGTTTGTGTCATTGGTTGAACACTTAGGTCGTTTTCGTTTTCCATAGTCTTATTCTAATCCAATTAGGGTTGTTAACCAATCTTGTGCATCCAAAAAGTGCGTTTGAGTCATTGGATTAATATTTTGGTCATTTTCGTGGTCCCTAGGCTTATTCTAATCCAATTAGGGTTTTTAACCAATCTTGTGCATCCAATAAAATATTTTGTGTCATTGGTTGAACATTTAGGTCATTTTCGTCCTCCCTGGGTTTATTCTAATCCAATTAGGGTTTTTAACCAATCTTGTGCATCCAATAAGTGCGTTTGTGTCATTGGATTAACATTTAGGTCATTTTCGTCCTCCCTAGGCTAATTCTAATCCAATTAGGGTTTTAACCAATCTCGTGCATCCAATATGTGATTTTGTGTAATTTTGTGTCATTGGTTGAACATTTAGGTCATTTTCGTCCTCACTAGGCTTATTCTAATCCAATTAGGGTTTTTAACCAATCTTGTGCAACCAATAAGTGATATTGTGTCATTGGTTGAACATTTAGGTCATTTTCGTCATCCCTGGTCTTATTCTAATCCAATTAGGGTTTTAACCAATCTTGTGGATCCAATAAGTGCGTTTGTGTCATTGGTTGAACATTTAGGTCGTTTTCATTTTCCATAGTCTTATTCTAATCCAATTAGGGTTTTTAACCAATCTTGTGCATCCAAAAATTGCGTTTGAGTCATTGGATTAATATTTAGGTCATTTTCGTGGTCCCTAGGCTTATTCTAATCCAATTAGGGTTTTTAACCAATCTTGTGCATCCAATAAGTGATTTTGTGTCATTGGTTTAATATTTAGGTCATTTTCTTCCTCCCTAGCTTATTCTAATCCAGTTAGGGTTTTTAACCAATCATGTGCATCCAATAAGTGATTTTGTGTCATTGGTTGAACATTTAGGTCATTTTCGTCCTCC
>JBBPBQ010000003.1:27141168-27152504 GCA_037974755.1 Cicer yamashitae
TAATCCAATTAGGGTTTTTAACCAATCTTGTGCATCCAATAAGTGCGTTTGTGTCATTGGATTAACATTTAGGTCATTTTCGTCCTCCCTAGGCTAATTCTAATCCAATTAGGGTTTTAACCAATCTCGTGCATCCAATATGTGATTTTGTGTAATTTTGTGTCATTGGTTGAACATTTAGGTCATTTTCGTCCTCACTAGGCTTATTCTAATCCAATTAGGGTTTTTAACCAATCTTGTGCAACCAATAAGTGATATTGTGTCATTGGTTGAACATTTAGGTCATTTTCGTCATCCCTGGTCTTATTCTAATCCAATTAGGGTTTTAACCAATCTTGTGGATCCAATAAGTGCGTTTGTGTCATTGGTTGAACATTTAGGTCGTTTTCATTTTCCATAGTCTTATTCTAATCCAATTAGGGTTTTTAACCAATCTTGTGCATTCAAAAATTGCGTTTGAGTCATTGGATTAATATTTAGGTCATTTTCGTGGTCCCTAGGCTTATTCTAATCCAATTAGGGTTTTTAACCAATCTTGTGCATCCAATAAGTGATTTTGTGTCATTGGTTTAATATTTAGGTCATTTTCTTCCTCCCTAGCTTATTCTAATCCAGTTAGGGTTTTTAACCAATCATGTGCATCCAATAAGTGATTTTGTGTCATTGGTTGAACATTTAGGTCATTTTCGTCCTCCTTGGGCTTATTCTAGTGCAATTACCATTTTTACCGAATCTCGTGGATCCAATTAGTGCTTTGTTTCATTGGTTGAACATTTAGGTCATTTTCGTCCTCCCTAGGCTTATTCTAATCCAATTAGGGTCTTTAACCAATCTTGAGCTTCCAATAAGTGATTTTGTGTCATTTGTTGAACTTTTAGGTCATTTTCTTCCAACCTAGCTTATTCTAATCCAGTTAGGGTTTTAAACCAATCTTGTGCATCCAATAAGTGATTTTGTCTCATTCGTTGAACATTTAAGTCATTTTCGTCCTCCCTAGGCTTATTCTAATCCAATTAGGGTCTTTAACCAATCTTGTGCATCCAATAAGTGATTTTGTGTCATTGGTTGAACATTTAGGTCATTTTCTTCCTCCCTAGCTTATTCTAATCTAGTTAGGGTTTTTAACCAATCTTGTGCATCCAATAAGTGATTTTGTGTCATTGGTTTAATATTTAGGTCATTTTCTTCCTCCCTAGCTTATTCTAATCCAGTTAGGGTTTTTAACCAATCATGTGCATCCAATAAGTGATTTTGTGTCATTGGTTGAACATTTAGGTCATTTTCGTCCTCCCTGGTCTTATTCTAATCCAATTAGGGTTTTAACCAATCTTGTGGATCCAATAAGTGCGTTTGTGTCATTGGTTGAACACTTAGGTCGTTTTCGTTTTCCATAGTCTTATTCTAACCCAATTAGGGTTTTTAACCCATCTTGTGCATCCAAAAAGTGCGTTTGAGTCATTGGATTAATATTTAGGTCATTTTCGTGGTCCCTAGGCTTATTCTAATCTAATTAGGGTCTTTAACCAATCTTGTGCATCCAATAAGTGATTTTGTGTCATTTGTTGAACATTTAGGTGATTTTCTTCCTCCGTAGCTTATTCTAATCCAGTTAGGGTTTTTACCCAATCTTGTGCATCCAATAAGTGATTTTGTGTCATTGGTTGAACATTTAGGTTATTTTCGTCCTCCCTGGGATTATTCTAATGCAATCAGCGTTTTTAACCAATCTCGTGGATCCAATTAGTGCTTTGTTTCATTGGTTGAACATTTAGGTCATTTTCGTCCTCCCTAGGCTTATTCTAATCCAATTAGGGTTTTTAACCAATCTTGTGCATCCAATAAGTGATTTTGTGTCATTGGTTGAACATTTAGGTCATTCTAGTCCTCCTTGGGCTTATTCTAATCAAATTAGGGTTTTAACCAATCTTATGGATCCAATATGTGATTTTGTGTCATTGGTTGAACATTTAGGTCATTCTAGTCCTCCTTGGGCTTATTCTAATCCAATTAGGGTTTTTAACCAATCTTGTGCATCGAATAAGTGCGTTTGAGTCATTGGATTAATATTTTGGTCATTTTTGTGGTCCCTAGGCTTATTCTAATCCAATTAGGGTTTTTAACCAATCTTGTGCATCCAATAAAATATTTTGTGTCATTGGTTGAACATTTAGGTCATTTTCGTCCTCCCTGGGTTTATTCTAATCCAATTAGGGTTTTAAACCAATCTTGTGCATCCAATAAGTGCGTTTGTGTCATTGGATTAACATTTGGGTCGTTTTCGTTTTCCATAGTCTTATTCTAATCCAATTTGGGTTTTTAACCAATCTTGTGCATCAAAAAAGTGCGTTTGAGTCATTGGATTAATATTTAGGTCATTTTTGTGGTCCCTAGGCTTATTCTAATCCAATTAGGGTTTTTAACCAATCTTGTGCATCCAATAAAATATTTTGTGTCATTGGTTGAACATTTAGGTCATTTTCGTCCTCCCTGGGTTTATTCTAATCCAATTAGGGTTTTAAACCAATCTTGTGCATCCAATAAGTGATATTGTGTCATTGGTTGGACATTTAGGTCATTTTCGTCCTCCCTAGGCTTATTCTAATCCAATTAGGGTCTTAACCAATCTTGTGCATCCAATAAGTAATTTTGTGTCATTTGTTGAACATTTAGGTGATTTTCTTCCTCCCTAGCTTATTCTAATCCAGTTAGGGTTTTTAACCAATCATGTGCATCCAATAAGTGATTTTGTGTCATTGGTTGAACATTTAGGTCATTTTCGTCCTCCCTGGTCTTATTCTAATCGAGTTAGGGTTTTAAAACAATCTTGTGCATCCAATAAGTGATTTTGTGTCATTGGTTGAACATTTAGGTTATTTTTGTCCTCCCTGGGCTTATTCTAATGCAATCAGCGTTTTTAACCAATCTCGTGGATCCAATTAGTGCTTTGTTTCATTGGTTGAACATTTAGGTCATTTTCGTCCTCCCTAGGCTTATTCTAATCTAATTAGGGTTTTTAACCAATCTTGTGCATCCAATAAGTGATTTTGTGTCATTGGTTGAACATTTAGGTCATTCTAGTCCTCCTTGGGCTTATTCTAATCAAATTAGGGTTTTAACCAATCTTGTGGATCCAATAAGTGCGTTTGTGTCATTGGTTGAACATTTAGGTCGTTTTGGTTTTCCATAGTCTTATTCTAATCCAATTAGGGTTTTTAACCAATCTTGTGCATCGAATAAGTGCGTTTGTGTCATTGGTTTAACATTTAGGTCATTTTCATCCTCCCTAGGCTTATTCTAATCCAATTAGGGTTTTTAACCAATCTTGTGCATCCAATAAGTGATATTGTGTCATTGGTTGGACATTTAGGTCATTTTCGTCCTCCCTAGGCTTATTCTAATCCAATTAGGGTCTTAACCAATCTTGTGCATCCAATAAGTGATTTTGTGTCATTTGTTGAACATTTAGGTGATTTTCTTCCTCCCTAGCTTGTTCTAATCCATTTAGGGTTTTAAACCAATCTTGTGCAACCAATAAGTGATTTTGTGTCATTGGTTGAACATTTAGGTCATTTTCGTCATCCCTGGTCTTATTCTAATCCAGTTAGGGTTTTAACCAATCTTGTGGATCCAATAAGTGCGTTTGTGTCATTGGTTGAACATTTAGGTCGTTTTCGTTTTCCATAGTCTTATTCTAATCCAATTTGGGTTTTTAACCAATCTTGTGCATCCAAAAAGTGCGTTTGAGTCATTGGATTAATATTTAGGTCGTTTTCGTGGTCCCTAGGCTTATTCTAATCCAATTAGGGTTTTTAACCAATCTTGTGCATCCAATAAAATATTTTGTGTCATTGGTTGAACATTTAGGTCATTTTCGTCCTCCCTGGGTTTATTCTAAACCAATTAGGGTTTTTAACCAATCTTGTGCATCCAATAAGTGCGTTTGTGTCATTGGATTAACATTTAGGTCATTTTCGTCCTCCCTAGGCTAATTCTAATCCAATTAGGGTTTCAACCAATCTCGTGCATCCAATATGTGATTTTGTGTAATTTTGTGTCATTGGTTGAACATTTAGGTCATTTTCGTCCTCACTAGGCTTATTCTAATCCAATTAGGGTTTTTAACCAATCTTGTGCAACCAATAAGTGATATTGTGTCATTGGTTGAACATTTAGGTCATTTTCGTCATCCATGGTCTTATTCTAATCCAATTAGGGTTTTAACCAATCTTGTGGATCCAATAAGTGCGTTTGTGTCATTGGTTGAACATTTAGGTCGTTTTCATTTTCCATAGTCTTATTCTAATCCAATTAGGGTTTTTAACCAATCTTGTGCATCCAAAAATTGCGTTTGAGTCATTGGATTAATATTTAGGTCATTTTCGTGGTCCCTAGGCTTATTCTAATCCAATTAGGGTTTTTAACCAATCTTGTGCATCCAATAAGTGATTTTGTGTCATTGGTTTAATATTTAGGTCATTTTCTTCCTCCCTAGCTTATTCTAATCCAGTTAGGGTTTTTAACCAATCATGTGCATCCAATAAGTGATTTTGTGTCATTGGTTGAACATTTAGGTCATTTTCGTCCTCCTTGGGCTTATTCTAGTGCAATTACCATTTTTACCGAATCTCGTGGATCCAATTAGTGCTTTGTTTCATTGGTTGAACATTTAGGTCATTTTCGTCCTCCCTAGGCTTATTCTAATCCAATTAGGGTCTTTAACCAATCTTGAGCTTCCAATAAGTGATTTTGTGTCATTTGTTGAACTTTTAGGTCATTTTCTTCCAACCTAGCTTATTCTAATCCAGTTAGGGTTTTAAACCAATCTTGTGCATCCAATAAGTGATTTTGTCTCATTCGTTGAACATTTAAGTCATTTTCGTCCTCCCTAGGCTTATTCTAATCCAATTAGTGTCTTTAACCAATCTTGTGCATCCAATAAGTGATTTTGTGTCATTGGTTGAACATTTAGGTCATTTTCTTCCTCCCTAGCTTATTCTAATCTAGTTAGGGTTTTTAACCAATCTTGTGCATCCAATAAGTGATTTTGTGTCATTGGTTTAATATTTAGGTCATTTTCTTCCTCCCTAGCTTATTCTAATCCAGTTAGGGTTTTTAACCAATCATGTGCATCCAATAAGTGATTTTGTGTCATTGGTTGAACATTTAGGTCATTTTCGTCCTCCCTGGTCTTATTCTAATCCAATTAGGGTTTTAACCAATCTTGTGGATCCAATAAGTGCGTTTGTGTCATTGGTTGAACACTTAGGTCGTTTTCGTTTTCCATAGTCTTATTCTAACCCAATTAGGGTTTTTAACCCATCTTGTGCATCCAAAAAGTGCGTTTGAGTCATTGGATTAATATTTAGGTCATTTTCGTGGTCCCTAGGCTTATTCTAATCTAATTAGGGTCTTTAACCAATCTTGTGCATCCAATAAGTGATTTTGTGTCATTTGTTGAACATTTAGGTGATTTTCTTCCTCCGTAGCTTATTCTAATCCAGTTAGGGTTTTTACCCAATCTTGTGCATCCAATAAGTGATTTTGTGTCATTGGTTGAACATTTAGGTTATTTTCGTCCTCCCTGGGATTATTCTAATGCAATCAGCGTTTTTAACCAATCTCGTGGATCCAATTAGTGCTTTGTTTCATTGGTTGAACATTTAGGTCATTTTCGTCCTCCCTAGGCTTATTCTAATCCAATTAGGGTTTTTAACCAATCTTGTGCATCCAATAAGTGATTTTGTGTCATTGGTTGAACATTTAGGTCATTCTAGTCCTCCTTGGGCTTATTCTAATCAAATTAGGGTTTTAACCAATCTTATGGATCCAATATGTGATTTTGTGTCATTGGTTGAACATTTAGGTCATTCTAGTCCTCCTTGGGCTTATTCTAATCCAATTAGGGTTTTTAACCAATCTTGTGCATCGAATAAGTGCGTTTGAGTCATTGGATTAATATTTTGGTCATTTTTGTGGTCCCTAGGCTTATTCTAATCCAATTAGGGTTTTTAACCAATCTTGTGCATCCAATAAAATATTTTGTGTCATTGGTTGAACATTTAGGTCATTTTCGTCCTCCCTGGGTTTATTCTAATCCAATTAGGGTTTTAAACCAATCTTGTGCATCCAATAAGTGCGTTTGTGTCATTGGATTAACATTTGGGTCGTTTTCGTTTTCCATAGTCTTATTCTAATCCAATTTGGGTTTTTAACCAATCTTGTGCATCAAAAAAGTGCGTTTGAGTCATTGGATTAATATTTAGGTCATTTTTGTGGTCCCTAGGCTTATTCTAATCCAATTAGGGTTTTTAACCAATCTTGTGCATCCAATAAAATATTTTGTGTCATTGGTTGAACATTTAGGTCATTTTCGTCCTCCCTGGGTTTATTCTAATCCAATTAGGGTTTTAAACCAATCTTGTGCATCCAATAAGTGCGTTTGTGTCATTGGATTAACATTTGGGTCGTTTTCGTTTTCCATAGTCTTATTCTAATCCAATTTGGGTTTTTAACCAATCTTGTGCATCAAAAAAGTGCGTTTGAGTCATTGGATTAATATTTAGGTCATTTTTGTGGTCCCTAGGCTTATTCTAATCCAATTAGGGTTTTTAACCAATCTTGTGCATCCAATAAAATATTTTGTGTCATTGGTTGAACATTTAGGTCATTTTCGTCCTCCCTGGGTTTATTCTAATCCAATTAGGGTTTTAAACCAATCTTGTGCATCCAATAAGTGATATTGTGTCATTGGTTGGACATTTAGGTCATTTTCGTCCTCCCTAGGCTTATTCTAATCCAATTAGGGTCTTAACCAATCTTGTGCATCCAATAAGTAATTTTGTGTCATTTGTTGAACATTTAGGTGATTTTCTTCCTCCCTAGCTTATTCTAATCCAGTTAGGGTTTTTAACCAATCATGTGCATCCAATAAGTGATTTTGTGTCATTGGTTGAACATTTAGGTCATTTTCGTCCTCCCTGGTCTTATTCTAATCGAGTTAGGGTTTTAAAACAATCTTGTGCATCCAATAAGTGATTTTGTGTCATTGGTTGAACATTTAGGTTATTTTTGTCCTCCCTGGGCTTATTCTAATGCAATCAGCGTTTTTAACCAATCTCGTGGATCCAATTAGTGCTTTGTTTCATTGGTTGAACATTTAGGTCATTTTCGTCCTCCCTAGGCTTATTCTAATCAAATTAGGGTTTTAACCAATCTTATGGATCCAATATGTGATTTTGTGTCATTGGTTGAACATTTAGGTCATTCTAGTCCTCCTTGGGCTTATTCTAATCCAATTAGGGTTTTTAACCAATCTTGTGCATCGAATAAGTGCGTTTGAGTCATTGGATTAATATTTAGGTCATTTTTGTGGTCCCTAGGCTTATTCTAATCCAATTAGGGTTTTTAACCAATCTTGTGCATCCAATAAAATATTTTGTGTCATTGGTTGAACATTTAGGTCATTTTCGTCCTCCCTGGGTTTATTCTAATCCAATTAGGGTTTTAAACCAATCTTGTGCATCCAATAAGTGCGTTTGTGTCATTGGATTAACATTTAGGTCATTTTCGTCCTCCCTAGGCTAATTCTAATCCAATTAGGGTTTTTAATCAATCTTGTGCATCCAACAAGAGATTTTGTGTCATTGGTTGAACATTTAGGTCATTTTCGTCCTCCCTAGGCTTATTCTTATCCAACTAGGGTTTTTAACAAATCTTGTGCATCCAATAAGTGCGTTTGTGTCATTGGATTAACATTTAGGTCATTTTGGTCCTCCCTACGCTAATTCTAATCCAATTAGGGTTTTTAACCAATCTTGTGCGTCCAATAAGTGCGTTTGTGTCATTGGTTTAACATTTAGGTCATTTTCTTCCTCCCTAGGCTTATTCTAATCCAATTAGGGTTTTTAACCAATCTTGTGCATCCAATAAGTGATATTGTGTCATTGGTTGAACATTTAGGTTGTTTCCATTTTCCATAGTCTTATTCTAATCCAATTAGAGTTTTTAACCAATCTTGTGCATCCAATAAGTGTGTTTGTGACATTGGTTTAACATTTAGGTTATTTTCGTCCTCCCTAGGCTTATTCTAATCCAATTAGGGTTTTTAACCAATCTTTTGCATCCAATAAGTGATATTGTGTCATTGGTTGAACATTTAGGTCAATTTCGTCCTCCCTAGGCTTATTCTAATCCAATTAGGGTCTTTAACCAATCTTGTGCATCCAATAAGTGATTTTGTGTCATTTGTTGAACATTTAGGTGATTTTTTTCCTCCGTAGCTTATTCTATTCCAGTTAGGGTTTTAAAACAATCTTGTGCATCCAATAAGTAATATTGTGTCATTGGTTGAACATTTAGGTTATTTTCGTCCTCCCTGGGATTATTCTAATGCAATCAGCGTTTTTAACCAATCTCGTGGATTCAATTAGTGCTTTGTTTCATTGGTTGAACATTTAGGTCATTTTCGTCCTCCCTAGGCTTATTCTAATCCAATTAGGGTTTTTAACCAATCTTGTGCATCCAATAAGTGATTTTATGTCATTGGTTGAACATTTAGGTCATTCTAGTCCTCCTTGGGCTTATTCTAATCCAATTAGGGTTTTTAACCAATCTTGTGCATCGAATAAGTGCGTTTGTGTCATTGGTTTAACATTTAGGTCATTTTCTTCCTCCCTAGGCTTATTCTAATCCAATTAGGGTTTTTAACCAATCTTGTGCATCCAATAAGTGATATTGTGTCATTGGTTGGACATTTAGGTCATTTTCGTCCTCCCTAGGCTTATTCTAATCCAATTAGGGTCTTAACCAATCTTGTGCATCCAATAAGTAATTTTGTGTCATTTGTTGAACAATTAGGTGATTTTCTTCCTCCCTAGCTTATTCTAATCCAGTTAGGGTTTTAAACCACTCTTGTGCATCCAATAAGTGATTTTGTGTCATTGGTTGAACATTTAGGTCATTTTCGTCCTCCCTGGTCTTATTCTAATCCAGTTAGGGTTTTAAAACAATCTTGTGCATCCAATAAGTGATTTTGTGTCATTGGTTGAACATTTAGGTTATTTTTGTCCTCCCTGGGCTTATTCTAATGCAATCAGCGTTTTTAACCAATCTCGTGGATCCAATTAGTGCTTTGTTTCATTGGTTGAACATTTAGGTCATTTTCGTCCTCCCTAGGCTTATTCTAATCCAATTAGGGTTTTTAACCAATCTTGTGCATCCAATAAGTGATTTTGTGTCATTGGTTGAACATTTAGGTCATTCTAGTCCTCCTTGGGCTTATTCTAATCAAATTAGGATTTTAACCAATCTTGTGGATCCAATAAGTGCGTTTGTGTCATTGGTTGAACATTTAGGTCGTTTTGGTTTTCCATAGTCTTATTCTAATCCAATTAGGGTTTTTAACCAATCTTGTGCATCGAATAAGTGCGTTTGTGTCATTGGTTTAACATTTAGGTCATTTTCTTCCTCCCTTGGCTTATTCTAATCCAATTAGGGTTTTTAAACAATGTTGTGCATCCAATAAGTGATATTGTATCATTGGTTGAACATTTAGGTCATTTTCGTCCTCACTAGGCTTATTCTAATCCAATTAGGGTTTTTAACCAATCTTGTGCATCCAATAAGTGATATTGTGTCATTGGTTGAACATTTAGGTCATTTTCGTCATCCCTGGTCTTATTCTAATCCAATTAGGGTTTTAATCAATCTTGTGGATCCAATAAGTGCGTTTGTGTCATTGGTTGAACATTTAGGTCGTTTTCATTTTCCATAGTCTTATTCTAATCCAATTAGGGTTTTTAACCAATCTTGTGCATCCAAAAATTGCGTTTGAGTCATTGGATTAATATTTAGGTCATTTTCGTGGTCCCTAGGCTTATTCTAATCCAATTAGGGTTTTTAACCAATCTTGTGCATCCAATAAGTGATTTTGTGTCATTGGTTTAATATTTAGGTCATTTTCTTCCTCCCTAGCTTATTCTAATCCAGTTAGGGTTTTTAACCAATCATGTGCATCCAATAAGTGATTTTGTGTCATTGGTTGAACATTTAGGTCATTTTCGTCCTCCCTGGTCTTATTCTAATCCAATTAGGGTTTTAACCAATCTTGTGGATCCAATAAGTGCGTTTGTGTCATTGGTTGAACACTTAGGTCGTTTTCGTTTTCCATAGTCTTATTCTAATCCAATTAGGGTTGTTAACCAATCTTGTGCATCCAAAAAGTGCGTTTGAGTCATTGGATTAATATTTTGGTCATTTTCGTGGTCCCTAGGCTTATTCTAATCCAATTAGGGTTTTTAACCAATCTTGTGCATCCAATAAAATATTTTGTGTCATTGGTTGAACATTTAGGTCATTTTCGTCCTCCCTGGGTTTATTCTAATCCAATTAGGGTTTTTAACCAATCTTGTGCATCCAATAAGTGCGTTTGTGTCATTGGATTAACATTTAGGTCATTTTCGTCCTCCCTAGGCTAATTCTAATCCAATTAGGGTTTTAACAAATCTCGTGCATCCAATATGTGATTTTGTGTAATTTTGTGTCATTGGTTGAACATTTAGGTCATTTTCGTCCTCACTAGGCTTATTCTAATCCAATTAGGGTTTTTAACCAATCTTCTGCAACCAATAAGTGATATTGTGTCATTGGTTGAACATTTAGGTCATTTTCGTCATCCCTGGTCTTATTCTAATCCAATTAGGGTTTTAACCAATCTTGTGGATCCAATAAGTGCGTTTGTGTCATTGGTTGAACATTTAGGTCGTTTTCATTTTCCATAGTCTTATTCTAATCCAATTAGTGTTTTTAACCAATCTTGTGCATTCAAAAATTGCGTTTGAGTCATTGCATTAATATTTAGGTCATTTTCGTGGTCCCTAGGCTTATTCTAATCCAATTAGGGTTTTTAACCAATCATGTGCATCCAATAAGTGATTTTGTGTCATTGGTTTAATATTTAGGTCATTTTCTTCCTCCCTAGCTTATTCTAATCCAGTTAGGGTTTTTAACCAATCATGTGCATCCAATAAGTGATTTTGTGTCATTGGTTGAACATTTAGGTCATTTTCGTCCTCCTTGGGCTTATTCTAGTGCAATAACCATTTTTACCGAATCTCGTGGATCCAATTAGTGCTTTGTTTCATTGGTTGAACATTTAGGTCATTTTCGTCCTCCCTAGGCTTATTCTAATCCAATTAGGGTCTTTAACCAATCTTGAGCATCCAATAAGTGATTTTGTGTCATTTGTTGAACTTTTAGGTCATTTTCTTCCAACCTAGCTTATTCTAATCCAGTTAGGGTTTTAAACCAATCTTGTGCATCCAATAAGTGATTTTGTC
>JBBPBQ010000003.1:27163548-27173631 GCA_037974755.1 Cicer yamashitae
AACCAATCTTGTGCATCCAATAAGTGATTTTGTGTGATTGGTTGAACATTTAGGTCATTTTCGTCCTCCCTTGGCTTATTCTAATGCAATCAGCGTTTTTAACCAATCTCGTGGATCTAATTAGTGCTTTGTTTCATTGGTTGAACATTTAGGTCATTTTCGTCCTCCTTAGGCTTATTCTAATCCAATTAGGGTTTTTAACCAATCTTGTGCATCCAAAAAGTGCGTTTGAGTCATTGGATTAATATTTAGGTTATTTTCGTGGTCCCTAGGCTTATTCTAATCCAATTAGGGTTTTTAACCAATCTTGTGCATCCAATAAGTGATTTTGTGTCACTGGTTGAACATTTAGGTCATTTTCGTCCTCCCTGGGCTTATTCTAATGCAATTAGCGTTTTTAACCAATCTCGTGGATCCAATTAGTGCTTTGTTTCATTGGTTGAACATTTAGTTCATTTTCGTCCTCCCTAGGCTTATTCTAATCCAATTAGGGTTTTTAACCAATCTTGTGCATCCAATAAGTGATATCGTGTCATTGGTTGGACATTTAGGTCATTTTCTTCCTCCCTAGGCTTATTCTAATCCAATTAGGGTCTTAACCAATCTTGTGCTTCCAATAAGTGATTTTGTGTCATTTGTTTAACATTTAGGTGATTTTCTTCCTCCCTAGCTTATTATAATCCAGTTAGGGTTTTAAACCAATCTTGTGCATCCAATAATTGATTTTGTGTCATTGGTTGAACATTTAGGTCATTTTCGTCCTTCCTGGTCCTATTCTAATCCAATTAGGGTTTTAACCAATCTTGTGGATCCAATAAGTGCGTTTGTGTCATTGGTTGAACATTTAGGTCGTTTTCGTTTTCCATAGTCTTATTCTAATCCAATTAGGGTTTTTAACCAATCTTGTGCATCCAATAAGTGCGTTGGTGTCATTGGTTTAACATTTAGGTCACTTTCGTCCTCCCTAGGCTTATTCTAATCCAATTAGGGTTTTTAACCAATCTTGTGCATCCAATAAGTGATATTGTGTCATTGGTTGAACATTTAGGTCATTTTCGTCATCCCTGGTCTTATTCTAATCCAATTAGGGTTTTAACCAATCTTGTGGATCCAATAAGTGCGTTTGTGTCATTGGTTGAACATTTAGGTCGTTTTCATTTTCCATAGTCTTATTCTAATCCAATTAGGGTTTTTAACCAATCTTGTGCATCCAAAAATTGCGTTTGAGTCATTGGATTAATATTTAGGTCATTTTCGTGGTCCCTAGGCTTATTCTAATCCAATTAGGGTTTTTAACCAATCTTGTGCATCCAATAAGTGATTTTGTGTCATTGGTTTAATATTTAGGTCATTTTCTTCCTCCCTAGCTTATTCTAATCCAGTTAGGGTTTTTAACCAATCATGTGCATCCAATAAGTGATTTTGTGTCATTGGCTGAACATTTAGGTCATTTTCGTCCTCCCTGGTCTTATTCTAATCCAATTAGGGTTTTAACCAATCTTGTGGATCCAATAAGTGCGTTTGTGTCATTGGTTGAACACTTAGGTCGTTTTCGTTTTCCATAGTCTTATTCTAATCCAATTAGGGTTTTTAACCAATCTTGTGCATCCAAAAAGTGCGTTTGAGTCATTGGATTAATATTTAGGTCATTTTCGTGGTCCCTAGGCTTATTCTAATCCAATTAGGGTCTTTAACCAATCTTGTGCATCCAATAAGTGATTTTGTGTCATTTGTTGAACATTTAGGTGATTTTCTTCCTCCGTAGCTTATTCTAATCCAGTTAGGGTTTTAAAACAATCTTGTGCATCCAATAAGTGATTTTGTGTCATTGGTTGAACATTTAGGTTATTTTCGTCCTCCCTGGGATTATTCTAATGCAATCAGCGTTGTTAACCAATCTCGTGGATCCAATTAGTGCTTTGTTTCATTGGTTGAACATTTAGGTCATTTTCGTCCTCCCTAGGCTTATTCTAATCTAATTAGGGTTTTTAACCAATCTTGTGCATCCAATAAGTGATTTTGTGTCATTGGTTGAACATTTAGGTCATTCTAGTCCTCCTTGGGCTTATTCTAATCAAATTAGGGTTTTAACCAATCTTGTGGATCCAATAAGTGCGTTTGTGTCATTGGTTGAACATTTAGGTCGTTTTGGTTTTCCATAGTCTTATTCTAATCCAATTAGGGTTTTTAACCAATCTTGTGCATCGAATAAGTGCGTTTGTGTCATTGGTTTAACATTTAGGTCATTTTCATCCTCCCTAGGCTTATTCTAATCCAATTAGGGTTTTTAACCAATCTTGTGCATCCAATAAGTGATATTGTGTCATTGGTTGGACATTTAGGTCATTTTCGTCCTCCCTAGGCTTATTCTAATCCAATTAGGGTCTTAACCAATCTTGTGCATCCAATAAGTGATTTTGTGTCATTTGTTGAACATTTAGGTGATTTTCTTCCTCCCTAGCTTGTTCTAATCCATTTAGGGTTTTAAACCAATCTTGTGCAACCAATAAGTGATTTTGTGTCATTGGTTGAACATTTAGGTCATTTTCGTCATCCCTGGTCTTATTCTAATCCAGTTAGGGTTTTAACCAATCTTGTGGATCCAATAAGTGCGTTTGTGTCATTGGTTGAACATTTAGGTCGTTTTCGTTTTCCATAGTCTTATTCTAATCCAATTTGGGTTTTTAACCAATCTTGTGCATCCAAAAAGTGCGTTTGAGTCATTGGATTAATATTTAGGTCGTTTTCGTGGTCCCTAGGCTTATTCTAATCCAATTAGGGTTTTTAACCAATCTTGTGCATCCAATAAAATATTTTGTGTCATTGGTTGAACATTTAGGTCATTTTCGTCCTCCCTGGGTTTATTCTAAACCAATTAGGGTTTTTAACCAATCTTGTGCATCCAATAAGTGCGTTTGTGTCATTGGATTAACATTTAGGTCATTTTCGTCCTCCCTAGGCTAATTCTAATCCAATTAGGGTTTTAACCAATCTTGTGCATCCAATAAGTGTGTTTGTGTCATTGGTTAAACATTTAGGTCATTTTCTTCCTCCCTAGGCTTATTCTAATCCAATTAGGGTTTTTAACCAATCTTGTGCATCCAATAAGTGATATTGTGTCATTGGTAGAACATTTTGGTCATTTTCGTCCTCCCTAGGCTTATTCTAATCCAATTAGGGTCTTCAACCAATCTTGTGCATCCAATAACTGATTTTGTGTCATTTGTTGAACATTTAGGTGACTTTCTTCCTCCCTAGCTTATTCTAATCCAGTTAGGGTTTTAAACCAATCTTGTGCATCCAATAAGTGATTTTGTGTGATTGGTTGAACATTTAGGTCATTTTCGTCCTCCCTTGGCTTATTCTAATGCAATCAGCGTTTTTAACCAATCTCGTGGATCTAATTAGTGCTTTGTTTCATTGGTTGAACATTTAGGTCATTTTCGTCCTCCTTAGGCTTATTCTAATCCAATTAGGGTTTTTAACCAATCTTGTGCATCCAAAAAGTGCGTTTGAGTCATTGGATTAATATTTAGGTTATTTTCGTGGTCCCTAGGCTTATTCTAATCCAATTAGGGTTTTTAACCAATCTTGTGCATCCAATAAGTGATTTTGTGTCACTGGTTGAACATTTAGGTCATTTTCGTCCTCCCTGGGCTTATTCTAATGCAATTAGCATTTTTAACCAATCTCGTGGATCCAATTAGTGCTTTGTTTCATTGGTTGAACATTTAGTTCATTTTCGTCCTCCCTAGGCTTATTCTAATCCAATTAGGGTTTTTAACCAATCTTGTGCATCCAATAAGTGATATCGTGTCATTGGTTGGACATTTAGGTTATTTTCTTCCTCCCTAGGCTTATTCTAATCCAATTAGGGTCTTAACCAATCTTGTGCTTCCAATAAGTGATTTTGTGTCATTTGTTTAACATTTGGGTGATTTTCTTCCTCCCTAGCTTATTCTAATCCAGTTAGGGTTTGAAACCAATCTTGTGCATCCAATAATTGATTTTGTGTCATTGGTTGAACATTTAGGTCATTTTCGTCTTTCCTGGTCCTATTCTAATCCAATTAGGGTTTTAACCAATCTTGTGGATCCAATAAGTGCGTTTGTGTCATTGGTTGAACATTTAGGTCGTTTTCGTTTTCCATAGTCTTATTCTAATCCAATTAGGGTTTTTAACCAATCTTGTGCATCCAATAAGTGCGTTGGTGTCCTTGGTTTAACATTTAGGTCACTTTCGTCCTCCCTAGGTTTATTCTAATCCAATTAGGGTTTTTAACCAATCTTGTGCATCCAATAAGTGATATTGTGTCATTGGTTGAACATTTAGGTCATTTTCGTCATCCCTGGTCTTATTCTAATCCAATTAGGGTTTTAACCAATCTTGTGGATCCAATAAGTGCGTTTGTGTCATTGGTTGAACATTTACGTCGTTTTCATTTTCCATAGTCTTATTCTAATCCAATTAGGGTTTTTAACCAATCTTGTGCATCCAAAAAGTGCGTTTGAGTCATTGGAATAATATTTAGGTCATTTTCGTGGTCCCTAGGCTTATTCTAATCCAATTAGGGTTTTTAACCAATCTTGTGCATCCAATAAGTGATTTTGTGTCATTGGTTGAACATTTAGGTCATTTTCGTCCTCCCTGGGCTTATTATAATGCAATTAGCATTTTTACCGAATATCGTGGATCCAATTAGTGATTTGTTTCATTGGTTGAACATTTAGGTCATTTTCGTCCTCCCTAGGCTTATTCTGATGCAATTAGGGTCTTTAACCAATCATGAGCATCCAATAAGTGATTTTGTGTCATTTGTTGAACATTTAGGTCATTTTCTTCCACCCTAGCTTATTCTAATCCAGTTAGGGTTTTAAACCATTCTTGTGCATCCAATATGTGATTTTGTCTCATTCGTTGAACATTTAGGTCATTTTCGTCCTCCCTAAGCTTATTCTAATCCAATTAGGGTCTTTAACCAATCTTGTGCATCCAATAAGTGATTTTGTGTCATTGGTTGAACATTTAGGTCATTTTCTTCCTCCCTAGCTTATTCTAATCCAGTTAGGGTTTTTACCCAATCTTGTGCATCCAATAAGTGATTTTGTGTCACTGGTTGAACATTTAGGTCATTTTCGTCCTCCCTGGGCTTATTCTAATGCAATTAGCGTTTTTAACCAATCTCGTGGATCCAATTAGTGCTTTGTTTCATTGGTTGAACATTTAGTTCATTTTCGTCCTCCCTAGGCTTATTCTAATCCAATTAGGGTTTTTAACCAATCTTGTGCATCCAATAAGTGATATCGTGTCATTGGTTGGACATTTAGGTTATTTTCTTCCTCCCTAGGCTTATTCTAATCCAATTAGGGTCTTAACCAATCTTGTGCTTCCAATAAGTGATTTTGTGTCATTTGTTTAACATTTGGGTGATTTTCTTCCTCCCTAGCTTATTCTAATCCAGTTAGGGTTTGAAACCAATCTTGTGCATCCAATAATTGATTTTGTGTCATTGGTTGAACATTTAGGTCATTTTCGTCTTTCCTGGTCCTATTCTAATCCAATTAGGGTTTTAACCAATCTTGTGGATCCAATAAGTGCGTTTGTGTCATTGGTTGAACATTTAGGTCGTTTTCGTTTTCCATAGTCTTATTCTAATCCAATTAGGGTTTTTAACCAATCTTGTGCATCCAATAAGTGCGTTGGTGTCCTTGGTTTAACATTTAGGTCACTTTCGTCCTCCCTAGGTTTATTCTAATCCAATTAGGGTTTTTAACCAATCTTGTGCATCCAATAAGTGATATTGTGTCATTGGTTGAACATTTAGGTCATTTTCGTCATCCCTGGTCTTATTCTAATCCAATTAGGGTTTTAACCAATCTTGTGGATCCAATAAGTGCGTTTGTGTCATTGGTTGAACATTTACGTCGTTTTCATTTTCCATAGTCTTATTCTAATCCAATTAGGGTTTTTAACCAATCTTGTGCATCCAAAAAGTGCGTTTGAGTCATTGGAATAATATTTAGGTCATTTTCGTGGTCCCTAGGCTTATTCTAATCCAATTAGGGTTTTTAACCAATCTTGTGCATCCAATAAGTGATTTTGTGTCATTGGTTGAACATTTAGGTCATTTTCGTCCTCCCTGGGCTTATTATAATGCAATTAGCATTTTTACCGAATATCGTGGATCCAATTAGTGATTTGTTTCATTGGTTGAACATTTAGGTCATTTTCGTCCTCCCTAGGCTTATTCTGATGCAATTAGGGTCTTTAACCAATCATGAGCATCCAATAAGTGATTTTGTGTCATTTGTTGAACATTTAGGTCATTTTCTTCCACCCTAGCTTATTCTAATCCAGTTAGGGTTTTAAACCATTCTTGTGCATCCAATATGTGATTTTGTCTCATTCGTTGAACATTTAGGTCATTTTCGTCCTCCCTAAGCTTATTCTAATCCAATTAGGGTCTTTAACCAATCTTGTGCATCCAATAAGTGATTTTGTGTCATTGGTTGAACATTTAGGTCATTTTCTTCCTCCCTAGCTTATTCTAATCCAGTTAGGGTTTTTACCCAATCTTGTGCATCCAATAAGTGATTTTGTGTCACTGGTTGAACATTTAGGTCATTTTCGTCCTCCCTGGGCTTATTCTAATGCAATTAGCGTTTTTAACCAATCTCGTGGATCCAATTAGTGCTTTGTTTCATTGGTTGAACATTTAGTTCATTTTCGTCCTCCCTAGGCTTATTCTAATCCAATTAGGGTTTTTAACCAATCTTGTGCATCCAATAAGTGATATCGTGTCATTGGTTGGACATTTAGGTTATTTTCTTCCTCCCTAGGCTTATTCTAATCCAATTAGGGTCTTAACCAATCTTGTGCTTCCAATAAGTGATTTTGTGTCATTTGTTTAACATTTGGGTGATTTTCTTCCTCCCTAGCTTATTCTAATCCAGTTAGGGTTTGAAACCAATCTTGTGCATCCAATAATTGATTTTGTGTCATTGGTTGAACATTTAGGTCATTTTCGTCTTTCCTGGTCCTATTCTAATCCAATTAGGGTTTTAACCAATCTTGTGGATCCAATAAGTGCGTTTGTGTCATTGGTTGAACATTTAGGTCGTTTTCGTTTTCCATAGTCTTATTCTAATCCAATTAGGGTTTTTAACCAATCTTGTGCATCCAATAAGTGCGTTGGTGTCCTTGGTTTAACATTTAGGTCACTTTCGTCCTCCCTAGGTTTATTCTAATCCAATTAGGGTTTTTAACCAATCTTGTGCATCCAATAAGTGATATTGTGTCATTGGTTGAACATTTAGGTCATTTTCGTCATCCCTGGTCTTATTCTAATCCAATTAGGGTTTTAACCAATCTTGTGGATCCAATAAGTGCGTTTGTGTCATTGGTTGAACATTTACGTCGTTTTCATTTTCCATAGTCTTATTCTAATCCAATTAGGGTTTTTAACCAATCTTGTGCATCCAAAAAGTGCGTTTGAGTCATTGGAATAATATTTAGGTCATTTTCGTCCTCCCTAGGCTTATTCTAATCCAGTTAGGGTTTTTACCCAATCTTGTGCATCCAATAACTGATTTTGTGTCATTGGTTGAACATTTATGTCATTTTCGTCCTCCCTGGGCTTATTCTAATGCAATTAGCGTTTTTAACCAATCTCGTGGATCCAATTAGTGCTTTGTTTCATTGGTTGAACATTTAGGTCATTTTCGTCCTCCCTAGGCTTATTCTAATCCAATTAGGGTTTTTAACCAATCTTGTGCATCCAATAAGTGATATCGTGTCATTGGTTGGACATTTAGGTCTTTTTCTTCCTCCCTAGGCTTATTCTAATCCAATTAGGGTCTTAACCAATCCTGTGCTTCCAATAAGTGATTTTGTGTCATTTGTTGAACATTTAGGTGATTTTCTTCCTCCCTAGCTTATTCTAATCCAGTTAGGGTTTTAAACCAATCTTGTGCATCCAATAATTGATTTTGTGTCATTGGTTGAACATTTAGGTCATTTTCGTCCTCCCTGGTCCTATTCTAATCCAATTAGGGTTTTAACCAATCTTGTGGATCCAATAAGTGCGTTTGTGTCATTGGTTGAACATTTAGGTCGTTTTCGTTTTCCATAGTCTTATTCTAATCCAATTAGGGTTTTTAACCAATCTTGTGCATCCAATAAGTGCGTTGGTGTCCTTGGTTTAACATTTAGGTCATTTTCGTCCTCCCTAGGCTTATTCTAATCCAATTAGGGTTTTTAACCAATCTTGTGCATCCAATAAGTGATATTGTGTCATTGGTTGAACATTTAGGTCATTTTCGTCATCCCTGGTCTTATTCTAATCCAATTAGGGTTTTTAACTAATCTTGTGCATCCAATAAGTGATATTGTGTCATTGGTTGAACATTTAGGTCATTTTCGTCATCCCTGGTCTTATTCTAATCCAATTAGGGTTTTAACCAATCTTGTGGATCCAATAAGTGCGTTTGTGTCATTGGATTAATATTTAGGTCATTTTCGTGGTCCCTTGGCTTATTCTAATCCAATTAGGGTTTTTAACCAATCTTGTGCATCCAAAAAGTGCGTTTGAGTCATTGGATTAATATTTAGGTCATTTTCGAGGTCCCTAGGCTTATTCTAATCCAATTAGGGTTTTTAACCAATCTTGTGCATCCAATAAGTGATTTTGTGTCATTGGTTTAATATTTAGGTGATTTTCTTCCTCCCTAGCTTATTCTAATCCAGTTAGGGTTTTTAACCAATCTTGTGCATCCAATAAGTGATTTTGTGTCATTGGTTGAACATTTAGGTCATTTTCGTCCTCCCTGGGCTTATTCTAATGCAATTAGCATTTTTACCGAATCTCGTGGATCCAATTAGTGCTTTGTTTCATTGGTTGAACATTTAGGTCATTTTCGTCCTCCCTAGGCTTATTCTAATCCAATTAGGGTCTTTAACCAATCTTGAGCATCCAATAAGTGATTTTGTGTCATTTGTTGAACATTTAGGTCATTTTCTTCCACCCTAGCTTATTCTAATCCAGTTAGGGTTTTAAACCAATCTTGTGCATCCATAAGTGATTTTGTCTCATTCGTTGAACATTTAGGTCATTTTCGTCCTCCCTAGGCTTATTCTAATCCAATTAGGGTCTTTAACCAATCTTGTGCATCCAATAAGTGATTTTGAGTCATTTGTTGAACATTTAGGTGATTTTCTTCCTCCCTAGCTTATTCTATTCTAGTTAGGGTTTTAAACCAATCTTGTGCATCCAATAAGTGATTTTGTGTCATTGGTTGAACATTTAGGTCATTTTTGTCCTCCCTTGGCTTATTCTAATGCAATTAGCGTTTTTAACCAATCTCGTGGATCTAATTAGTGCTTTGTTTCATTGGTTGAACATTTAGGTCGTTTTCATTATCCATAGTCTTATTCTAATCCAATTAGGGTTTTTAACCAATCTTGTGCATCCAAAAAGTGCGTTTGAGTCATTGGATTAATATTTAGGTCATTTTCGAGGTCCCTAGGCTTATTCTAATCCAATTAGGGTTTTTAACCAATCTTGTGCATCCAATAAGTGATTTTGTGTCATTGGTTTAATATTTAGGTGATTTTCTTCCTCCCTAGCTTATTCTAATCCAGTTAGGGTTTTTAACCAATCTTGTGCATCCAATAAGTTATTTTGTGTCGTTGGTTGAACATTTAGGTCATTTTCGTCCTCCCTGGGCTTATTCTAATGCAATTAGCATTTTTACCGAATCTCGTGGATCCAATTAGTGCTTTGTTTCATTGGTTGAACATTTAGGTCATTTTCGTCCTCCCTAGGCTTATTCTAATCCAATTAGGGTCTTTAACCAATCTTGAGCATCCAATAAGTGATTTTGTGTCATTTGTTGAACATTTAGGTCATTTTCTTCCACCCTAGGTTATTCTAATCCAGTTAGGGTTTTAAACCAATCTTGTGCATCCATAAGTGATTTTGTCTCATTCGTTGAACATTTAGGTCATTTTCGTCCTCCCTAGGCTTATTCTAATCCAATTAGGGTCTTTAACCAATCTTGTGCATCCAATAAGTGATTTTGAGTC
>JBBPBQ010000003.1:27188162-27219239 GCA_037974755.1 Cicer yamashitae
ATTAGGGTTTTAACCAATCTTGTGGATCCAATAAGTGCGTTTGTGTCATTGGTTGAACATTTAGGTCGTTTTCATTTTCCATAGTCTTATTCTAATCCAATTAGGGTTTTTAACCAATCTTGTGCATCCAAAAAGTGCGTTTGAGTCATTGGATTAATATTTAGGTCATTTTCGTGGTCCCTAGGCTTATTCTAATCCACTTAGGGTTTTTAACCAATCTTGTGCATCCAATAAGTGATTTTGTGTCATTGGTTGAACATTTAGGTCATTTTCGTCCTCCCTGGGCTTATTCTAATGCAATTAGCATTTTTACCGAATCTCGTGGATCCAATTAGTGCTTTGTTTCATTAGTTGAACATTTAGGTCATTTTTGTCCTCCCTAGGCTTATTCTAATCCAATTAGGGTCTTTAACCAATCATGAGCATCCAATAAGTGATTTTGTGTCATTTGTTGAACATTTAGGTCATTTTCTTCCACCCTAGCTTATTCTAATCCAGTTAGGGTTTTAAACCATTCTTGTACATCCAATAAGTGATTTTGTCTCATTCGTTGAACATTTAGGTCATTTTCGTCCTCCCTAAGCTTATTCTAATCCAATTAGGGTCTTTAACCAATCTTGTGCATCCAATAAGTGATTTTGTGTCATTGGTTGAACATTTAGGTCATTTTCTTCCTCCCTAGCTTATTCTAATCCAGTTAGGGTTTTTACCCAATCTTGTGCATCCAATAAGTGATTTTGTGTCATTGGTTGAACATTTAGGTCATTTTCGTCCTCCCTGGGCTTATTCTAATGCAATTAGCGTTTTTAACCAATCTCGTGGATCCAATTAGTGCTTTGTTTCATTGGTTGAACATTTAGGTCATTTTCGTCCTCGCTAGACTTATTCTAATCCAATTAGGGTTTTTAACAAATGTTGTGCATCCAATAACTGATATTGTGTCATTGGTTGGACATTTAGGTCATTTTCGTCCTACCTAGGCTTATTCTAATCCAATTAGGGTCTTAACCAATCTTGTGCATCCATAAGTGATTTTGTGTCATTTGTTGAACATTTAGGTGATTTTCTTCCTCCCTAGCCTATTCTAATCCAGTTAGGGTTTTAAACCAATCTTGTGCATCCAATAAGTGATTTTGTGTCATTGGTGGAACATTTAGGTCATTTTCGTCCTCCCTTGGCTTATTCTAATGCAATCAGCGTTTTTAACCAATCTCGTGGATCCAATTAGTGCTTTGTTTCATTGGTTGAACATTTAGGTCATTTTCGTCCTCCCTAGGCTTATTCTAATCCAATTAGGGTATTTAACCAATCGTGTGCATCCAATAAGTGATTTTGTGTCATTTGTTGAACATTTAGGTCATTTTCGTCATCCCTGGTCTTATTCTAATCCGATTAGGGTTTTAACCAATCTTGTGGATCCAATAAGTGCGTTTGTGTCATTGGTTGAACATTTAGGTCGTTTTCATTTTCCATAGTCTTATTCTAATCCAATTAGGGTTTTTAACCAATCTTGTGCATCCAAAAAGTGCGTTTGAGTCATTGGATTAATATTTAGGTCATTTTCGTGGTCCCTAGGCTTATTCTAATCCACTTAGGGTTTTTAACCAATCTTGTGCATCCAATAAGTGATTTTGTGTCATTGGTTGAACATTTAGGTCATTTTCGTCCTCCCTGGGCTTATTCTAATGCAATTAGCATTTTTACCGAATCTCGTGGATCCAATTAGTGCTTTGTTTCATTAGTTGAACATTTAGGTCATTTTTGTCCTCCCTAGGCTTATTCTAATCCAATTAGGGTCTTTAACCAATCATGAGCATCCAATAAGTGATTTTGTGTCATTTGTTGAACATTTAGGTCATTTTCTTCCACCCTAGCTTATTCTAATCCAGTTAGGGTTTTAAACCATTCTTGTACATCCAATAAGTGATTTTGTCTCATTCGTTGAACATTTAGGTCATTTTCGTCCTCCCTAAGCTTATTCTAATCCAATTAGGGTCTTTAACCAATCTTGTGCATCCAATAAGTGATTTTGTGTCATTGGTTGAACATTTAGGTCATTTTCTTCCTCCCTAGCTTATTCTAATCCAGTTAGGGTTTTTACCCAATCTTGTGCATCCAATAAGTGATTTTGTGTCATTGGTTGAACATTTAGGTCATTTTCGTCCTCCCTGAGCTTATTCTAATGCAATTAGCGTTTTTAACCAATCTCGTGGATCCATTTAGTGCTTTGTTTCATTGGTTGAACATTTAGGTCATTTTCATCCTCCCTAGACTTATTCTAATCCAATTAGGGTTTTTAACAAATGTTGTGCATCCAATAAGTGATATTGTGTCATTGGTTGGACATTTAGGTCATTTTCGTCCTCCCTAGGCTTATTCTAATCCAATTAGGGTCTTAACCAATCTTGTGCATCCAATAAGTGATTTTGTGTCATTTGTTGAACATTTAGGTGATTTTCTTCCTCCCTAGCTTATTCTAATCCAGTTAGGGTTTTAAACCAATCTTGTGCATCCAATAAGTGATTTTGTGTCATTGGTTGAACATTTAGGTCACTTTCGTCCTCCCTTGGCTTATTCTAATGCAATCAGCGTTTTTAACCAATCTCGTGGATCTAATTAGTGCTTTGTTTCATTGGTTGAACATTTAGGTCATTTTCGTCCTCCCTAGGCTTATTCTAATCCAATTAGGGTTTTTAACCAATCTTGTGCATCCAATAAGTGATTTTGTGTCATTGGTTGAACATTTAGGTCATTTTCGTCATCCCTGGTCTTGTTCTAATCCAATTAGGGTTTTAACCAATCTTGTGGATCCAATAAGTGCGTTTGTGTCATTGGTTGAACATTTAGGTCGTTTTCATTTTCCATAGTCTTATTCTAATCCAATTAGGGTTTTTAACCAATCTTGTGCATCCAATAAGTGATATTGTGTCATTGGTTGAACATTTAGGTCATTTTCGTCATCCCTGGTCTTATTCTAATCCAATTAGGGTTTTAACCAATCTTGTGGATCCAATAAGTGCGTTTGTGTCATTGGTTGAACATTTAGGTCGTTTTCATTTTCCATAGTCTTATTCTAATCCAATTAGGGTTTTTAACCAATCTTGTGCATCCAAAAAGTGCGTTTGAGTCATTGGATTAATATTTAGGTCATTTTCGAGGTCCCTAGGCTTATTCTAATCCAATTAGGGTTTTTAACCAATCTTGTGCATCCAATAAGTGATTTTGTGTCATTGGTTTAATATTTAGGTCATTCTAGTCCTCCCTGGGCTTATTCTAATCCAATTAGGGTTTTTAACCAATCTTGTGCATCCAAAAACTGCGTTTGAGTCATTGGATTAATATTTAGGTCATTTTCGTGGTCCCTAGGCTTATTCTAATCCAATTAGGGTTTTTAACCAATCTTGTGCATCCAATAAGTGATTTTGTGACATTGGTTTAATATTTAGGTCATTTTCTTCCTCCCTAGATTATTATAATCCAGTTAGGGTTTTTAACCAATCTTGTGCATCCAATAAGTGATTTTGTGTCATTGGTTGAACATTTAGGTCATTTTCGTCCTCCCTGGGCTTATTCTAATGCAATTAGCATTTTTACCGAATCTCGTGGATCCAATTAGTGCTTTGTTTCATTGGTTGAACATTTAGGTCATTTTCGTCCTCCCTAGGCTTATTCTAATCCAATTAGGGTCTTTAACCTATCATGAGCATCCAATAAGTGATTTTGTGTCATTTGTTGAACATTTAGGTTATTTTCTTCCACCCTAGCTTATTCTAATCCAGTTAGGGTTTTAAACCATTCTTGTGCATCCAATAAGTGATTTTGTCTCATTCGTTGAACATTTAGGTCATTTTCGTCCTCCCTAAGCTTATTCTAATCCAATTAGGGTCTTTAACCAATCTTGTGCATCCAATAAGTGATTTTGTGTCATTGGTTGAACATTTAGGTCATTTTCTTCCTCCCTAGCTTATTCTAATCCAGTTAGGGTTTTAAACCAATCTTGTGCATCCAATAAGTGATTTTGTGTCATTGGTTGAACATTTAGGTCATTTTCGTCCTCCCTGGTCCTATTCTAATCCAATTAGGGTTTTAACCAATCTTGTGGATCCAATAAGTGCGTTTGTGTCATTGGTTGAACATTTAGGTCGTTTTCGTTTTCCATAGTCTTATTCTAATCCAATTAGGGTTTTTAACCAATCTTGTGCATCCAAAAAGTGTGTTTGAGTCATTAGATTAATATTTAGGTCATTTTCGTGGTCCCTTAGCTTATTCTAATCCAATTAGGGTTTTTAACCAATCTTGTGCATCCAATAAAATATTTTGTGTCATTGGTTGAACATTTAGGTCATTTTCGTCCTCCCTGGGTTCATTCTAAACCAATTAGTGTTTTTAACCAATCTTGTGCATCCAATAAGTGCGTTTGTGTCATTGCATTAACATTTAGGTCATTTTCGTCCTCCCTAGGCTAATTCTATTCCAATTAGGGTTTTTAACCAATCTTGTGCATCCAACAAGTGATTTTGTGTCATTAGTTGAACATTTAGGTCATTTTCGTCCTCCCTAGGCTTATTCTTATCCAACTAGGGTTTTTAACCAATCTTGTGCATCCAATAAGTGCGTTTGTGTCATTGGATTAACATTTAGGTCATTTTCGTCCTCCCTAGGCTAATTCTAATCCAATTAGGGTTTTAACCAATCTTGTGCATCCAATAAGTGTGTTTGTGTCATTGGTTAAACATTTAGGTCATTTTCTTCCTCCCTAGGCTTATTCTAATCCAATTAGGGTTTTTAACCAATCTTGTGCATCCAATAAGTGATATTGTGTCATTGGTAGAACATTTTGGTCATTTTCGTCCTCCCTAGGCTTATTCTAATCCAATTAGGGTCTTCAACCAATCTTGTGCATCCAATAACTGATTTTGTGTCATTTGTTGAACATTTAGGTGACTTTCTTCCTCCCTAGCTTATTCTAATCCAGTTAGGGTTTTAAACCAATCTTGTGCATCCAATAAGTGATTTTGTGTGATTGGTTGAACATTTAGGTCATTTTCGTCCTCCCTTGGCTTATTCTAATGCAATCAGCGTTTTTAACCAATCTCGTGGATCTAATTAGTGCTTTGTTTCATTGGTTGAACATTTAGGTCATTTTCGTCCTCCCTAGGCTTATTCTAATCCAATTAGGGTTTTTAACCAATCTTGTGCATCCAATAAGTGATTTTGTGTCATTGGTTGAACATTTAGGTCATTCTAGTCCTCCCTGGGCTTATTCTAATCCAATTAGGGTTTTAACCAATCTTGTGGATCAATTAAGTGCGTTTGTGTCATTGGTTGAACATTTAGGTCGTTTTCGTTTTCCATAGTCTTATTCTAATCCAATTAGGGTTTTTAACCAATCTTGTGCATCCAATAAGTGCATTTGTGTCCTTGGTTTAACATTTAGGTCATTTTCGTCCTCCCTAGGCTTATTCTAATCCAACTAGGGTTTTTAACCAATCTTGTGCATCCAAAAAGTGCGTTTGAGTCATTGGATTAATATTTAGGTCATTTTCGTGGTCCCTAGGCTTATTCTAATCCAATTAGGGTTTTTAACCAATCTTGTGCATCCAATAAGTGATTTTGTGTCATTGGTTTAATATTTAGGTCATTTTCTTCCTCCCTAGCTTATTCTAATCCAGTTAGGATTTTTAACCAATCTTGTGCATCCAATAAGTGATTTTGTGTCATTGGTTGAACATTTAGGTCATTTTCGTCCTCCCTGGGCTTATTCTAATGCAATTAGCATTTTTACCGAATCTCGTGGATCCAATTAGTGCTTTGTTTCATTGGTTGAACATTTAGGTCATTTTCGTCCTCCCTAGGCTTATTCTAATCCAATTAGGGTCTTTAACCAATCTTGAGCATCCAATAAGTGATTTTGTGTCATTTGTTGAACATTTAGGTCATTTTCGTCCTCCCTAGGCTTATTCTAATCCAATTAGGGTCTTTAACCAATCTTGTGCATCCAATAAGTGATTTTGTGTCATTGGTTGAACATTTAGGTCATTCTAGTCCTCCCTGGGCTTATTCTAATCCAATTAGGGTGTTAACCTATCTTGTGGATCCAATAAGGGCGTTTGTGTCATTGGTTGAACATTTAGGTTGTTTTCGTTTTCCATAGTCTTATTCTAATCCAATTAGGGTTTTTAACCAATCTTGTGGATCCAATAAGTGCGTTTGTGTCATTGGTTTAACATTTAGGTCGTTTTCGTCCTCCCTAGGTTTATTCTATTCCAATTAGGGTTTTTAACCAATCTTGTGCATCCAATAAGTGATATTCTGTCATTGGTTGAACATTTAGGTCATTTTCGTCCTCCCTTGGTTTATTCTAATCCAATTAGGGTTTTAACCAATCTTGTGGATCCAATAAGTGCGTTTGTATCATTGGTTGAACATTTAGGTCGTTTTCGTTTTCCATAATCTTATTCTAATGCAATTAGGGTTTTTAATCAATCTTGTGCATCGAAAAAGTGCGTTTGAGTCATTGGATTAATATTTAAATCATTTTCGTGGTCCCTAGGCCTATTCTAATCCAATTAGGGTTTTTAACCAATCTTGTGCATCCAATAAGTGATTTTGTGTCACTGGTTGAACATTTAGGTCATTTTCTTCCTCCCTAGCTTATTCTAATCCAGTTAGGGTATTTAACCAATCATGTGCATCCAATAAGTGATTTTGTGTCATTGGTTGAACATTTAGGTCATTTTCGTCCTCCCTGGGCCTATTCTAATGCAATTAGCGTTTTTAACCAATCTCGTGGATCCAATTAGTACTTTGTTTCATTGGTTGAACATTTAGGTCATTTTCGTCCTCTCTAGGCTTATTCTAATCCAATTAGGGTTTTTAACCAATGTTGTGCATCTAATAAGTGATTTTGTGTCATTGGTTGAACATTTTTGTCATTTTCGTCCTTTCTAGGCTTTTTCTGATCCAATTAGGGTTTTTAACCAATCTTGTGCATCCAAAAAGTGCGTTTGTGTCATTGGATTAATATTTAGGTCATTTTCGTCCTCCCTAGGCTTATTCTAATCGAATTAGGGTTTTTAACCAATCTTGTGCATCCTATAAGTAATTTTTAGTCATTGGTTGAACATTTAGGTCATTTTCGTCCTCCCTAGGTTTATTCTTATCCAATTAGGGGTTTTAACCAATCTTGTGGATCCAATAAGTGCGTTTGTGTCATTGGTTTAACATTTAGGTCGTTTTCGTCCTCCCTAGGTTTATTCTATTCCAATTAGGGTTTTTAACCAATCTTGTGCATCCAATAAGTGATATTCTGTCATTGGTTGAATATTTAGGTCATTTTCGTCCTCCCTTGGTTTATTCTAATCCAATTAGGGTTTTAACCAATCATGTGGATCCAATAAGTGCGTTTGTATCATTGGTTGAACATTTAGGTCGTTTTCGTTTTCCATCATCTTATTCTAATGCAATTAGGGTTTTTAATCAATCTTGTGCATCGAAAAAGTGTGTTTGAGTCATTGGATTAATATTTAAATCATTTTCGTGGTCCCTAGGCCTATTCTAATCCAATTAGGGTTTTTAACCAATCTTGTGCATCCAATAAGTGATTTTGTGTCACTGGTTGAACATTTAGGTCATTTTCTTCCTCCCTAGCTTATTCTAATCCAGTTAGGGTATTTAACCAATCATGTGCATCCAATAAGTGATTTTGTGTCATTGGTTGAACATTTAGGTCATTTTCGTCCTCCCTGGGCCTATTCTAATGCAATTAGCGTTTTTAACCAATCTCGTGGATCCAATTAGTACTTTGTTTCATTGGTTGAACATTTAGGTCATTTTCGTCCTCTCTAGGCTTATTCTAATCCAATTAGGGTTTTTAACCAATGTTGTGCATCTAATAAGTGATTTTGTGTCATTGGTTAAACATTTTTGTCATTTTCGTCCTTTCTAGGCTTTTTCTGATCCAATTAGGGTTTTTAACCAATCTTGTGCATCCAAAAAGTGCGTTTGTGTCATTGGATTAATATTTAGGTCATTTTCGTCCTCCCTAGGCTTATTCTAATCGAATTAGGGTTTTTAACCAATCTTGTGCATCCTATAAGTGATTTTTAGTCATTGGTTGAACATTTAGGTCATTTTCGTCCTCCCTAGGTTTATTCTTATCCAATTAGGGGTTTTAACCAATCTTGTGCATCCAATAAGTGCGTTTGTGTCATTGGATTAACATTTAGGTCATTTTCGTACTCCCTAGGCTAATTCTAATCCAATTAGGGTTTTTAACCAATCTTGTGCATCCAATAAGTGATTTTGTGTCATTGGTTGAACATTTAGGTCATTCTAGTCCTCCCTGGGCTTATTCTAATCCAATTAGGGTTTTAACCAATCTTGTGGATCCAATAAGTGCGTTTGTGTCATTGGTTGAACATTTAGGTCGTTTTCATTTTCCATAGTCTGATTCTAATCCAATTAGGGTTTTTAACCAATCTTGTGCATCCAATAAGTGATATTGTGTCATTGGTTGAACATTTAGGTCATTTTCATCCTCCCTAGGCTTATTCTAATCCAATTAGGGTCTTTAACCAATCTTGTGCATCCAATAAGTGATTTTGTGTCATTTGTTGAAAATTTAGATCGTTTTCTTCCTCCCTAGCTTATTCTAATCCAGTTAGGGTTTTAAACCAATCTTGTGCATCCAATAAGTGATTTTGTGTCATTGGTTGAACATTTAGGTCATTTTCGTCCTCCCTGTGCTTATTCTAATGCAATTAGCGTTTTTAACCAATCTCGTGGATCCAATTAGTGCTTTGTTTCATTGGTTGAACATTTAGGTCATTTTCTTCCTCCATAGGCTTATTCTAATCCAATTAGGGTTTTTAACCAATCTTGTGCATCCAACAAGTGATTCTGTGTGATTGGTTGAACATTTTGGTCATTTTCGTCCTTTCTTGGCTTATTTCAATGCAATTAGGGTTTTTAACCAATCTTGTGCATCCAAAAAGTGCGTTTGAGTCATTGGATTAATATTTAGGTCATTTTCGTCCTCCCTGGTCCTATTCTAATCCAATTAGGGTTTTAACCAATCTTGTGGATCCAATAAGTGCGTTTGTGTCATTGGTTGAACATTTAGGTCGTTTTCATTTTCCGTAGTCTTATTCTAATCCAATTAGGGTTTTTAACCAATCTTGTGCATCCAATAAGTGCGTTTGTGTCCTTGGTTTAACATTTAGGTCATTTTCGTCCTCCCTAGGCTTATTCTAATCCAATTAGGGTTTTTAACCAATCTTGTGCATCCAATAAGTGATATTGTGTCATTGGTTGAACATTTAGGTCATTTTCGTCATCCCTGGTCTTATTCTAATCCAATTAGGGTTTTAACCAATCTTGTGGATCCAATAAGTGCGTTTGTGTCATTGGTTGAACATTTAGGTCGTTTTCGTTTTCCATAGTCTTATTCTAATCCAATTAGGGTTTTTAACCAATCTTGTGCATCCAAAAAGTGTGTTTGAGTCATTAGATTAATATTTAGGTCATTTTCGTGGTCCTTTAGCTTATTCTAATCCAATTAGGGTTTTTAACCAATCTTGTGCATCCAATAAAATATTTTGTGTCATTGGTTGAACATTTAGGTCATTTTCGTCCTCCCTGGGTTTATTCTAAACCAATTAGTGTTTTTAACCAATCTTGTGCATCCAATAAGTGCGTTTGTGTCATTGGATTAACATTTAGGTCATTTTCGTCCTCCCTAGGCTAATTCTATTCCAATTAGGGTTTTTAACCAATCTTGTGCATCCAACAAGTGATTTTGTGTCATTAGTTGAACATTTAGGTCATTTTCGTCCTCCCTAGGCTTATTCTTATCCAACTAGGGTTTTTAACCAATCTTGTGCATCCAATAAGTGCGTTTGTGTCATTGGATTAACATTTAGGTCATTTTCGTCCTCCCTAGGCTAATTCTAATCCAATTAGGGTTTTAACCAATCTTGTGCATCCAATAAGTGTGTTTGTGTCATTGGTTAAACATTTAGGTCATTTTCTTCCTCCCTAGGCTTATTCTAATCCAATTAGGGTTTTTAACCAATCTGGTGCATCCAATAAGTGATATTGTGTCATTGGTTGAACATTTTGGTCATTTTCGTCCTCCCTAGGCTTATTCTAATCCAATTAGGGTCTTCAACCAATCTGGTGCATCCAATAACTGATTTTGTGTCATTTGTTGAACATTTAGGTGACTTTCTTCCTCCCTAGCTTATTCTAATCCAGTTAGGGTTTTAAACCAATCTTGTGCATCTAGTAAGTGATTTTGTGTGATTGGTTGAACATTTAGGTCATTTTCGTCCTCCCTTGGCTTATTCTAATGCAATCAGCGTTTTTAACCAATCTCGTGGATCTAATTAGTGCTTTGTTTCATTGGTTGAACATTTAGGTCATTTTCCTCCTCCCTAGGCTTATTCTAATCCAATTAGGGTTTTTAACCAATCTTGTGCATCCAATAAGTGATTTTGTGTCATTGGTTGAACATTTAGGTCATTTTCGTCATCCCTGGTCTTATTCTAATCCAATTAGGGTTTTTAACCAATCTTGTGCATCCAATAAGTGATTTTGTGTCATTGGTTGAACATTTAGGTCATTCTAGTCCTCCCTGGGCTTATTCTAATCCAATTAGGGTTTTAACCAATCTTGTGGATCCAATAAGTGCATTTGTGTCATTGGTTGAACATTTAGGTCGTTTTCGTTTTCCATAGTCTGATTCTAATCCAATTAGGGTTTTTAACCAATCTTGTGCATCCAATAAGTGATATTGTGTCATTGGTTGAACATTTAGGTCATTTTCATCCTCCCTAGGCTTATTCTAATCCAATTAGGGTCTTTAACCAATCTTGTGCATCCAATAAGTGATTTTGTGTCATTTGTTGAAAATTTAGATCGTTTTCTTCCTCCCTAGCTTATTCTAATCCAGTTAGGGTTTTAAACCAATCTTGTGCATCCAATAAGTGATTTTGTGTCATTGGTTGAAAATTTAGGTCATTTTCGTCCTCCCTGTGCTTATTCTAATGCAATTAGCGTTTTTAACCAATCTCGTGGATCCAATTAGTGCTTTGTTTCATTGGTTGAACATTTAGGTCATTTTCTTCCTCCATAGGCTTATTCTAATCCAATTAGGGTTTTTAACCAATCTTGTGCATCCAACAAGTGATTCTGTGTGATTGGTTGAACATTTTGGTCATTTTCGTCCTTTCTTGGCTTATTCTAATGCAATTAGGGTTTTTAACCAATCTTGTGCATCCAAAAAGTGCGTTTGAGTCATTGGATTAATATTTAGGTCATTTTCGTGGTCCCTAGTCTTATTTTAATCCAATTAGCGTTTTTAACCAATCTTGTGTATCCAATAAGTGATTTTGTGTCATTGGTTGAACATTTAGGTCATTTTCTTCCTCCCTAGCTTATTCTAATCCAGTTAGGGTTTTTACCCAATCTTGTGCATCCAATAAGTGATTTTGTGTCATTGGTTGAACATTTAGGTCATTTTCGTCCTCCCTGGGCTTATTCTAATGCAATTAGCGTTTTTAACCAATCTCGTGGATCCAATTAGTGCTTTGTTTCATTGGTTGAATATTTAGGACATTTTCGTCCTCCCTAGACTTATTCTAATCCAATTAGGGTTTTTAACAAATGTTGTGCATCCAATAAGTGATATTGTGTCATTGGTTGGACATTTAGGTCATTTTCGTCCTCCCTAGGCTTATTCTAATCCAATTAGGGTCTTAACCAATCTTGTGCTTCCAATAAGTGATTTTGTGTCATTTGTTGAACATTTAGGTGATTTTCTTCCTCCCTAGCTTATTCTAATCCAGTTAGGGTTTTAAACCAATCTTGTGCATCCAATAAGTGATTTTATGTCATTGGTTGAACATTTAGGTCATTTTCGTCCTCCCTGGTCCTATTCTAATCCAATTAGGGTTTTAACCAATCTTGTGGATCCAATAAGTGCGTTTGTGTCATTGGTTGAACATTTAGGTCGTTTTCGTTTTCCATAGTCTTATTCTAATCCAATTAGGGGTTTTAACCAATCTTGTGCATCCAATAAGTGCGTTTGTGTCCTTGGTTTAACATTTAGGTCATTTTCGTCCTCCCTAGGCTTATTCTAATCCAATTAGGGTTTTTAACCAATCTTGTGCATCCAATAAGTGATATTGTGTCATTGGTTGAACATTTAGGTCATTTTCGTCATCCTTGGTCTTATTCTAATCCAATTAGGGTTTTAACCAATCTTGTGGATCCAATAAGTGCGTTTGTGTCATTGGTTGAACATTTAGGTCGTTTTCGTTTTCCATAGTCTTATTCTAATCCAATTAGGGTTTTTAACCAATCTTGTGCTTCCAAAAAGTGTGTTTGAGTCATTAGATTAATATTTAGGTCATTTGCGTGGTCCCTTAGCTTATTCTAATCCAATTAGGGTTTTTAACCAATCTTGTGCCTCCAATAAAATATTTTGTGTCATTGGTTGAACATTTAGGTCATTTTCGTCCTCCCTGGGTTTATTCTAAACCAATTAGTGTTTTTAACCAATCTTGTGCATCCAATAAGTGCGTTTGTGTCATTGGATTAACATTTAGGTCATTTTCGTCCTCCCTAGGCTAATTCTATTCCAATTAGAGTTTTTAACCAATCTTGTGCATCCAACAAGTGATTTTGTGTCATTAGTTGAACATTTAGGTCATTTTCGTCCTCCCTAGGCTTATTCTTATCCAACTAGGGTTTTTAACCAATCTTGTGCATCCAATAAGTGCGTTTGTGTCATTGGATTAACATTTAGGTCATTTTCGTCCTCCTTAGGCTAATTCTAATCCAATTAGGGTTTTAACCAATCTTGTGCATCCAATAAGTGTGTTTGTGTCATTGGTTAAACATTTAGGTCATTTTCTTCCTCCCTAGGCTTATTCTAATCCAGTTAGGGTTTTTAACCAATCTTGTGCATCCAATAAGTGATATTGTGTCATTGGTTGAACATTTTGGTCATTTTCGTCCTCCCTAGGCTTATTCTAATCCAATTAGGGTCTTCAACCAATCTTGTGCATCCAATAACTGATTTTGTGTCATTTGTTGAACATTTAGGTGACTTTCTTCCTCCCTAGCTTATTCTAATCCAGTTAGGGTTTTAAACCAATCTTGTGCATCCAATAAGTGATTTTGTGTGATTGGTTGAACATTTAGGTCATTTTCGTCCTCCCTTGGCTTATTCTAATGCAATCAGCGTTTTTAACCAATCTCGTGGATCTAATTAGTGCTTTGTTTCATTGGTTGAACATTTAGGTCATTTTCGTCCTCCCTAGGCTTATTCTAATCCAATTAGGGTTTTTAACCAATCTTGTGCATCCAATAAGTGATTTTGTGTCATTGGTTGAACATTTAGGTCATTCTAGTCCTCCCTGGGCTTATTCTAATCCAATTAGGGTTTTAACCAATCTTGTGGATCAATTAAGTTCGTTTGTGTCATTGGTTGAACATTTAGGTCGTTTTCGTTTTCCATAGTCTTATTCTAATCCAATTAGGGTTTTTAACCAATCTTGTGCATCCAATAAGTGCATTTGTGTCCTTGGTTTAACATTTAGGTCATTTTCGTCCTCCCTAGGCTTATTCTAATCCAATTAGGGTTTTTAACAGATCTTGTGCATCCAAAAAGTGCGTTTGAGTCATTGGATTAATATTTAGGTCATTTTCGTGGTCCCTAGGCTTATTCTAATCCAATTAGGGTTTTTAACCAATCTTGTGCATCCAATAAGTGATTTTGTGTCATTGGTTTAATATTTAGGTCATTTTCTTCCTCCCTAGCTTATTCTAATCCAGTTAGGGTTTTTAACCAATCTTGTGCATCCAATAAGTGATTTTGTGTCATTGGTTGAACATTTAGGTCATTTTCGTCCTCCCTGGGCTTATTCTAATGCAATTAGCATTTTTTCCGAATCTCGTGGATCCAATTAGTGCTTTGTTTCATTGGTTGAACATTTAGGTCATTTTCGTCCTCCCTAGGCTTATTCTAATCCAATTAGGGTCTTTAACCAATCTTGAGCATCCAATAAGTGATTTTGTGTCATTTGTTGAACATTTAGGTCATTTTCGTCCTCCCTAGGCTTATTCTAATCCAATTAGGGTCTTTAACCAATCTTGTGCATCCAATAAGTGATTTTGTGTCATTGGTTGAACATTTAGGTCATTCTAGTCCTCCCTGGGCTTATTCTAATCCGATTAGGGTGTTAACCTATCTTGTGGATCCAATAAGGGCGTTTGTGTCATTGGTTGAACATTTAGGTTGTTTTCGTTTTCCATAGTCTTATTCTAATCCAATTAGGGTTTTTAACCAATCTTGTGGATCCAATAAGTGCGTTTGTGTCATTGGTTTAACATTTAGGTCGTTTTCGTCCTCCCGAGGTTTATTCTATTCCAATTAGGGTTTTTAACCAATCTTGTGCATCCAATAAGTGATATTCTGTCATTGATTGAACATTTAGGTCATTTTCGTCCTCCCTTGGTTTATTCTAATCCAATTAGGGTTTTAACCAATCTTGTGGATCCAATAAGTGCGTTTGTATCATTGGTTGAACATTTAGGTCGTTTTCGTTTTCCATAATCTTATTCTAATGCAATTAGGGTTTTTAATCAATCTTGTGCATCGAAAAAGTGCGTTTGAGTCATTGGATTAATATTTAAATCATTTTTGTGGTCCCTAGGCCTATTCTAATCCAATTAGGGTTTTTAACCAATCTTGTGCATCCAATAAGTGATTTTGTGTCACTGGTTGAACATTTAGGTCATTTTCTTCCTCCCTAGGTTATTCTAATCCAGTTAGGGTATTTAACCAATCATGTGCATCCAATAAGTGATTTTGTGTCATTGGTTGAACATTTAGGTCATTTTCGTCCTCCCTGGGCCTATTCTAATGCAATTAGCGTTTTTAACCAATCTCGTGGATCCAATTAGTACTTTGTTTCATTGGTTGAACATTTAGGTCATTTTCGTCCTCTCTAGGCTTATTCTAATCCAATTAGGGTTTTTAACCAATGTTGTGCATCTAATAAGTGATTTTGTGTCATTGGTTGAACATTTTTGTCATTTTCGTCCTTTCTAGGCTTTTTCTGATCCAATTAGGGTTTTTAACCAATCTTGTGCATCCAAAAAGTGCGTTTGTGTCATTGGATTAATATTTAGGTCATTTTCGTCCTCCCTAGGCTTATTCTAATCGAATTAGGGTTTTTAACCAATCTTGTGCATCCTATAAGTGATTTTTAGTCATTGGTTGAACATTTAGGTCATTTTCGTCCTCCCTAGGTTTATTCTTATCCAATTAGGGGTTTTAACCAATCTTGTGCATCCAATAAGTGCGTTTGTGTCATTGGATTAACATTTAGGTCATTTTCAGACTCCCTAGGCTAATTCTAATCCAATTAGGGTTTTTAACCAATCTTGTGCATCCAATAAGTGATTTTGTGTCATTGGTTGAACATTTAGGTCATTCTAGTCCTCCCTGGGCTTATTCTAATCCAATTAGGGTTTTAACCAATCTTGTGGATCCAATAAGTGCGTTTGTGTCATTGGTTGAACATTTAGGTCGTTTTCGTTTTCCATAGTCTGATTCTAATCCAATTAGGGTTTTTAACCAATCTTGTGCATCCAATAAGTGATATTGTGTCATTGGTTGAACATTTAGGTCATTTTCATCCTCCCTAGGCTTATTCTAATCCAATTAGGGTCTTTAACCAATCTTGTGCATCCAATAAGTGATTTTGTGTCATTTGTTGAACATTTAGATCATTTTCTTCCTCCCTAGCTTATTCTAATCCAGTTAGGGTTTTAAACCAATCTTGTGCATCCAATAAGTGATTTTGTGTCATTGGTTGAACATTTAGGTCATTTTCGTCCTCCCTGTGCTTATTCTAATGCAATTAGCGTTTTTAACCAATCTCGTGGATCCAATTAGTGCTTTGTTTCATTGGTTGAACATTTAGGTCATTTTCTTCCTCCATAGGCTTATTCTAATCCAATTAGGGTTTTTAACCAATCTTGTGCATCCAACAAGTGCGTTTGAGTCATTGGATTAATATTTAGGTCATTTTCGTGGTCCCTAGGCTTATTTTAATCCAATTAGGGTTTTTAACCAATCTTGTGCATCCAATAAGTGATTTTGTGTCATTGGTTGAACATTTAGGTCATTTTGTTCCTCCCTAGCTTATTCTAATCCAGTTAGGGTTTTTAACCAATCTTGTGCATCCAATAAGTGATTTTGTGTCATTTGTTGAACATTTAGGTCATTTTCTTCCACCCTAGCTTATTCTAATCCAGTTAGGGTTTTAAACCAATCTTGTGCATCCAATAAGTGATTTTCTCTCATTCGTTGAACATTTAGGTCATTTTCGTCCTCCCTAGGCTTATTCTAATCCAATTAGGGTCTTTAACCAATCTTGTGCATCCAATAAGTGATTTTGTGTCACTGGTTGAACATTTAGGTCATTCTAGTCCTCCATGGGCTTATTCTAATCCAATTAGGGTGTTAACCTATCTTGTGGATCCAATAAGGGCGTTTGTGTCATTGGTTGAGCATTTAGGTCGTTTTCGTTTTCCATAGTTTTATTCTAATCCAATTAGGGTTTTTAACCAATCTTGTGGATCCAATAAGTGCGTTTGTGTCATTGGTTTAACATTAAGGTCGTTTTCGTCCTCCCTAGCTTTATTTTATTCCAATTAGGGTTTTTAACCAATCTTGTGCATCCAATAAGTGATTTTGTGTCATTGGTTGAACATTTAGGTCATTTTCGTCATCCCTGGTCTTATTCTAATCCAATTAGGGTTTTAACCAATCTTGTGGATCCAATAAGTGCGTTTGTATCATTGGTTGAACATTTAGGTCGTTTTCGTTTTCCATAATCTTATTCTAATACAATTAGGGTTTTTAACCAATCTTGTGCATCGAAAAAGTGCGTTTGAATCATTGGATTAATATTTAAATCATTTTCGTGGTCCATAGGCCTATTCTAATCCAATTAGGGTTCTTAACCAATCTTGTGCATCCAATAAGTGATTTTGTGTCACTGGTTGAACATTTAGGTCATTTTCTTCATCCCTAGCTTATTCTAATCCAGTTAGGGTATTTAACCAATCATGTGCATCCAATAAGTGATTTTGTGTCATTGGTTGAACATTTAGGTCATTTTCGTCCTCCCTGGGCCTATTCTAATGCAATTAGCGTTTTTAACCAATCTCGTGGATCCAATTAGTACTTTGTTTCATTGGTTGAACATTTAGGTCATTTTCGTCCTCTCTAGGCTTATTCTAATCCAATTAGGGTTTTTAACCAATGTTGTGCATCTAATAAGTGATTTTGTGTCATTGGTTGAACATTTTTGTCATTTTCGTCCTTTCTAGGCTTTTTCTGATCCAATTAGGGTTTTTAACCAATCTTGTGCATCCAAAAAGTGCGTTTGTGTCATTGGATTAATATTTAGGTCATTTTCGTCCTCCCTAGGCTTATTCTAATCGAATTAGGGTTTTTAACCAATCTTGTGCATCCTATAAGTAATTTTTAGTCATTGGTTGAACATTTAGGTCATTTTCGTCCTCCCTAGGTTTATTCTTATCCAATTAGGGGTTTTAACCAATCTTGTGGATCCAATAAGTGCGTTTGTGTCATTGGTTTAACATTTAGGTCGTTTTCGTCCTCCCTAGGTTTATTCTATTCCAATTAGGGTTTTTAACCAATCTTGTGCATCCAATAAGTGATATTCTGTCATTGGTTGAACATTTAGGTCATTTTCGTCCTCCCTTGGTTTATTCTAATCCAATTAGGGTTTTAACCAATCTTGTGGATCCAATAAGTGCGTTTGTATCATTGGTTGAACATTTAGGTCGTTTTCGTTTTCCATAATCTTATTCTAATGCAATTAGGGTTTTTAATCAATCTTGTGCATCGAAAAAGTGCGTTTGAGTCATTGGATTAATATTTAAATCATTTTTGTGGTCCCTAGGCCTATTCTAATCCAATTAGGGTTTTTAACCAATCTTGTGCATCCAATAAGTGATTTTGTGTCACTGGTTGAACATTTAGGTCATTTTCTTCCTCCCTAGGTTATTCTAATCCAGTTAGGGTATTTAACCAATCATGTGCATCCAATAAGTGATTTTGTGTCATTGGTTGAACATTTAGGTCATTTTCGTCCTCCCTGGGCCTATTCTAATGCAATTAGCGTTTTTAACCAATCTCGTGGATCCAATTAGTACTTTGTTTCATTGGTTGAACATTTAGGTCATTTTCGTCCTCTCTAGGCTTATTCTAATCCAATTAGGGTTTTTAACCAATGTTGTGCATCTAATAAGTGATTTTGTGTCATTGGTTGAACATTTTTGTCATTTTCGTCCTTTCTAGGCTTTTTCTGATCCAATTAGGGTTTTTAACCAATCTTGTGCATCCAAAAAGTGCGTTTGTGTCATTGGATTAATATTTAGGTCATTTTCGTCCTCCCTAGGCTTATTCTAATCGAATTAGGGTTTTTAACCAATCTTGTGCATCCTATAAGTGATTTTTAGTCATTGGTTGAACATTTAGGTCATTTTCGTCCTCCCTAGGTTTATTCTTATACAATTAGGGGTTTTAACCAATCTTGTGCATCCAATAAGTGATATTGTGTCATTGGTTGAACATTTAAGTCATTTTCATCCTCCATAGGCTTATTCTAATCCAATTAGGGTCTTTAACCAATCTTGTGCATCAAATAAGTGATTTTGTGTCATTTGTTGAACATTTAGGTCATTTACTTCCTCCCTAGCTTATTCTAATCCAGTTAGGGTTTTAAACCAATCTTGTGCATCCAATAAGTGATTTTGTGTCATTGGTTGAACATTTAGGTCATTTTCGTCCTCCCTGTGCTTATTCTAATGCAATTAGCGTTTTTAACCAATCTCGTGGATCCAATTAGTGCTTTGTTTCATTGGTTGAACATTTAGGTCATTTTCTTCCTCCATAGGCTTATTCTAATCCAATTAGGGTTTTTAACCAATCTTGTGCATCCAACAAGTGCGTTTGAGTCATTGGATTAATATTTAGGTCATTTTCGTGGTCCCTAGGCTTATTTTAATCCAATTAGGGTTTTTAACCAATCTTGTGCATCCAATAAGTGATTTTGTGTCATTGGTTGAACATTTAGGTCATTTTGTTCCTCCCTAGCTTATTCTAATCCAGTTAGGGTTTTTAACCAATCTTGTGCATCCAATAAGTGATTTTGTGTCATTTGTTGAACATTTAGGTCATTTTCTTCCACCCTAGCTTATTCTAATCCAGTTAGGGTTTTAAACCAATCTTGTGCATCCAATAAGTGATTTTCTCTCATTCGTTGAACATTTAGGTCATTTTCGTCCTCCCTAGGCTTATTCTAATCCAATTAGGGTCTTTAACCAATCTTGTGCATCCAATAAGTGATTTTGTGTCACTGGTTGAACATTTAGGTCATTCTAGTCCTCCATGGGCTTATTCTAATCCAATTAGGGTGTTAACCTATCTTGTGGATCCAATAAGGGCGTTTGTGTCATTGGTTGAGCATTTAGGTCGTTTTCGTTTTCCATAGTTTTATTCTAATCCAATTAGGGTTTTTAACCAATCTTGTGGATCCAATAAGTGCGTTTGTGTCATTGGTTTAACATTAAGGTCGTTTTCGTCCTCCCTAGCTTTATTTTATTCCAATTAGGGTTTTTAACCAATCTTGTGCATCCAATAAGTGATTTTGTGTCATTGGTTGAACATTTAGGTCATTTTCGTCATCCCTGGTCTTATTCTAATCCAATTAGGGTTTTAACCAATCTTGTGGATCCAATAAGTGCGTTTGTATCATTGGTTGAACATTTAGGTCGTTTTCGTTTTCCATAATCTTATTCTAATACAATTAGGGTTTTTAACCAATCTTGTGCATCGAAAAAGTGCGTTTGAATCATTGGATTAATATTTAAATCATTTTCGTGGTCCATAGGCCTATTCTAATCCAATTAGGGTTCTTAACCAATCTTGTGCATCCAATAAGTGATTTTGTGTCACTGGTTGAACATTTAGGTCATTTTCTTCATCCCTAGCTTATTCTAATCCAGTTAGGGTATTTAACCAATCATGTGCATCCAATAAGTGATTTTGTGTCATTGGTTGAACATTTAGGTCATTTTCGTCCTCCCTGGGCCTATTCTAATGCAATTAGCGTTTTTAACCAATCTCGTGGATCCAATTAGTACTTTGTTTCATTGGTTGAACATTTAGGTCATTTTCGTCCTCTCTAGGCTTATTCTAATCCAATTAGGGTTTTTAACCAATGTTGTGCATCTAATAAGTGATTTTGTGTCATTGGTTGAACATTTTTGTCATTTTCGTCCTTTCTAGGCTTTTTCTGATCCAATTAGGGTTTTTAACCAATCTTGTGCATCCAAAAAGTGCGTTTGTGTCATTGGATTAATATTTAGGTCATTTTCGTCCTCCCTAGGCTTATTCTAATCGAATTAGGGTTTTTAACCAATCTTGTGCATCCTATAAGTGATTTTTAGTCATTGGTTGAACATTTAGGTCATTTTCGTCCTCCCTAGGTTTATTCTTATCCAATTAGGGGTTTTAACCAATCTTGTGCATCCAATAAGTGCGTTTGTGTCATTGGATTAACATTTAGGTCATTTTCGTACTCCCTAGGCTAATTCTAATCCAATTAGGGTTTTTAACCAATCTTGTGCATCCAATAAGTGATTTTGTGTCATTGGTTGAACATTTAGGTCATTCTAGTCCTCCCTGGGCTTATTCTAATCCAATTAGGGTTTTAACCAATCTTGTGGATCCAATAAGTGCGTTTGTGTCATTGGTTGAACATTTAGGTCGTTTTCGTTTTCCATAGTCTTATTCTAATCCAATTAGGGTTTTTAACCAATCTTGTGCATCCAATAAGTGCGTTGGTGTCCTTGGTTTAACATTTAGGTCATTTTCGTCCTCCCTAGGCTTATTCTAATCCAATTAGGGTTTTTAACCAATCTTGTGCATCCAATAAGTGATATTGTGTCATTGGTTGAACATTTAGGTCATTTTCGTCATCCCTGGTCTTATTCTAATCCAATTAGGGTTTTAACCAATCTTGTGGATCCAATAAGTGCGTTTGTGTCATTGGTTGAACATTTAGGTCGTTTTCATTATCCATAGTCTTATTCTAATCCAATTAGGGTTTTTAACCAATCTTGTGCATCCAAAAAGTGCGTTTGAGTCATTGGATTAATATTTAGGTCATTTTCGAGGTCCCTAGGCTTATTCTAATCCAATTAGGGTTTTTAACCAATCTTGTGCATCCAATAAGTGATTTTGTGTCATTGGTTTAATATTTAGGTCATTTTCTTCCTCCCTAGCTTATTCTAATCCAGTTAGGGTTTTTAACCAATCTTGTGCATCCAATAAGTGATTTTGTGTCATTGGTTGAACATTTAGGTCATTTTCGTCCTCCCTGGGCTTATTCTAATGCAATTAGCATTTTTACCGAATCTCGTGGATCCAATTAGTGCTTTGTTTCATTGGTTGAACATTTAGGTCATTTTCGTCCTCCCTAGGCTTATTCTAATCCAATTAGGGTCTTTAACCTATCATGAGCATCCAATAAGTGATTTTGTGTCATTTGTTGAACATTTAGGTTATTTTCTTCCACCCTAGCTTATTCTAATCCAGTTAGGGTTTTAAACCATTCTTGTGCATCCAATAAGTGATTTTGTCTCATTCGTTGAACATTTAGGTCATTTTCGTCCTCCCTAAGCTTATTCTAATCCAATTAGGGTCTTTAACCAATCTTGTGCATCCAATAAGTGATTTTGTGTCATTGGTTGAACATTTAGGTCATTTTCTTCCTCCCTAGCTTATTCTAATCCAGTTAGGGTTTTTACCCAATCTTGTGCATCCAATAAGTGATTTTGTGTCATTGGTTGAACATTTAGGTCATTTTCGTCCTCCCTGGGCTTATTCTAATGCAATTAGCGTTTTTAACCAATCTCGTGGATCCAATTAGTGCTTTGTTTCATTGGTTGAATATTTAGGACATTTTCGTCCTCCCTAGACTTATTCTAATCCAATTAGGGTTTTTAACAAATGTTGTGCATCCAATAAGTGATATTGTGTCATTGGTTGGACATTTAGGTCATTTTCGTCCTCCCTAGGCTTATTCTAATCCAATTAGGGTCTTAACCAATCTTGTGCTTCCAATAAGTGATTTTGTGTCATTTGTTGAACATTTAGGTGATTTTCTTCCTCCCTAGCTTATTCTAATCCAGTTAGGGTTTTAAACCAATCTTGTGCATCCAATAATTGATTTTGTGTCATTGGTTGAACATTTAGGTCATTTTCGTCCTCCCTGGTCCTATTCTAATCCAATTAGGGTTTTAACCAATCTTGTGGATCCAATAAGTGCGTTTGTGTCATTGGTTGAACATTTAGGTCGTTTTCGTTTTCCATAGTCTTATTCTAATCCAATTAGGGTTTTTAACCAATCTTGTGCATCCAATAAGTGCGTTTGTGTCATTGGTTTAACATTTAGGTCATTTTCGTCCTCCCTAGGCTTATTCTAATCCAATTAGGGTTTTTAACCAATCTTGTGCATCCAATAAGTGATTTTGTGTCATTGGTTGAACATTTAGGTCATTCTAGTCCTCCCTGGGCTTATTCTAATCCAATTAGGGTTTTAACCAATCTTGTGGATCCAATAAGTGCATTTGTGTCATTGGTTGAACATTTAGGTCGTTTTCGTTTTCCATAGTCTGATTCTAATCCAATTAGGGTTTTTAACCAATCTTGTGCATCCAATAAGTGATATTGTGTCATTGGTTGAACATTTAGGTCATTTTCATCCTCCCTAGGCTTATTCTAATCCAATTAGGGTCTTTAACCAATCTTGTGCATCCAATAAGTGATTTTGTGTCATTTGTTGAACATTTAGATCATTTTCTTCCTCCCTAGCTTATTCTAATCCAGTTAGGGTTTTAAACCAATCTTGTGCATCCAATAAGTGATTTTGTGTCATTGGTTGAACATTTAGGTCATTTTCGTCCTCCCTGTGCTTATTCTAATGCAATTAGCGTTTTTAACCAATCTCGTGGATCCAATTAGTGCTTTGTTTCATTGGTTGAACATTTAGGTCATTTTCTTCCTCCATAGGCTTATTCTAATCCAATTAGGGTTTTTAACCAATCTTGTGCATCCAACAAGTGCGTTTGAGTCATTGGATTAATATTTAGGTCATTTTCGTGGTCCCTAGGCTTATTTTAATCCAATTAGGGTTTTTAACCAATCTTGTGCATCCAATAAGTGATTTTGTGTCATTGGTTGAACATTTAGGTCATTTTGTTCCTCCCTAGCTTATTCTAATCCAGTTAGGGTTTTTAACCAATCTTGTGCATCCAATAAGTGATTTTGTGTCATTTGTTGAACATTTAGGTCATTTTCTTCCACCCTAGCTTATTCTAATCCAGTTAGGGTTTTAAACCAATCTTGTGCATCCAATAAGTGATTTTCTCTCATTCGTTGAACATTTAGGTCATTTTCGTCCTCCCTAGGCTTATTCTAATCCAATTAGGGTCTTTAACCAATCTTGTGCATCCAATAAGTGATTTTGTGTCACTGGTTGAACATTTAGGTCATTCTAGTCCTCCATGGGCTTATTCTAATCCAATTAGGGTGTTAACCTATCTTGTGGATCCAATAAGGGCGTTTGTGTCATTGGTTGAGCATTTAGGTCGTTTTCGTTTTCCATAGTTTTATTCTAATCCAATTAGGGTTTTTAACCAATCTTGTGGATCCAATAAGTGCGTTTGTGTCATTGGTTTAACATTAAGGTCGTTTTCGTCCTCCCTAGCTTTATTTTATTCCAATTAGGGTTTTTAACCAATCTTGTGCATCCAATAAGTGATTTTGTGTCATTGGTTGAACATTTAGGTCATTTTCGTCATCCCTGGTCTTATTCTAATCCAATTAGGGTTTTAACCAATCTTGTGGATCCAATAAGTGCGTTTGTATCATTGGTTGAACATTTAGGTCGTTTTCGTTTTCCATAATCTTATTCTAATACAATTAGGGTTTTTAACCAATCTTGTGCATCGAAAAAGTGCGTTTGAATCATTGGATTAATATTTAAATCATTTTCGTGGTCCATAGGCCTATTCTAATCCAATTAGGGTTCTTAACCAATCTTGTGCATCCAATAAGTGATTTTGTGTCACTGGTTGAACATTTAGGTCATTTTCTTCATCCCTAGCTTATTCTAATCCAGTTAGGGTATTTAACCAATCATGTGCATCCAATAAGTGATTTTGTGTCATTGGTTGAACATTTAGGTCATTTTCGTCCTCCCTGGGCCTATTCTAATGCAATTAGCGTTTTTAACCAATCTCGTGGATCCAATTAGTACTTTGTTTCATTGGTTGAACATTTAGGTCATTTTCGTCCTCTCTAGGCTTATTCTAATCCAATTAGGGTTTTTAACCAATGTTGTGCATCTAATAAGTGATTTTTTGTCATTGGTTGAACATTTTTGTCATTTTCGTCCTTTCTAGGCTTTTTCTGATCCAATTAGGGTTTTTAACCAATCTTGTGCATCCAAAAAGTGCGTTTGTGTCATTGGATTAATATTTAGGTCATTTTCGTCCTCCCTAGGCTTATTCTAATCGAATTAGGGTTTTTAACCAATCTTGTGCATCCTATAAGTGATTTTTAGTCATTGGTTGAACATTTAGGTCATTTTCGTCCTCCCTAGGTTTATTCTTATCCAATTAGGGGTTTTAACCAATCTTGTGGATCCAATAAGTGCGTTTGTGTCATTGGATTAATATTTAGGTCATTTTCGTACTCCCTAGGCTAATTCTAATCCAATTAGGGTTTTTAACCAATCTTGTGTATCCAATAAATGATTTTGTGTCATTGGTTGAACATTTAGGTCATTCTAGTCCTCCCTGGGCTTATTCTAATCCAATTAGGGTTTTAACCAATCTTGTGGATCCAATAAGTGCGTTTGTGTCATTGGTTGAACATTTAGGTGGTTTTCGTTTTCCATAGTCTGATTCTAATCCAATTAGGGTTTTTAACCAATCTTGTGCATCCAATAAGTGATATTGTGTCATTGGTTGAACATTTAGGTCATTTTCATCCTCCCTAGGCTTATTCTAATCCAATTAGGGTCTTTAACCAATCTTGTGCATCCAATAAGTGATTTTGTGTCATTTGTTGAACATTTAGATTATTTTCTTCCTCCCTAGCTTATTCTAATCCAGTTAGGGTTTTAAACCAATCTTGTGCATCCAATAAGTGATTTTGTGTCATTGGTTGAACATTTAGGTCATTTTCGTCCTCCTTGTGCTTATTCTAATGCAATTAGCGTTTTTAACCAATCTCGTGGATCCAATTAGTGCTTTGTTTCATTGGTTGAACATTTAGGTCATTTTCTTCCTCCATAGGCTTATTCTAATCCAATTAGGGTTTTTAACCAATCTTGTGCATCCAACAAGTGATTCTGTGTGATTGGTTGAACATTTTGGTCATTTTCGTCCTTTCTTGGCTTATTCTAATGCAATTAGGGTTTTTAACCAATCTTGTGCATCCAAAAAGTGCGTTTGAGTCATTGGATTAATATTTAGGTCATTTTCGTGGTCCCTAGGCTTATTTTAATCCAATTAGCGTTTTTAACCAATCTTGTGCATCCAATAAGTGATTTTGTGTCACTGGTTGAACATTTAGGTCATTTTCTTCCTCCCTAGCTTATTCTAATCCAGTTAGGGTTTTTAACCAATCTTGTGCATCCAATAAGTGATTTTGTGTCATTGGCTGAACATTTAGGTCATTTTCTTTCTCCCTGGGCTTATTCTAGCGCAATTAGCATGTTTAACCAATCTCGTGGATCCAATTAGTGCTTTGTTTCATTGGTTGAACATTTAGGTCATTTTCGTCCTACCTAGGCTTTTTCTAATCCAATTAGGGTTTTTAACCAATCTAATGCATCCAACAAGTGATTCTGTGTCATTGGTTGAACATTTTGGTCATTTTCGTCCTTTCTAGGCTTATTCTATTGCAATTAGGGTTTTTAACCAATCTTGTGCATCCCAAAAGTGCGTTTGTGTCATTGGATTAATATTTAGGTCATTTTCGTGGTCCCTAGGCTTATTCTAATCCAATTAGGGTTTTTAACCAATCTTGTGCATCCAATAAGATATTTTGTGTCGTTGGTTGCACATTTAGGTCATTTTCGTCCTCTCTAGGCTTATTCTAATCCAATTAGGGTTTTTAACCAATGTTGTGCATCTAATAAGTGATTTTGTGTCATTGGTTGAACATTTTTGTCATTTTCGTCCGTTCTAGGCTTTTTCTGATCCAATTAGGGTTTTTAACCAATCTTGTGCATACAAAAAGTGCGTTTGTGTCATTGGATTAATATTTAGGTCATTTTCGTCCTCCCTAGGCTTATTCTAATCGAATTAGGGTTTTTAACCAATCTTGTGCATCCTATAAGTGATTTTTAGTCATTGGTTGAACATTTAGGTCATTTTCGTCCTCCCTAGGTTTATTCTTATACAATTAGGGGTTTTAACCAATCTTGTGCATCCAATAAGTGATATTGTGTCATTGGTTGAACATTTAAGTCATTTTCATCCTCCATAGGCTTATTCTAATCCAATTAGGGTCTTTAACCAATCTTGTGCATCAAATAAGTGATTTTGTGTCATTTGTTGAACATTTAGGTCATTTACTTCCTCCCTAGCTTATTCTAATCCAGTTAGGGTTTTAAACCAATCTTGTGCATCCAATAAGTGATTTTGTGTCATTGGTTGAACATTTAGGTCATTTTCGTCCTCCCTGTGCTTATTCTAATGCAATTAGCGTTTTTAACCAATCTCGTGGATCCAATTAGTGCTTTGTTTCATTGGTTGAACATTTAGGCCATTTTCGTCCTCCATAGGCTTATTCTAATCCAATTAGGGTTTTTAACCAATCTTGTGCATCCTATAAGTGATTTTTAGTCATTGGTTGAACATTTAGGTCATTTTCGTCCTCCCTACGTTTATTCTTATCCAATTAGGGTTTTTAACCAATCTTGTGCATCCAATAAGTCCGTTTGTTTCATTGGTTGAACATTTAGCTCATTTTCGTCCTCCATAGGCTTATTCTAATCCAATTAGGGTTTTTAACCAATCTTGTGCATCCAACAAGTGATTCTGTGTCATTGGTTGAACATTTTGGTCATTTTCGTCCTTTCTAGGATTATTCTAATGCAATTAGGGTTTTTAACCAATCTTGTGCATCCAAAAAGTGCCTTCGAGTAATTGGATTAATAATTAGGTCATTTTTGTGGTCCCTAGGCTTATTTTTATCCAATTAGGGTTTTTAACCAATCTTGTGCATCCAATAAGTGATTTTGTGTCATTGGTTGAACATTTAGGTCATTTTCTTCCTCCCTAGCTTATTCTAATCCAGTTAGGGTTTTTAACCAATCTTGTGCATCCAATAAGTGATTTTGTGTCATTGGCTGAGCATTTAGGTCATTTTCTTTCTCCCTGGGCTTATTCTAGCACAATTAGCGTTTTTAACCAATCTCGTGGATCCAATTAGTGCTTTGTTTCATTGGTTGAACATTTAGGTCATTTTCGTCCTACCCAGGCTTTTTCTAATCCAATTAGGGTTTTTAACCAATCTAATGCATCCAACAAGTGATTCTGTGTCATTGGTTGAACATTTAGGTCATTTTCGTCCTTTCTAGGCTTATTCTAATGCAATTAGGGTTTTTAACCAATCAAGTGCATCCCAAAAGTGCGTTTTTGTCATCGGATTAATATTTAGGTCATTTTCGTGGTCCCTAGGCTTATTCTAATCCAATTAGGGTTTTTAACCAATCTTGTGCATCCAATAAGATATATTATGTCATTGGTTGAACATTTAGGTCATTTTCGTCCTCCTTGGGTTTATTCTACACCAATTAGGGTTTTAACCAATCTTGTGGATCCAATAAGTGTGTTTGTGTCATTGGTTGAACATTTAGGTCATTTTCGTCCTCCCTAGGCTTATTCTAATCGAATTAGGGTTTTTAACCAATCTTGTGCATCCTATAAGTGATTTTGTGTCATTGGTTGAACATTTAGGTCATTTTCATCCTCCCTAGTCTTATTCTAATCCAATTAGGGTTTTTAACCAATCTTGTGCATCCAATAAGTGATATTGTGTCATTGGTTGAACATTTAGGTCATTTTCGTCCTCCCTAGGCTTATTCAATTCCAATTAGGATTTTTAACCGATCTTGTACATCCAACAATTGATTTTGTGTCATTGGTTGAACATTTTGGTCATTTTAGTCCTCCTTGGGCTTATTCTAATCGAATTAGGGTTTTTAACCAAACTTGTGTATCCAATAAGTGCGTTTGTGTCATTAGATTAACATTTAGGTCATTTTCGTCCTCCCTAGGCTAATTCTAATCCAATTAGGGTTTTTAACCAATGTTGTGCATCTAATAAGTGATTTTGTGTCATTGGTTGAACATTTTTGTCATTTTCGTCCTTTCTAGGCTTTTTCTAATCCGATTAGGGTTTTTAACCAATCTTGTGCATCCTATAAGTGATTTTTAGTCATTGGTTGAACATTTAGGTCATTTTCGTCCTCCCTAGGCTTATTCTTATCCAATAACGGTTTTTAACCAATCTTGTGCATCCAATAAGTGATTTTGTGTCATTGGTTGAACATTTAGGTCATTCTAGTCGTCCCTGGGCTTATTCTAATCCAATTAGGGTTTTAACCAATCTTGTGGATCCAATAAGTGCGTTTGTGTCATTGGTTGAACATTTAGGTCGTTTTCGTTTTCCATAGTCTTATTCTAATCCAATAAGGGTTTTGAACCAATCTTGTGCATCCAATAAGTGCGTTTGTGTCATTGGTTGAACATTTAGGTCATTTTCGTCCTCCCTGGGTTTATTCTAATCCAATTAGGGTTTTAACCAGTCTTGTGGATCCAATAAGTGCGTTTGTGTCATTGGTTGAACATTTAGGTAATTTTCGTCCTCCCTAGGCTTATTCTAATCGATTTAGGGTTTTTAACCAATCTTGTGCATCCAATAAGTGATTTTGTGTCATTTGTTAAACATTTAGGTCATTTTCTTCCTCCCTAGGCTTATTCAAATCCAATTAGGTTTTTTAACCAATCTTGTGCATCCAACAAGTGATTCTGTGTCATTGGTTGAACATTTTGGTCATTTTCGTCCTTTCTAGGCTTATTCTAATGCAATTACGATTTTTAACCAATCTTGTGCATCCAACAAGTGATTCTGTATCATTGGTTGAACATTTTGGTCATTTTCGTCCTTTCTAGGCTTATTCTAATGGAATTAGGATTTTTAACCAATCTTGTGCATCCAAAAAGTGCGTTTAATTCATTGGATTAATATTTAGGTCATTTTCATGGTCCCTAGGCTTATTCTAATCCAATTAGGGATTTTAACCAATTTGTGTATCCAATAAGTGATTCTGTGTCATTGGTTGAACATTTAGGTCATTTTCATCCTCCCTAGGCTTATTCTAATCCTATTAGGGTTTTTAACCAATCTTGTGCATCCAATAAGTGATATTGTGTCATTGGTTAAACATTTAGGTCATTTTCGTCCTCCCTAGGCTTATTCAATTCCAATTAGGGTTTTTAACCGATCTTGTACATCCAACAATTGATTTTGTGTCATTGGTTGAAAATTTTGGTCATTTTAGTCCTCCTTGGGCTTATTCTAATCGAATTAGGGTTTTTAACCAAACTTGTGTATCCAATAAGTGCATTTGTGTCATTAGATTAACATTTAGGTCATTTTCGTCCTCCGTAGGCTAATTCTAATCCAATTAGGGTTTTTAACCAATGTTGTGCATCTAATAAGTGCGTTTGTGTCATTGTTTGAACATTTAGGTCATTTTCGTCCTCCCTGGGTTTATTCTAATCCAATTAGGGTTATAACCAATCTTGTGGATCCAATAAGTGCGTTTGTGTCATTGGTTGAACATTTAGGTCATTTTCGTCCTCCCTAGGCTTATTCTAATCGAATTAGGGTTTTTAACCAATCTTGTGCATCCTATAAGTGATGTTGTGTCATTGGTTGAACATTTAGGTCATTTTCGTCCTCCCTAGGCTTATTCTAATCCAATTAGGGTTTCTAACCAATGTTGTGCATCTAATAAGTGATTTTGTGTCATTTGTTGAACATTTTTGTCATTTTCGTCCTTTCTAGGCTTTTTCTAATTCAATTAGGGTTTTTAACCAATCTTGTGGATCCAATAAGTGCGTTTGTGTCATTGGTTGAACATTTAGGTCGTTTTCGTTTTCCATAGTCTTATTCTAATCCAATAAGGGTTTTGAACCAATCTTGTGCATCCAATAAGTGCGTTTGTGTCATTGGTTGAACATTTAGGTCATTTTCGTCCTCCCTGGGTTTATTCTAATCCAATTAGGGTTTTAACCAATCTTGTGGATCCAATAAGTGCGTTTGTGTCATTGGTTGAACATTTAGGTCATTTTCGTCCTCCCTAGGCTTATTCTAATCGAATTAGGTTTTTTAACCAATCTTGTGCATCCTATAAGTGATTTTGTGTCATTGGTTGAACATTTAGGTCATTTTCGTCCTCCCTAGGCTTATTCTAATCCAATTAGGGTTTTTAACCAATGTTGTGCATCTAATAAGTGATTTTGTGTCATTGGTTGAACATTTTTGTCATTTTCGTCCTTTCTAGGCTTTTTCTAATCCAATTAGGGTTTTTAACCAATCTTGTGCATCCAAAAAGTGCGTTTGTGTCATTTGTATTAATATTTAGGTCATTTTCATCCTCCCTAGGCTTATTATAATCGAATTAGGGTTTTTAACCAATCTTGTACATCCTATAAGTGATTTTTAGTCATTGGTTGAACATTTAGGTCATTTTCGTCCTCCCTAGGCTTATTCGTATGCAATTACGGTTTTTAACCAATCTTGTGCATCCAAAAAGTGATTTTGTGTCATTGGTTGAACATTTACGTCATTCTAGTCCTCCCTGGGCTTATTCT
>JBBPBQ010000003.1:27222225-27276930 GCA_037974755.1 Cicer yamashitae
ATCCAATTAGGGTTTTAACCAATCTTGTGGATCCAATAAGTGCATTTGTGTCATTGGTTGAACATTTAGGTCGTTTTCGTTTTCCATAGTCTTATTCTAATCCAATAAGGGTTTTGAACCAATCTTGTGCATCCAATAAGTGATTCTGTGTCATTGGTTTAACATTTAGGTCATTTCCGTCCTCCCTACGCTTATTCTAATGCAATTAGCGTTTTTAACCAATCTTGTGCATCCAAAAAGTGCGTTTGAGTCATTGGATTGATATTTAGGTCATTTTCGTGGTCCCTAGGCTTATTCTAATCCCATTAGGGTCTTTAACCAATCTTGTGCATCCAATAAGTGATTTTGTGTCATTTGTTGAACATTTAGGTCATTTTCTTCCTCCTTAGGCTTATTCTAATCCAATTAGGGTTTTTAACCAATCTTGTGCATCCAACAAGTGATTCTGTGTCATTGGTTGAACATTTTGTCATTTTCGTCCTTTCTAGGCTTATTCTAATGCAATTACAATTTTTAACCAATCTTGTGCATCCAACAAGTGATTCTGTGTCATTGGTTGAACATTTTGGTCATTTTCGTCCTTTCTAGGCTTATTCTAATGGAATTAGGATTTTTAACAAATCTTGTGCATCCAAAAAGTGCGTTTAAGTCATTGGATTAATATTTAGGTCATTTTCATGGTCCCTAGGCTTATTCTAATCCAATTAGGGATTTTAACCAATTTGTGCATCCAATAAGTGATTTTGTGTCATTGGTTGAACATTTATGTCAATTTCGTCCTCCCTAGGCTTATTCAATTCCAATTAGGGTTTTTAACCAATCTTGTGCATCCAACAAGTGATTTTGTGTCATTGGATTAATATTTAGGTAATTTTGGTCCTCCCTAGGCTTATTCTTATCCAATTAGGGTTTTTAACCAATCTTGTGCATCCAATAAGTGCGTTTGTGTCATTGGATTAACATTTAGGTCATTTTCGTCCTCCCTAGGCTAATTCTAATCCAATTAGGGTTTTTAACCAATCTTATGCATCCAATAAGTGCGTTTGTGTCATTGGTTTAACATTTAGGTCATTTTCGTCCTCCCTAGGCTTATTCGTATGCAATTACGGTTTTTAACCAATCTTGTGCATCCAAAAAGTGATTTTGTGTCATTGGTTGAACATTTACGTCATTCTAGTCCTCCCTGGGCTTATTCTTATCCAATTAGGGTTTTAACCAATCTTGTGGATCCAATAAGTGCATTTGTGTCATTGGTTGAACATTTAGGTCGTTTTCGTTTTCCATAGTCTTATTCTAATCCAATAAGGGTTTTGAACCAATCTTGTGCATCCAATAAGTGATTCTGTGTCATTGGTTTAACATTTAGGTCATTTCCGTCCTCCCTACGCTTATTCTAATGCAATTAGCGTTTTTAACCAATCTTGTGCATCCAAAAAGTGCGTTTGAGTCATTGGATTGATATTTAGGTCATTTTCGTGGTCCCTAGGCTTATTCTAATCCCATTAGGGTCTTTAACCAATCTTGTGCATCCAATAAGTGATTTTGTGTCATTTGTTGAACATTTAGGTCATTTTCTTCCTCCTTAGGCTTATTCTAATCCAATTAGGGTTTTTAACCAATCTTGTGCATCCAACAAGTGATTCTGTGTCATTGGTTGAACATTTTGGTCATTTTCGTCCTTTCTAGGCTTATTCTAATGCAATTACAATTTTTAACCAATCTTGTGCATCCAACAAGTGATTCTGTGTCATTGGTTGAACATTTTGGTCATTTTCGTCCTTTCTGGGCTTATTCTAATGGAATTAGGATTTGTAACAAATCTTGTGCATCCAAAAAGTGCGTTTAAGTCATTGGATTAATATTTAGGTCATTTTCATGGTCCATAGGCTTATTCTAATCCAATTAGGGATTTTAACCAATTTGTGCATCCAATAAGTGATTTAGTGTCATTGGTTGAACATTTAGGTCATTTTCATCCTCCCTAGGCTTATTCTAATCCAATTAGGGTTTTTAACCAATCTTGTGCATCCAATAAGTGATATTGTGTCATTGGTTGATCATTTAGGTCATTTTCGTCCTCCCTAGGCTTATTCAATTCCAATTAGGGTTTTTAACCGATCTTGTACATCCAACAATTGATTTTGTGTCATTGGTTGAACATTTTGGTCATTTTAGTCCTCCTTGGGCTTATTCTAATCGAATTAGGGTTTTTAACCAAACTTGTGTATACAATAAGTGCGTTTGTGTCATTAGATTAACATTTACATCATTTTCGTCCTCCCTAGGCTAATTCTAATCCAATTAGGGTTTTTAACCAATGTTGTGCATCGTATAAGCGATTTTGTGTCATTGGTTGAACATTTTTGTCATTTTCGTCCTTTCTAGGCTTTTTCTAATCCAATTAGGGTTTTTAACCAATCTTGTGGATCCAATAAGTGCGTTTGTGTCATTGGTTGAACATTTAGGTCGTTTTCGTTTTCCATAGTCTTATTCTAATCCAATAAGGGTTTTGAACCAATCTTGTGCATCCAATAAGTGCGTTTGTGTCATTGGTTGAACATTTAGGTCATTTTCGTCCTCCCTAGGTTTATTCTAATCCAATTAGGGTTTTAACCAATCTTGTGGATCCAATAAGTGCGTTTGTGTCATTGGTTGAACATTTAGGTCATTTTCGTCCTCCCTAGGCTTATTCTAATCGAATTAGGGTTTTTAACCAATCTTGTGCATCCTATAAGTGATTTTGTGTCATTGGTTGAACATTTAGGTCATTTTCGTCCTCCCTAGGCTTATTCTAATCCAATTAGGGTTTTTAACCAATGTTGTGCATCTAATAAGTGATTTTGTGTCATTGGATTAATATTTAGTTCATTTTCATCCTCCCTAGGCTTATTATAATCAAATTAGGGTTTTTAACCAATCTTGTGCATCCTATAAGTGATTTTTAGTCATTGGTTGAACATTTAGGTCATTTTCGTCCTCCCTAGGCTTATTCATATCCAATTACGGTTTTTAACCAATCTTGTGCATCCAATAAGTTATTTTGTGTCATTGGTTGAACATTTAGGTCATTCTAGTCCTCCCTGGGCTTATTCTAATCCAATTAGGGTTTTAACCAATCTTGTGGATCCAATAAGTGCATTTGTGTCATTGGTTGAACATTTAGGTCGTTTTCGTTTTCCATAGTCTTATTCTAATCCAATAAGGGTTTTGAACCAATCTTGTGCATCCAATAAGTGATTTTGTGTCATTTGTTGAACATTTAGGTCATTTTCTTCCTCCCTAGGCTTATTCTAATCCAATTAGGGTTTTTAACCAATCTTGTGTATCCAACAAGTGATTCTGTGTCATTGGTTGAACATTTTGGTCATTTTCGTCCTTTCTAGGCTTATTCTAATGCAATTACGATTTTTAACCAATCTTGTGCATCCAACAAGTGATTCTGTGTCATTGGTTGAACATTTTGGTCATTTTCGTCCTTTCTAGGCTTATTCTAATGCAATTAGGATTTTTAACCAATCTTGTGCATCCAAAAAGTGCGTTTAAGTCATTGGATTAATATTTAGGTCATTTTCATGGTCCCTAGGCTTATTCTAATCCAATTAGGGATTTTAACCAATTTGTGCATCCAATAAGTGATTTTGTGTCATTGGTTGAACATTTAGGTCATTTTCTTCCTCCCTAGCTTATTCTAATCTAGTTAGGGTTTTTAACCAATCTTGTGCATCCAATAAGTGATTTTGTGTCATTGGTTGAACATTTAGGTCATTTTCGTCCTCCCTGGGCTTATTCTAATGCAATTAGCGTTTTTAACCAATCTCGTGGATCCGATTAGTGCTTTGTTTCATTGGTTGAACATTTAGGTCATTTTCGTCCTTCATAGGCTTATTCTAATCCAATTAGGGTTTTTAACCAATCTTGTGCATCCAACAAGTGATTCTGTGTCATTGGTTGAATATTTTGGTCATTTTCGTCCTTTCTAGGCTTATTCTAATGCAATTAGGGTTTTTAACCAATGTTGTGCATCCAAAAAGTGCGTTTGTGTAATTGGATTAATATTTAGGTTCTTTTCGTCCTCCCTAGGCTTATTCTAATCGAATTAGGGTTTTTAACCAATCTTGTGCATCCTATAAGTGATTTTTAGTCATTGGTTGAATATTTAGGTCATTCTAGTCCTCCCTGGGCTTATTCTAATCCAATTAGGGTTTTAACCAATCTTGTGGATCCAATAAGTGCGTTTGTGTCATTGGTTGAACATTTAGGTCGTTTTCGTTTTCCATAGTCTTATTCTAATCCAATTAGGGTTTTTAACCAATCTTGTGCATCCAATAAGTGCGTTTGCGTCATTGGTTTAACATTTAGGTCATTTTCGTCCTCCCTAGGCTTATTCTAATCCAATTAGGGTTTTTAACCAATCTTGTGCATCCAATAAGTGATTTTGTGTCATTGGTTGAACATTTGGGTCATTCTAGTCCTCCCGGGGCTTATTCTAATCCAATTAGGGTTTTAACCAACCTTGTGGATCCAATACGTGCGTTTGTGTCATTGGTTGAACATTTAGGTCGTTTTCGTTTTCCATAGTCTTATTCTAATCCAATTAGGGTTTTTAACCAATCTTGTGCATCCAAAAAGTGCGTTTGAGTCATTGGATTAATATTTAAATCATTTTCGTGGTCCCTAGGCTTATTCTAATCCAATTAGGATTTTTAACCAATCTTGTGCATCCTATAAGTGATTTAGTGTCATTGGTTGAACATTTAGGTCATTTTCGTCCTCCCTAGGCTTATTCTAATCCAATTAGGGGTTTTAACCAATCTTGTGCATCCAATAAGTGATATTGTGTCATTGGTTGAACATTTAGGTCATTTTCGTCCTCCCTAGGCTTATTCAATTCCAATTAGGGTTTTTAACCAATCTTGTGCATCCAACATTTGATTTTGTGTCATTGGTTGAACATTTTGGTCATTTTCGTCCTTCTTGGGCTTATTCTAATCGAATTAGGGTTTTTAACCAATCTTGTGTATCCAATAAGTGCGTTTGTGTCATTAAATTAACATTTAGGTCATTTTCATCCTCCCTGGGCTTATTCTAATGCAAATAGCGTTTTTAACCAATCTCGTGGATCCAATTAGTGCTTTGTTTCATTGGTTGAACATTAAGGTCATTTTCGTCCTTTCTTGGCTTTTTCTAATCCAATTAGGGTTCTGAACCAATCTTGTGCATCATAAAAGTGCGTTTGTGTCATTGGTTGAACATTTTGGTCATTTTCGTCCTCCTTGGGCTTATTCTAATCGAATTAGGGTTTTTAACCAATCTTGTGTATCCAATAAGTGCGTTTGTGTCATTAAATTAACATTTAGGTCATTTTCATCCTCCCTGGGCTTATTCTAATGCAAATAGCGTTTTTAACCAATCTCGTGGATCCAATTAGTGCTTTGTTTCATTGGTTGAACATTTAGGTCATTTTCGTCCTTTCTAGGCTTTTTCTAATCCAATTAGGGTTTTTAACCAATCTTGTGCATCCAAAAAGTGCAGTTGTGTCATTGGATTAATATTTAGGTCATTTTTGTCCTCCCTAGGCTTATTCTAATCGAATTAGGGTTTTTAACCAATCTTGTGCATCCTATATGTGATTTTTAGTCATTGGTTGAACATTTAGGTCATTTTCGTCCTCCCTAGGCTTATTCTTATCCAATTAGGGTTTTTAACCAATCTTGTGCATCCAATAAGTGATATTGTGTCATAGGTTGAACATTTAGGTCATTTTCATCCTCTCTAAGCTTATTCTAATCCAATTAGGGTTTTTAACCAATCTTGTGCATCCAAAAAGTGCGTTTGAGTCATTGGATTAATATTTAAATCATTTTCGTGGTCCCTAGGCTTATTCTAATCCAATTAGGGTTTTTAACCAATCTTGTGCATCCAATAAGTGATTTTGTGTCATTAGTTAAACATTTAGGTCATTTTCTTCCTCCCTAGCTTATTTTAATCCAGTTAGGGTTTTTAACCAATCTTGTGCATCCAACAAGTGATTTTGTGTCATTGGTTGAACATTTTGGTCATTTTCGTCCTCCTTGGGCTTATTCTAATCGAATTAGGGTTTTTAACCAATCTTGTGTATCCAATAAGTGCGTTTGTGTCATTAAATTAACATTTAGGTCATTTTCATCCTCCCTGGGCTTATTCTAATGCAAATAGCATTTTTAACCAATCTCGTGGATCCAATTAGTGCTTTGTTTCATTGGTTGAACATTTAGGTCATTTTCGTCCTTTCTAGGCTTTTTCTATTCCAATTAGGGTTTTTAACCAATCTTGTGCATCCAATAAGAGCGTTTGTGTCATTGGTTTAACATTTAGTTCATTTTCGTCCTCCCTAGGCTTATTCTAATCCAATTAGGGTTTTTAACCAATCTTGTGCATCCAGTAAGTGATATTGTGTCATTGGTTGAACATTTAGGTCATTTTCGTCCTCCCTAAGCTTATTCTAATCCAATTAGGGTTTTTAACCAATCTTGTGCATCCAAAAAGTGCGTTTGAGTCATTGGATTAATATTTAAATCATTTTCGTGGTCCCTAGGCTTATTCTAATCCAATTAGGGTTTTTAACCAATCTTGTGCATCCTATAAGTGATTTAGTGTCATTGGTTGAACATTTAGGTCATTTTCGTCCTCCCTAGGCTTATTCTAATCCAATTAGGGGTTTTAACCAATCTTGTGCATCCAATAAGTGATATTGTGTCATTGGTTGAACATTTAGGTCATTTTCGTCCTCCCTAGGCTTATTCAATTCCAATTAGGGTTTTTAACCAATCTTGTGCATCCAACATTTGATTTTGTGTCATTGGTTGAACATTTTGGTCATTTTCGTCCTCCTTGGGCTTATTCTAATCGAATTAGGGTTTTTAACAAATCTTGTGTATCCAATAAGTGCGTTTGTGTCATTAAATTAACATTTAGGTCATTTTCATCCTCCCTGGGCTTATTCTAATGCAAATAGCGTTTTTAACCAATCTCGTGGATCCAATTAGTGCTTTGTTTCATTGGTTGAACATTAAGGTCATTTTCGTCCTTTCTTGGCTTTTTCTAATCCAATTAGGGTTCTTAACCAATCTTGTGCATCATAAAAGTGCGTTTGTGTCATTGGTTGAACATTTTGGTCATTTTCGTCCTCCTTGGGCTTATTCTAATCGAATTAGGGTTTTTAACCAATCTTGTGTATCCAATAAGTGCGTTTGTGTCATTAAATTAACATTTAGGTCATTTTCATCCTCCCTGGGCTTATTCTAATGCAAATAGCGTTTTTAACCAATCTCGTGGATCCAATTAGTGCTTTGTTTCATTGGTTGAACATTAAGGTCATTTTTGTCCTTTCTTGGCTTTTTCTAATCCAATTAGGGTTTTTAACCAATCTTGTGCATCATAAAAGTGCGTTTGTGTCATTGGTTGAACATTTTGGTTATTTTAGTCCTCCTTGGGCTTATTCTAATCGAATTAGGGTTTTTAACCAATCTTGTGTATCCAATAAGTGCGTTTGTGTCATTAAATTAACATTTAGGTCATTTTCATCCTCCCTGGCCTTATTCTAATGCAAATAGCGTTTTTAACCAATCTCATGGATCCAATTAGTGCTTTGTTTCATTGGTTGAACATTTAGGTCATTTTCGTCCTTTCTAGGCTTTTTCTAATCCAATTAGGGTTTTTAACCAATCTTGTGCATCCAAAAAGTGCGTTTGTGTCATTGGATTAATATTTAGGTCATTTTTGTGCTCCCTAGGCTTATTCTAATCGAATTAGGGTTTTTAACCAATCTTGGGCATCCTATAAGTGATTTTTAGTCATTGGTTGAACATCTAGGTCATTTTCGTCCTCCCTAGGCTTATTCTTATCCAATTAGTGTTTTTAACCAATCTTGTGCATCCAATAAGTGATATTGTATCATAGGTTGAACATTTAGGTCATTTTCATCCCCCCTAAGCTTATTCTAATCCAATTAGGGTTTTTAACCAATCTTGTGCATCCAAAAAGTGCGTTTGAGTCATTGGATTAATATTTAAATCATTTTCGTGGTCCCTAGGCTTATTCTAATCCAATTAGGGTTTTTAACCAATCTTGTGCATCCTATAAGTGATTTTGTGTCATTGGTTGAACATTTAGGTCATTTTCGTCCTCCCTAGGCTTATTCTAATCCAGTTAGGGTTTTTAACCAATCTTGTGCATTCAATAAGTGATATTGTGTCATTGGTTGAACATTTAGGTCATTTTCGTCCTCCCTAGGCTTATTCAATTCCAATTAGGGTTTTTAACCAATCTTGTGCATCCAACAAGTGATTTTGTGTCATTGGTTGAACATTTTGGTCATTTTCGTCCTCCTTGGGCTTATTCTAATCGAATTAGGGTTTTTTACCAATCTTGTGTATCCAATAAGTGCGTTTGTGTCATTAAATGAACATTTAGGTCATTTTCATCCTCCCTGGGCTTATTCTAATGCAAATAGCGTTTTTAACCAATCTCGTGGATCCAATTAGTGCTTTGTTTCATTGGTTGAACATTAACATCATTTTCGTCCTTTCTTGTCTTTTTCTAATCCAATTAGGGTTTTTAACCAATCTTGTGCATCATAAAAGTGCGTTTGTGTCATTGGATTAATATTTAGGTCATTTTTGTCCTCCCTAGGCTTATTCTAATCAAATTAGGGTTTTTAACCAATCTTGTGCATCCTATAAGTGATTTTTAGTCATTGGTTGAACATTTAGGTCATTTTCGTCCTCCCTAGGCTTATTCTTATCCAATTAGAGTTTTTAACCAATCTTGTGCATCCAATAAGTGATTTTATGTCATTGGTTGAACATTTAGGTCATTCTAGTACTCCTTGGGCTTATTCTAATCCAATTAGGGTTTTAACCAATCTTGTCCATCCAATAAGTGCGTTTGTGTCATTGGTTAAACATTTAGGTCGTTTTCGTTTTCCATAGTCTTATTCTAATCCAATTAGGGTTTTTAACCAATCTTGTGCATCCAATAAGAGCGTTTGTGTCATTGGTTTAACATTTAGGTCATTTTCGTGGTCCCTAGGCTTATTCTAATCCAATTAGGGTTTTTAACCAATCTTGTGCATCCAATAAGTGATATTGTGTGATTGGATGAACATTTAGGTCATTTTCGTGGTCCCTAGGCTTATTCTAATCCAATTACGGTTTTTAACCAATCTTGTGCATCCAATAAGATATTTTGTGTCATTGGTTGAACATTTAGGTTACTTTTGTCCTCCCTAGGCTTATTCTAATCGAATTAGGGTTTTTAACCAATCTTGTGCATCCTATAAGTGATTTTGAATCATTGGTTGAACATTTAGGTCATTTTTGTCCTCCCTAGGCTTATTCAATTCCAATTAGGGTTTTTAACCAATCTTGTGCATCCAACAAGTGATTTTGTGTCATTGGTTGAATATTTTGGTCATTTTCGTCCTCCTTGGGCTTATTCTAATCGAATTAGGGTTTTTAACCAATCTTGTGTATCCAATAAGTGCGTTTGTGTCATTAAATTAACATTTAGGTCATTTTCATCCTCCCTGGGCTTATTCTAATGCAAATAGCATTTTTAACCAATCTCGTGGATCCAATTAGTGCTTTGTTTCATTGGTTGAACGTTTAGGTCATTTTCGTCCTTTCTAACCTTTTTCTAATCCAATTAGGGTTTTTAACCAATCTTGTGCATCCAATAAGAGCGTTTGTGTCATTGGTTTAACATTTAGTTCATTTTCGTCCTCCCTAGGCTTATTCTAATCCAATTAGGGTTTTTAACCAATCTTGTGCATCCAGTAAGTGATATTGTGTCATTGGTTGAACATTTAGGTCATTTTCGTCCTCCCTAAGCTTATTCTAATCCAATTAGGGTTTTTAACCAATCTTGTGCATCCAAAAAGTGCGTTTGAGTCATTGGATTAATATTTAAATCATTTTCGTGGTCCCTAGGCTTATTCTAATCCAATTAGGGTTTTTAACCAATCTTGTGCATCCTATAAGTGATTTAGTGTCATTGGTTGAACATTTAGGTCATTTTCGTCCTCCCTAGGCTTATTCTAATCCAATTAGGGGTTTTAACCAATCTTGTGCATCCAATAAGTGATATTGTGTCATTGGTTGAACATTTAGGTCATTTTCGTCCTCCCTAGGCTTATTCAATTCCAATTAGGGTTTTTAACCAATCTTGTGCATCCAACATTTGATTTTGTGTCATTGGTTGAACATTTTGGTCATTTTCGTCCTCCTTGGGCTTATTCTAATCGAATTAGGGTTTTTAACCAATCTTGTGTATCCAATAAGTGCGTTTGTGTCATTAAATTAACATTTAGGTCATTTTCATCCTCCCTGGGCTTATTCTAATGCAAATAGGGTTTTTAACCAATCTCGTGGATCCAATTAGTGCTTTGTTTCATTGGTTGAACATTAAGGTCATTTTTGTCCTTTCTTGGCTTTTTCTAATCCAATTAGGGTTTTTAACCAATCTTGTGCATCATAAAAGTGCGTTTGTGTCATTGGTTGAACATTTTGGTTATTTTAGTCCTCCTTGGGCTTATTCTAATCGAATTAGGGTTTTTAACCAATCTTGTGTATCCAATAAGTGCGTTTGTGTCATTAAATTAACATTTAGGTCATTTTCATCCTCCCTGGCCTTATTCTAATGCAAATAGCGTTTTTAACCAATCTCATGGATCCAATTAGTGCTTTGTTTCATTGGTTGAACATTTAGGTCATTTTCGTCCTTTCTAGGCTTTTTCTAATCCAATTAGGGTTTTTAACCAATCTTGTGCATCCAAAAAGTGCGTTTGTGTCATTGGATTAATATTTAGGTCATTTTTGTGCTCCCTAGGCTTATTCTAATCGAATTAGGGTTTTTAACCAATCTTGGGCATCCTATAAGTGATTTTTAGTCATTGGTTGAACATGTAGGTCATTTTCGTCCTCCCTAGGCTTATTCTTATCCAATTAGTGTTTTTAACCAATCTTGTGCATCCAATAAGTGATATTGTATCATAGGTTGAACATTTAGGTCATTTTCATCCCCCCTAAGCTTATTCTAATCCAATTAGGGTTTTTAACCAATCTTGTGCATCCAAAAAGTGCGTTTGAGTCATTGGATTAATATTTAAATCATTTTCGTGGTCCCTAGGCTTATTCTAATCCAATTAGGGTTTTTAACCAATCTTGTGCATCCTATAAGTGATTTTGTGTCATTGGTTGAACATTTAGGTCATTTTCGTCCTCCCTAGGCTTATTCTAATCCAGTTAGGGTTTTTAACCAATCTTGTGCATTCAATAAGTGATATTGTGTCATTGGTTGAACATTTAGGTCATTTTCGTCCTCCCTAGGCTTATTCAATTCCAATTAGGGTTTTTAACCAATCTTGTGCATCCAACAAGTGATTTTGTGTCATTGGTTGAACATTTTGGTCATTTTCGTCCTCCTTGGGCTTATTCTAATCGAATTAGGGTTTTTTACCAATCTTGTGTATCCAATAAGTGCGTTTGTGTCATTAAATGAACATTTAGGTCATTTTCATCCTCCCTGGGCTTATTCTAATGCAAATAGCGTTTTTAACCAATCTCGTGGATCCAATTAGTGCTTTGTTTCATTGGTTGAACATTAACATCATTTTCGTCCTTTCTTGTCTTTTTCTAATCCAATTAGGGTTTTTAACCAATCTTGTGCATCATAAAAGTGCGTTTGTGTCATTGGATTAATATTTAGGTCATTTTTGTCCTCCCTAGGCTTATTCTAATCAAATTAGGGTTTTTAACCAATCTTGTGCATCCTATAAGTGATTTTTAGTCATTGGTTGAACATTTAGGTCATTTTCGTCCTCCCTAGGCTTATTCTTATCCAATTAGAGTTTTTAACCAATCTTGTGCATCCAATAAGTGATTTTATGTCATTGGTTGAACATTTAGGTCATTCTAGTACTCCTTGGGCTTATTCTAATCCAATTAGGGTTTTAACCAATCTTGTCCATCCAATAAGTGCGTTTGTGTCATTGGTTAAACATTTAGGTCGTTTTCGTTTTCCATAGTCTTATTCTAATCCAATTAGGGTTTTTAACCAATCTTGTGCATCCAATAAGAGCGTTTGTGTCATTGGTTTAACATTTAGGTCATTTTCGTGGTCCCTAGGCTTATTCTAATCCAATTAGGGTTTTTAACCAATCTTGTGCATCCAATAAGTGATATTGTGTGATTGGATGAACATTTAGGTCATTTTCGTGGTCCCTAGGCTTATTCTAATCCAATTACGGTTTTTAACCAATCTTGTGCATCCAATAAGATATTTTGTGTCATTGGTTGAACATTTAGGTTACTTTTGTCCTCCCTAGGCTTATTCTAATCGAATTAGGGTTTTTAACCAATCTTGTGCATCCTATAAGTGATTTTGAATCATTGGTTGAACATTTAGGTCATTTTTGTCCTCCCTAGGCTTATTCAATTCCAATTAGGGTTTTTAACCAATCTTGTGCATCCAACAAGTGATTTTGTGTCATTGGTTGAATATTTTGGTCATTTTCGTCCTCCTTGGGCTTATTCTAATCGAATTAGGGTTTTTAACCAATCTTGTGTATCCAATAAGTGCGTTTGTGTCATTAAATTAACATTTAGGTCATTTTCATCCTCCCTGGGCTTATTCTAATGCAAATAGCATTTTTAACCAATCTCGTGGATCCAATTAGTGCTTTGTTTCATTGGTTGAACATTTAGGTCATTTTCGTCCTTTCTAACCTTTTTCTAATCCAATTAGGGTTTTTAACCAATCTTGTGCATCCAATAAGAGCGTTTGTGTCATTGGTTTAACATTTAGTTCATTTTCGTCCTCCCTAGGCTTATTCTAATCCAATTAGGGTTTTTAACCAATCTTGTGCATCCAGTAAGTGATATTGTGTCATTGGTTGAACATTTAGGTCATTTTCGTCCTCCCTAAGCTTATTCTAATCCAATTAGGGTTTTTAACCAATCTTGTGCATCCAAAAAGTGCGTTTGAGTCATTGGATTAATATTTAAATCATTTTCGTGGTCCCTAGGCTTATTCTAATCCAATTAGGGTTTTTAACCAATCTTGTGCATCCTATAAGTGATTTAGTGTCATTGGTTGAACATTTAGGTCATTTTCGTCCTCCCTAGGCTTATTCTAATCCAATTAGGGGTTTTAACCAATCTTGTGCATCCAATAAGTGATATTGTGTCATTGGTTGAACATTTAGGTCATTTTCGTCCTCCCTAGGCTTATTCAATTCCAATTAGGGTTTTTAACCAATCTTGTGCATCCAACATTTGATTTTGTGTCATTGGTTGAACATTTTGGTCATTTTCGTCCTCCTTGGGCTTATTCTAATCGAATTAGGGTTTTTAACAAATCTTGTGTATCCAATAAGTGCGTTTGTGTCATTAAATTAACATTTAGGTCATTTTCATCCTCCCTGGGCTTATTCTAATGCAAATAGCGTTTTTAACCAATCTCGTGGATCCAATTAGTGCTTTGTTTCATTGGTTGAACATTAAGGTCATTTTCGTCCTTTCTTGGCTTTTTCTAATCCAATTAGGGTTCTTAACCAATCTTGTGCATCATAAAAGTGCGTTTGTGTCATTGGTTGAACATTTTGGTCATTTTCGTCCTCCTTGGGCTTATTCTAATCGAATTAGGGTTTTTAACCAATCTTGTGTATCCAATAAGTGCGTTTGTGTCATTAAATTAACATTTAGGTCATTTTCATCCTCCCTGGGCTTATTCTAATGCAAATAGCGTTTTTAACCAATCTCGTGGATCCAATTAGTGCTTTGTTTCATTGGTTGAACATTAAGGTCATTTTTGTCCTTTCTTGGCTTTTTCTAATCCAATTAGGGTTTTTAACCAATCTTGTGCATCATAAAAGTGCGTTTGTGTCATTGGTTGAACATTTTGGTTATTTTAGTCCTCCTTGGGCTTATTCTAATCGAATTAGGGTTTTTAACCAATCTTGTGTATCCAATAAGTGCGTTTGTGTCATTAAATTAACATTTAGGTCATTTTCATCCTCCCTGGCCTTATTCTAATGCAAATAGCGTTTTTAACCAATCTCATGGATCCAATTAGTGCTTTGTTTCATTGGTTGAACATTTAGGTCATTTTCGTCCTTTCTAGGCTTTTTCTAATCCAATTAGGGTTTTTAACCAATCTTGTGCATCCAAAAAGTGCGTTTGTGTCATTGGATTAATATTTAGGTCATTTTTGTGCTCCCTAGGCTTATTCTAATCGAATTAGGGTTTTTAACCAATCTTGGGCATCCTATAAGTGATTTTTAGTCATTGGTTGAACATGTAGGTCATTTTCGTCCTCCCTAGGCTTATTCTTATCCAATTAGTGTTTTTAACCAATCTTGTGCATCCAATAAGTGATATTGTATCATAGGTTGAACATTTAGGTCATTTTCATCCCCCCTAAGCTTATTCTAATCCAATTAGGGTTTTTAACCAATCTTGTGCATCCAAAAAGTGCGTTTGAGTCATTGGATTAATATTTAAATCATTTTCGTGGTCCCTAGGCTTATTCTAATCCAATTAGGGTTTTTAACCAATCTTGTGCATCCTATAAGTGATTTTGTGTCATTGGTTGAACATTTAGGTCATTTTCGTCCTCCCTAGGCTTATTCTAATCCAATTAGGGTTTTTAACCAATCTTGTGCATCCAATAAGTGATTTTGTGTCATTGGTTGAACATTTAGGTCATATTCGTCCTCCCTAGGCTTATTCTATTCCAATTAGGGTTTTTAACCAATCTTGTGCATCCAATATGTGATTTTGTGTCATTGGTTGAACATTTAGGTCATTTTTGTCCTCCCTAGGCTTATTCTAATCCAATTAGGGTTTTTAACCAATCTTGTGCATCCAATATGTGATTTTATATCATTGGTTGAACATTTAGGTCATTTTTGTCCTCCCTAGGCTTATTCTAATCCAATTAGGGTTTTTAACCAATCTTGTGCATCCAATATGTGATTTTGTGTCATTGGTTGAACATTTAGGTCATTTTCGTCCTCCCTAGGCTTATTCTAATCCAATTAGGTTTTTTAACCAATCTTGTGCATCCAATAAGTGATTTTGTGTCATTGGTTGAACATTTAGGTCATTTTCGTCCTCGCTAGGCTTATTCTAATCCAATTAGGGGTTTTAACCAATCTTGTGCATTTAATATGTGATTTTGTGTCATTTTGGGTCATTGGTTAAACATTTAAGTCATTTTCGTCCTCCCTAGGCTTATTCTAATCCAATTAGGGTTTTTAACCAATCTTGTGCATCCAATATGTGGTTTTGTGTTCTTGGTTGCACATTTAGGTCATTTTCGTCCTCGCTAGGCTTATTATAATCCAATTAGGGTTTTTAACCAATCTTGTGCATCCAATAAGTGATTTTGTGTCATTGGTTGAACATTTAGGTCATTTTCGTCCTCCCTAGGCTTATTCTAATCCAATTAGGGTTTTTAACCAATCTTGTGCATCCTATAAGTGATTTTGTGTCATTGGTTGAACATTTAGGTCATTTTCGTCCTCCCTAGGCTTATTCTAATCCAATTAGGGTTTTTAACCAATCTTGTGCATCCAATAAGTGATATTGTGTCATTGGTTGAACATTTAGGTCATTTTCGTCCTCCCTAGGCTTATTCAATTCCAATTACGGTTTTAAACCAATCTTGTGCATCCAACAAGTGATTTTGTGTCATTGGTTGAACATTTTGGTCATTTTCGTCCTCCTTGGGCTTATTCTAATCGAATTAGGGTTTTTAACCAATCTTGTGTATCCAATAAGTGCGTTTGTGCCATTAAATGAACATTTAGGTCATTTTCATCCTCCCTGGGCTTATTCTAATGCAAATAGCGTTTTTAACCAATCTCGTGGATCCAATTAGTGCATTGTTTCATTGGTTGAACATTAACATCATTTTCGTCCTTTCTTGTCTTTTTCTAATCCAATTAGGGTTTTTAACCAATCTTGTGCATCATAAAAGTGCGTTTGTGTCATTGGATTAATATTTATGTCATTTTTGTCCTCCCTAGGCTTATTCTAATCGAATTAGGGTTTTTAACCAATCTTGTGCATCCTATAAGTGATTTTTAGTCATTGGTTGAACATTTAGGTCATTTTCGTCCTCCCTAGGCTTATTCTTATCCAATTAGGGGTTTTAACCAATCTTGTGCATCCAATAAGTGATGTTATGTCATTGGTTGAACATTTAGGTCATTCTAGTACTCCTTGGGCTTATTCTAATCCAATTAGGGTTTTAACCAATCTTGTCCATCCAATAAGTGCGTTTGTGTCATTGGTTAAACATTTAGGTCGTTTTCATTTTCCATAGTCTTATTCTAATCCAATTAGGGTTTTTAACCAATCTTGTGCATCCAATAAGAGCGTTTGTGTCATTGGTTTAACATTTAGGTCATTTTCGTGGTCCCTAGGCTTATTCTAATCCAATTAGGGTTTTTAACCAATCTTGTGCATCCAATAAGTGATATTGTGTGATTGGTTGAACATTTAGGTCATTTTCGTGGTCCCTAGGCTTATTCTAATCCAATTAGGGTTTTTAACCAATCTTGTGCATCCAATAAGATATTTTGTGTCATTGGTTGAACATTTAGGTCATTTTTGTCCTCCCTAGGCTTATTCTAATCGAATTAGGGTTTTTAACCAATCTTGTGCATCCTATAAGTGATTTTGAATCATTGGTTGAACATTTAGGTCATTTTCGTCCTCACTAGGCTTATTCAATTCCAATTAGGGTTTTTAACCAATCTTGTGCATCCAACAAGTGATTTTGTGTCATTGGTTGAACATTTTGGTCATTTTCGTCCTCCTTGGGCTTATTCTAATCGAATTAGGGTTTTTAACCAATCTTGTGTATCCAATAAGTGCGTTTGTGTCATTAAATTAACATTTAGGTCATTTTCATCCTCCCTGGGCTTATTCTAATGCAAATAGCATTTTTAACCAATCTCGTGGATCCAATTAGTGCTTTGTTTCATTGGTTGAACATTTAGGTCATTTTCGTCCTTTCTAGGCTTTTTCTATTCCAATTAGGGTTTTTAACCAATCTTGTGCATCCAATAAGAGCGTTTGTGTCATTGGTTTAACATTTAGTTCATTTTCGTCCTCCCTAGGCTTATTCTAATCCAATTAGGGTTTTTAACCAATCTTGTGCATCCAGTAAGTGATATTGTGTCATTGGTTGAACATTTAGGTCATTTTCGTCCTCCCTAAGCTTATTCTAATCCAATTAGGGTTTTTAACCAATCTTGTGCATCCAAAAAGTGCGTTTGAGTCATTGGATTAATATTTAAATCATTTTCGTGGTCCCTAGGCTTATTCTAATCCAATTAGGGTTTTTAACCAATCTTGTGCATCCTATAAGTGATTTAGTGTCATTGGTTGAACATTTAGGTCATTTTCGTCCTCCCTAGGCTTATTCTAATCCAATTAGGGGTTTTAACCAATCTTGTGCATCCAATAAGTGATATTGTGTCATTGGTTGAACATTTAGGTCATTTTCGTCCTCCCTAGGCTTATTCAATTCCAATTAGGGTTTTTAACCAATCTTGTGCATCCAACATTTGATTTTGTGTCATTGGTTGAACATTTTGGTCATTTTCGTCCTCCTTGGGCTTATTCTAATCGAATTAGGGTTTTTAACCAATCTTGTGTATCCAATAAGTGCGTTTGTGTCATTAAATTAACATTTAGGTCATTTTCATCCTCCCTGGGCTTATTCTAATGCAAATAGCGTTTTTAACCAATCTCGTGGATCCAATTAGTGCTTTGTTTCATTGGTTGAACATTAAGGTCATTTTCGTCCTTTCTTGGCTTTTTCTAATCCAATTAGGGTTCTTAACCAATCTTGTGCATCATAGAAGTGCGTTTGTGTCATTGGTTGAACATTTTGGTCATTTTCGTCCTCCTTGGGCTTATTCTAATCGAATTAGGGTTTTTAACCAATCTTGTGTATCCAATAAGTGCGTTTGTGTCATTAAATTAACATTTAGGGCATTTTCATCCTCCCTGGGCTTATTCTAATGCAAATAGCGTTTTCAACCAATCTCGTGGATCCAATTAGTGCTTTGTTTCATTGGTTGAACATTAAGGTCATTTTCGTCCTTTCTTGGCTTTTTCTAATCCAATTAGGGTTCTTAACCAATCTTGTGCATCATAAAAGTGTGTTTGTGTCATTGATTGAACATTTTGGTCATTTTCGTCCTCCTTGGGCTTATTCTAATCGAATTAGGGTTTTTAACCAATCTTGTGTATCCAATAAGTGCGTTTGTGTCATTAAATTAACATTTAGGTCATTTTCATCCTCCCTGGGCTTATTCTAATGCAAATAGCGTTTTTAACCAATCTCGTGGATCCAATTAGTGCTTTGTTTCATTGGTTGAACATTTAGGTCATTTTCGTCCTTTCTAGGCTTTTTCTAATCCAATTAGGGTTTTTAACCAATCTTGTGCATCCAAAAAGTGCAGTTGTGTCATTGGATTAATATTTAGGTCATTTTTGTCCTCCCTAGGCTTATTCTAATCGAATTAGGGTTTTTAACCAATCTTGTGCATCCTATATGTGATTTTTAGTCATTGGTTGAACATTTAGGTCATTTTCGTCCTCCCTAGGCTTATTCTTATCCAATTAGGGTTTTTAACCAATCTTGTGCATCCAATAAGTGATATTGTGTCATAGGTTGAACATTTAGGTCATTTTCATCCTCTCTAAGCTTATTCTAATCCAATTAGGGTTTTTAACCAATCTTGTGCATCCAAAAAGTGCGTTTGAGTCATTGGATTAATATTTAAATCATTTTCGTGGTCCCTAGGCTTATTCTAATCCAATTAGGGTTTTTAACGAATCTTGTGCATCCAATAAGTGATTTTGTGTCATTGGTTGAACATTTAGGTCATTTTCGTCCTCCCTAGGCTTATTCTAATCCAATTAGGGTTTTTAACCAATCTTGTGCATCCAATAAGTGATATTGTGTCATTGGTTGAACATTTAGGTCATTTTCGTACTCCCTAGGCTTATTCAATTCCAATTACGGTTTTTAACCAATCTTGTGCATCCAACAAGTGATTTTGTGTCATTGGTTGAACATTTTGGTCATTTTCGTCCTCCTTGGGCTTATTCTAATCGAATTAGGGTTTTTAACCAATCTTGTGTATCCAATAAGTGCGTTTGTGTCATTAAATGAACATTTAGGTCATTTTCATCCTCCCTGGGCTTATTCTAATGCAAATAGCGTTTTTAACCAATCTCGTGGATCCAATTAGTGCTTTGTTTCATTGGTTGAACATTAACATCATTTTCGTCCTTTCTTGTCTTTTTCTAATCCAATTAGGGTTTTTAACCAATCTTTTGCATCATAAAAGTGCGTTTGTGTCATTGGATTAATATTTAGGTCATTTTTGTCCTCCCTAGGCTTATTCTAATCGAATTAGGGTTTTTAACCAATCTTGTGCATCCTATAAGTGATTTTTAGTCATTGGTTGAACATTTAGGTCATTTTCGTCCTCCCTAGGATTATTCTTATCCAATTAGGGTTTTTAACCAATCTTGTGCATCCAATAAGTGATGTTATGTCATTGGTTGAACATTTAGGTCATTCTAGTACTCCTTGGGCTTATTCTAATCCAATTAGGGTTTTAACCAATCTTGTCCATCCAATAAGTGCGTTTGTGTCATTGGTTAAACATTTAGGTCGTTTTCGTTTTCCATAGTCTTATTCTAATCCAATTAGGGTTTTTAACCAATCTTGTGCATCCAATAAGAGCGTTTGTGTCATTGGTTTAACATTTAGGTCATTTTCGTGGTCCCTAGGCTTATTCTAATCCAATTAGGGTTTTTAACCAATCTTGTGCATCCAATAAGTGATATTGTGTGATTGGTTGAACATTTAGGTCATTTTCGTGGTCCCTAGGCTTATTCTAATCCAATTAGGGTTTTTAACCAATCTTGTGCATCCAATAAGATATTTTGTGTCATTGGTTGAACATTTAGGTCATTTTTGTCCTCCCTAGGCTTATTCTAATCGAATTAGGGTTTTTAACCAATCTTGTGCATCCTATAAGTGATTTTGAATCATTGGTTGAACATTTAGGTCATTTTCGTCCTCACTAGGCTTATTCAATTCCAATTAGGGTTTTTAACCAATCTTGTGCATCCAACAAGTGATTTTGTGTCATTGGTTGAACATTTTGGTCATTTTCGTCCTCCTTGGGCTTATTCTAATCGAATTAGGGTTTTTAACCAATCTTGTGTATCCAATAAGTGCGTTTGTGTCATTAAATTAACATTTAGGTCATTTTCATCCTCCCTGGGCTTATTCTAATGCAAATAGCATTTTTAACCAATCTCGTGGATCCAATTAGTGCTTTGTTTCATTGGTTGAACATTTAGGTCATTTTCGTCCTTTCTAGGCTTTTTCTATTCCAATTAGGGTTTTTAACCAATCTTGTGCATCCAATAAGAGCGTTTGTGTCATTGGTTTAACATTTAGTTCATTTTCGTCCTCCCTAGGCTTATTCTAATCCAATTAGGGTTTTTAACCAATCTTGTGCATCCAGTAAGTGATATTGTGTCATTGGTTGAACATTTAGGTCATTTTCGTCCTCCCTAAGCTTATTCTAATCCAATTAGGGTTTTTAACCAATCTTGTGCATCCAAAAAGTGCGTTTGAGTCATTGGATTAATATTTAAATCATTTTCGTGGTCCCTAGGCTTATTCTAATCCAATTAGGGTTTTTAACCAATCTTGTGCATCCTATAAGTGATTTAGTGTCATTGGTTGAACATTTAGGTCATTTTCGTCCTCCCTAGGCTTATTCTAATCCAATTAGGGGTTTTAACCAATCTTGTGCATCCAATAAGTGATATTGTGTCATTGGTTGAACATTTAGGTCATTTTCGTCCTCCCTAGGCTTATTCAATTCCAATTAGGGTTTTTAACCAATCTTGTGCATCCAACATTTGATTTTGTGTCATTGGTTGAACATTTTGGTCATTTTCGTCCTCCTTGGGCTTATTCTAATCGAATTAGGGTTTTTAACCAATCTTGTGTATCCAATAAGTGCGTTTGTGTCATTAAATTAACATTTAGGTCATTTTCATCCTCCCTGGGCTTATTCTAATGCAAATAGCGTTTTTAACCAATCTCGTGGATCCAATTAGTGCTTTGTTTCATTGGTTGAACATTAAGGTCATTTTCGTCCTTTCTTGGCTTTTTCTAATCCAATTAGGGTTCTTAACCAATCTTGTGCATCATAGAAGTGCGTTTGTGTCATTGGTTGAACATTTTGGTCATTTTCGTCCTCCTTGGGCTTATTCTAATCGAATTAGGGTTTTTAACCAATCTTGTGTATCCAATAAGTGCGTTTGTGTCATTAAATTAACATTTAGGGCATTTTCATCCTCCCTGGGCTTATTCTAATGCAAATAGCGTTTTCAACCAATCTCGTGGATCCAATTAGTGCTTTGTTTCATTGGTTGAACATTAAGGTCATTTTCGTCCTTTCTTGGCTTTTTCTAATCCAATTAGGGTTCTTAACCAATCTTGTGCATCATAAAAGTGTGTTTGTGTCATTGATTGAACATTTTGGTCATTTTCGTCCTCCTTGGGCTTATTCTAATCGAATTAGGGTTTTTAACCAATCTTGTGTATCCAATAAGTGCGTTTGTGTCATTAAATTAACATTTAGGTCATTTTCATCCTCCCTGGGCTTATTCTAATGCAAATAGCGTTTTTAACCAATCTCGTGGATCCAATTAGTGCTTTGTTTCATTGGTTGAACATTTAGGTCATTTTCGTCCTTTCTAGGCTTTTTCTAATCCAATTAGGGTTTTTAACCAATCTTGTGCATCCAAAAAGTGCAGTTGTGTCATTGGATTAATATTTAGGTCATTTTTGTCCTCCCTAGGCTTATTCTAATCGAATTAGGGTTTTTAACCAATCTTGTGCATCCTATATGTGATTTTTAGTCATTGGTTGAACATTTAGGTCATTTTCGTCCTCCCTAGGCTTATTCTTATCCAATTAGGGTTTTTAACCAATCTTGTGCATCCAATAAGTGATATTGTGTCATAGGTTGAACATTTAGGTCATTTTCATCCTCTCTAAGCTTATTCTAATCCAATTAGGGTTTTTAACCCATCTTGTGCATCCAAAAAGTGCGTTTGAGTCATTGGATTAATATTTAAATCATTTTCGTGGTCCCTAGGCTTATTCTAATCCAATTAGGGTTTTTAACGAATCTTGTGCATCCAATAAGTGATTTTGTGTCATTGGTTGAACATTTAGGTCATTTTCGTCCTCCCTAGGCTTATTCTAATCCAATTAGGGTTTTTAACCAATCTTGTGCATCCAATAAGTGATATTGTGTCATTGGTTGAACATTTAGGTCATTTTCGTCCTCCCTAGGCTTATTCAATTCCAATTACGGTTTTTAACCAATCTTGTGCATCCAACAAGTGATTTTGTGTCATTGGTTGAACATTTTGGTCATTTTCGTCCTCCTTGGGCTTATTCTAATCGAATTAGGGTTTTTAACCAATCTTGTGTATCCAATAAGTGCGTTTGTGTCATTAAATGAACATTTAGGTCATTTTCATCCTCCCTGGGCTTATTCTAATGCAAATAGCGTTTTTAACCAATCTCGTGGATCCAATTAGTGCTTTGTTTCATTGGTTGAACATTAACATCATTTTCGTCCTTTCTTGTCTTTTTCTAATCCAATTAGGGTTTTTAACCAATCTTGTGCATCATAAAAGTGCGTTTGTGTCATTGGATTAATATTTAGGTCATTTTTGTCCTCCCTAGGCTTATTCTAATCGAATTAGGGTTTTTAACCAATCTTGTGCATCCTATAAGTGATTTTTAGTCATTGGTTGAACATTTAGGTCAATTTCGTCCTCCCTAGGCTTATTCTTATCCAATTAGGGTTTTTAACCAATCTTGTGCATCCAATAAGTGATGTTATGTCATTGGTTGAACATTTAGGTCATTCTAGTACTCCTTGGGCTTATTCTAATCCAATTAGGGTTTTAACCAATCTTGTCCATCCAATAAGTGCGTTTGTGTCATTGGTTAAACATTTAGGTCGTTTTCGTTTTCCATAGTCTTATTCTAATCCAATTAGGGTTTTTAACCAATCTTGTGCATCCAATAAGAGCGTTTGTGTCATTGGTTTAACATTTAGGTCATTTTCGTGGTCCCTAGGCTTATTCTAATCCAATTAGGGTTTTTAACCAATCTTGTGCATCCAATAAGTGATATTGTGTGATTGGTTGAACATTTAGGTCATTTTCGTGGTCCCTAGGCTTATTCTAATCCAATTAGGGTTTTTAACCAATCTTGTGCATCCAATAAGATATTTTGTGTCATTGGTTGAACATTTAGGTCATTTTTGTCCTCCCTAGGCTTATTCTAATCGAATTAGGGTTTTTAACCAATCTTGTGCATCCTATAAGTGATTTTGAATCATTGGTTGAACATTTAGGTCATTTTCGTCCTCACTAGGCTTATTCAATTCCAATTAGGGTTTTTAACCAATCTTGTGCATCCAACAAGTGATTTTGTGTCATTGGTTGAACATTTTGGTCATTTTCGTCCTCCTTGGGCTTATTCTAATCGAATTAGGGTTTTTAACCAATCTTGTGTATCCAATAAGTGCGTTTGTGTCATTAAATTAACATTTAGGTCATTTTCATCCTCCCTGGGCTTATTCTAATGCAAATAGCGTTTTTAACCAATCTCGTGGATCCAATTAGTGCTTTGTTTCATTGGTTGAACATTTAGGTCATTTTCGTCCTTTCTAGGCTTTTTCTAATCCAATTAGGGTTTTTAACCAATCTTGTGCATCCAAAAAGTGCAGTTGTGTCATTGGATTAATATTTAGGTCATTTTTGTCCTCCCTAGGCTTATTCTAATCGAATTAGGGTTTTTAACCAATCTTGTGCATCCTATATGTGATTTTTAGTCATTGGTTGAACATTTAGGTCATTTTCGTCCTCCCTAGGCTTATTCTTATCCAATTAGGGTTTTTAACCAATCTTGTGCATCCAATAAGTGATATTGTGTCATAGGTTGAACATTTAGGTCATTTTCATCCTCTCTAAGCTTATTCTAATCCAATTAGGGTTTTTAACCAATCTTGTGCATCCAAAAAGTGCGTTTGAGTCATTGGATTAATATTTAAATCATTTTCGTGGTCCCTAGGCTTATTCTAATCCAATTAGGGTTTTTAACGAATCTTGTGCATCCAATAAGTGATTTTGTGTCATTGGTTTAACATTTAGGTCATTTTCGTCCTCCCTAGGCTTATTCTAATCCAATTAGGGTTTTTAACCAATCTTGTGCATCCAATAAGTGATATTGTGTCATTGGTTGAACATTTAGGTCATTTTCGTCCTCCCTAGGCTTATTCAATTCCAATTACGGTTTTAAACCAATCTTGTGCATCCAACAAGTGATTTTGTGTCATTGGTTGAACATTTTGGTCATTTTCGTCCTCCTTGGGCTTATTCTAATCGAATTAGGGTTTTTAACCAATCTTGTGTATCCAATAAGTGCGTTTGTGCCATTAAATGAACATTTAGGTCATTTTCATCCTCCCTGGGCTTATTCTAATGCAAATAGCGTTTTTAACCAATCTCGTGGATCCAATTAGTGCTTTGTTTCATTGGTTGAACATTAACATCATTTTCGTCCTTTCTTGTCTTTTTCTAATCCAATTAGGGTTTTTAACCAATCTTGTGCATCATAAAAGTGCGTTTGTGTCATTGGATTAATATTTATGTCATTTTTGTCCTCCCTAGGCTTATTCTAATCGAATTAGGGTTTTTAACCAATCTTGTGCATCCTATAAGTGATTTTTAGTCATTGGTTGAACATTTAGGTCATTTTCGTCCTCCCTAGGCTTATTCTTATCCAATTAGGGGTTTTAACCAATCTTGTGCATCCAATAAGTGATGTTATGTCATTGGTTGAACATTTAGGTCATTCTAGTACTCCTTGGGCTTATTCTAATCCAATTAGGGTTTTAACCAATCTTGTCCATCCAATAAGTGCGTTTGTGTCATTGGTTAAACATTTAGGTCGTTTTCATTTTCCATAGTCTTATTCTAATCCAATTAGGGTTTTTAACCAATCTTGTGCATCCAATAAGAGCGTTTGTGTCATTGGTTTAACATTTAGGTCATTTTCGTGGTCCCTAGGCTTATTCTAATCCAATTAGGGTTTTTAACCAATCTTGTGCATCCAATAAGTGATATTGTGTGATTGGTTGAACATTTAGGTCATTTTCGTGGTCCCTAGGCTTATTCTAATCCAATTAGGGTTTTTAACCAATCTTGTGCATCCAATAAGATATTTTGTGTCATTGGTTGAACATTTAGGTCATTTTTGTCCTCCCTAGGCTTATTCTAATCGAATTAGGGTTTTTAACCAATCTTGTGCATCCTATAAGTGATTTTGAATCATTGGTTGAACATTTAGGTCATTTTCGTCCTCCCTAGGCTTATTCAATTCCAATTAGGGTTTTTAACCAATCTTGTGCATCCAACAAGTGATTTTGTGTCATTGGTTGAACATTTTGGTCATTTTCGTCCTCCTTGGGCTTATTCTAATCGAATTAGGGTTTTTAACCAATCTTGTGTATCCAATAAGTGCGTTTGTGTCATTAAATTAACATTTAGGTCATTTTCATCCTCCCTGGGCTTATTCTAATGCAAATAGCATTTTTAACCAATCTCGTGGATCCAATTAGTGCTTTGTTTCATTGGTTGAACATTTAGGTCATTTTCGTCCTTTCTAGGCTTTTTCTATTCCAATTAGGGTTTTTAACCAATCTTGTGCATCCAATAAGAGCGTTTGTGTCATTGGTTTAACATTTAGTTCATTTTCGTCCTCCCTAGGCTTATTCTAATCCAATTAGGGTTTTTAACCAATCTTGTGCATCCAGTAAGTGATATTGTGTCATTGGTTGAACATTTAGGTCATTTTCGTCCTCCCTAAGCTTATTCTAATCCAATTAGGGTTTTTAACCAATCTTGTGCATCCAAAAAGTGCGTTTGAGTCATTGGATTAATATTTAAATCATTTTCGTGGTCCCTAGGCTTATTCTAATCCAATTAGGGTTTTTAACCAATCTTGTGCATCCTATAAGTGATTTAGTGTCATTGGTTGAACATTTAGGTCATTTTCGTCCTCCCTAGGCTTATTCTAATCCAATTAGGGGTTTTAACCAATCTTGTGCATCCAATAAGTGATATTGTGTCATTGGTTGAACATTTAGGTCATTTTCGTCCTCCCTAGGCTTATTCAATTCCAATTAGGGTTTTTAACCAATCTTGTGCATCCAACATTTGATTTTGTGTCATTGGTTGAACATTTTGGTCATTTTCGTCCTCCTTGGGCTTATTCTAATCGAATTAGGGTTTTTAACCAATCTTGTGTATCCAATAAGTGCGTTTGTGTCATTAAATTAACATTTAGGTCATTTTCATCCTCCCTGGGCTTATTCTAATGCAAATAGCGTTTTTAACCAATCTCGTGGATCCAATTAGTGCTTTGTTTCATTGGTTGAACATTAAGGTCATTTTCGTCCTTTCTTGGCTTTTTCTAATCCAATTAGGGTTCTTAACCAATCTTGTGCATCATAGAAGTGCGTTTGTGTCATTGGTTGAACATTTTGGTCATTTTCGTCCTCCTTGGGCTTATTCTAATCGAATTAGGGTTTTTAACCAATCTTGTGTATCCAATAAGTGCGTTTGTGTCATTAAATTAACATTTAGGTCATTTTCATCCTCCCTGGGCTTATTCTAATGCAAATAGCGTTTTTAACCAATCTCGTGGATCCAATTAGTGCTTTGTTTCATTGGTTGAACATTTAGGTCATTTTCGTCCTTTCTAGGCTTTTTCTAATCCAATTAGGGTTTTTAACCAATCTTGTGCATCCAAAAAGTGCAGTTGTGTCATTGGATTAATATTTAGGTCATTTTTGTCCTCCCTAGGCTTATTCTAATCGAATTAGGGTTTTTAACCAATCTTGTGCATCCTATATGTGATTTTTAGTCATTGGTTGAACATTTAGGTCATTTTCGTCCTCCCTAGGCTTATTCTTATCCAATTAGGGTTTTTAACCAATCTTGTGCATCCAATAAGTGATATTGTGTCATAGGTTGAACATTTAGGTCATTTTCATCCTCTCTAAGCTTATTCTAATCCAATTAGGGTTTTTAACCAATCTTGTGCATCCAAAAAGTGCGTTTGAGTCATTGGATTAATATTTAAATCATTTTCGTGGTCCCTAGGCTTATTCTAATCCAATTAGGGTTTTTAACGAATCTTGTGCATCCAATAAGTGATTTTGTGTCATTGGTTTAACATTTAGGTCATTTTCGTCCTCCCTAGGCTTATTCTAATCCAATTAGGGTTTTTAACCAATCTTGTGCATCCAATAAGTGATATTGTGTCATTGGTTGAACATTTAGGTCATTTTCGTCCTCCCTAGGCTTATTCAATTCCAATTACGGTTTTAAACCAATCTTGTGCATCCAACAAGTGATTTTGTGTCATTGGTTGAACATTTTGGTCATTTTCGTCCTCCTTGGGCTTATTCTAATCGAATTAGGGTTTTTAACCAATCTTGTGTATCCAATAAGTGCGTTTGTGCCATTAAATGAACATTTAGGTCATTTTCATCCTCCCTGGGCTTATTCTAATGCAAATAGCGTTTTTAACCAATCTCGTGGATCCAATTAGTGCTTTGTTTCATTGGTTGAACATTAACATCATTTTCGTCCTTTCTTGTCTTTTTCTAATCCAATTAGGGTTTTTAACCAATCTTGTGCATCATAAAAGTGCGTTTGTGTCATTGGATTAATATTTATGTCATTTTTGTCCTCCCTAGGCTTATTCTAATCGAATTAGGGTTTTTAACCAATCTTGTGCATCCTATAAGTGATTTTTAGTCATTGGTTGAACATTTAGGTCATTTTCGTCCTCCCTAGGCTTATTCTTATCCAATTAGGGGTTTTAACCAATCTTGTGCATCCAATAAGTGATGTTATGTCATTGGTTGAACATTTAGGTCATTCTAGTACTCCTTGGGCTTATTCTAATCCAATTAGGGTTTTAACCAATCTTGTCCATCCAATAAGTGCGTTTGTGTCATTGGTTAAACATTTAGGTCGTTTTCATTTTCCATAGTCTTATTCTAATCCAATTAGGGTTTTTAACCAATCTTGTGCATCCAATAAGAGCGTTTGTGTCATTGGTTTAACATTTAGGTCATTTTCGTGGTCCCTAGGCTTATTCTAATCCAATTAGGGTTTTTAACCAATCTTGTGCATCCAATAAGTGATATTGTGTGATTGGTTGAACATTTAGGTCATTTTCGTGGTCCCTAGGCTTATTCTAATCCAATTAGGGTTTTTAACCAATCTTGTGCATCCAATAAGATATTTTGTGTCATTGGTTGAACATTTAGGTCATTTTTGTCCTCCCTAGGCTTATTCTAATCGAATTAGGGTTTTTAACCAATCTTGTGCATCCTATAAGTGATTTTGAATCATTGGTTGAACATTTAGGTCATTTTCGTCCTCCCTAGGCTTATTCAATTCCAATTAGGGTTTTTAACCAATCTTGTGCATCCAACAAGTGATTTTGTGTCATTGGTTGAACATTTTGGTCATTTTCGTCCTCCTTGGGCTTATTCTAATCGAATTAGGGTTTTTAACCAATCTTGTGTATCCAATAAGTGCGTTTGTGTCATTAAATTAACATTTAGGTCATTTTCATCCTCCTTGGGCTTATTCTAATGCAAATAGCATTTTTAACCAATCTCGTGGATCCAATTAGTGCTTTGTTTCATTGGTTGAACATTTAGGTCATTTTCGTCCTTTCTAGGCTTTTTCTAATCCAATTAGGGTTTTTAACCAATCTTGTGCATCCAATAAGAGCGTTTGTGCATTGGTTTAACATTTAGTTCATTTTCGTCCTCCCAAGGTTTATTCTAATCCAATTAGGGTTTTTAACCAATCTTGTGCATCCAATAAGTGATATTGTGTCATTGGTTGAACATTTAGGTCATTTTCGTCCTCCCTAAGCTTATTCTAATCCAATTACGGTTTTTAACCAATCTTGTGCATCCAAAAAGTGCGTTTGAGTCATTGGATTAATATTTATATCATTTTCGTGGCCCTAGGCTTATTCTTATCCAATTAGATTTTTTAACCAATCTTGTGCATCCAATAAGTGATTTTATGTCATTGGTTGAACATTTAGGTCATTCTAGTACTCCTTGGGCTTATTCTAATCCAATTAGGGTTTTAACCAATCTTGTCCATCCAATAAGTGCGTTTGTGTCATTGGTTAAACATTTAGGTCGTTTTCGTTTTCCATAGTCTTATTCTAATCCAATTAGGGGTTTTAACCAATCTTGTGCATCCAATAAGAGCGTTTGTGTCATTGGTTTAACATTTAGGTCATTTTCGTGGTCCCTAGGCTTATTCTAATCCAATTAGGGTTTTTAACCAATCTTGTGCATCCAATAAGTGATATTGTGTGATTGGATGAACATTTAGGTCATTTTCGTGGTCCCTAGGCTTATTCTAATCCAATTACGGTTTTTAACCAATCTTGTGCATCCAATAAGATATTTTGTGTCATTGGTTGAACATTTAGGTCACTTTTGTCCTCCCAAGGCTTATTCTAATCGAATTAGGGTTTTTAACCAATCTTGTGCATCCTATAAGTGATTTTGAATCATTGGTTGAACATTTAGGTCATTTTCGTCCTCCCTAGGCTTATTCAATTCCAATTAGGGCTTTTAACCAATCTTGTGCATCCAACAAGTGATTTTGTGTCATTGGTTGAATATTTTGGTCATTTTCGTCCTCCTTGGGCTGATTCTAATCGAATTAGGGTTTTTAACCAATCTTGTGTATCCAATAAGTGCGTTTGTGTCATTAAATTAACATTTAGGTCATTTTCATCCTCCCTGGGCTTATTCTAATGCAAATAGCATTTTTAACCAATCTCGTGGATCCAATTAGTGCTTTGTTTCATTGGTTGAACATTTAGGTCATTTTCGTCCTTTCTAGGCTTTTTCTATTCCAATTAGGGTTTTTAACCAATCTTGTGCATCCAATAAGAGCGTTTGTGTCATTGGTTTAACATTTAGTTCATTTTCGTCCTCCCTAGGCTTATTCTAATCCAATTAGGGTTTTTAACCAATCTTGTGCATCCAGTAAGTGATATTGTGTCATTGGTTGAACATTTAGGTCATTTTCGTCCTCCCTAAGCTTATTCTAATCCAATTAGGGTTTTTAACCAATCTTGTGCATCCAAAAAGTGCGTTTGAGTCATTGGATTAATATTTAAATCATTTTCGTGGTCCCTAGGCTTATTCTAATCCAATTAGGGTTTTTAACCAATCTTGTGCATCCTATAAGTGATTTAGTGTCATTGGTTGAACATTTAGGTCATTTTCGTCCTCCCTAGGCTTATTCTAATCCAATTAGGGGTTTTAACCAATCTTGTGCATCCAATAAGTGATATTGTGTCATTGGTTGAACATTTAGGTCGTTTTCGTCCTCCCTAGGCTTATTCAATTCCAATTAGGGTTTTTAACCAATCTTGTGCATCCAACATTTGATTTTGTGTCATTGGTTGAACATTTTGGTCATTTTCGTCCTCCTTGGGCTTATTCTAATCGAATTAGGGTTTTTAACAAATCTTGTGTATCCAATAAGTGCGTTTGTGTCATTAAATTAACATTTAGGTCATTTTCATCCTCCCTGGGCTTATTCTAATGCAAATAGCGTTTTTAACCAATCTCGTGGATCCAATTAGTGCTTTGTTTCATTGGTTGAACATTAAGGTCATTTTCGTCCTTTCTTGGCTTTTTCTAATCCAATTAGGGTTCTTAACCAATCTTGTGCATCATAAAAGTGCGTTTGTGTCATTGGTTGAACATTTTGGTCATTTTCGTCCTCCTTGGGCTTATTCTAATCGAATTAGGGTTTTTAACCAATCTTGTGTATCCAATAAGTGCGTTTGTGTCATTAAATTAACATTTAGGTCATTTTCATCCTCCCTGGGCTTATTCTAATGCAAATAGCGTTTTTATCCAATCTCGTGGATCCAATTAGTGCTTTGTTTCATTGGTTGAACATTTAGGTCATTTTCGTCCTTTCTAGGCTTTTTCTAATCCAATTAGGGTTTTTAACCAATCTTGTGCATCCAAAAAGTGCAGTTGTGTCATTGGATTAATATTTAGGTCATTTTTGTCCTCCCTAGGCTTATTCTAATCGAATTAGGGTTTTTAACCAATCTTGTGCATCCTATATGTGATTTTTAGTCATTGGTTGAACATTTAGGTCATTTTCGTCCTCCCTAGGCTTATTCTTATCCAATTAGGGTTTTTAACCAATCTTGTGCATCCAATAAGTGATATTGTGTCATAGGTTGAACATTTAGGTCATTTTCATCCTCTCTAAGCTTATTCTAATCCAATTAGGGTTTTTAACCAATCTTGTGCATCCAAAAAGTGCGTTTGAGTCATTGGATTAATATTTAAATCATTTTCGTGGTCCCTAGGCTTATTCTAATCCAATTAGGGTTTTTAACGAATCTTGTGCATCCAATAAGTGATTTTGTGTCATTGGTTTAACATTTAGGTCATTTTCGTCCTCCCTAGGCTTATTCTAATCCAATTAGGGTTTTTAACCAATCTTGTGCATCCAATAAGTGATATTGTGTCATTGGTTGAACATTTAGGTCATTTTCGTCCTCCCTAGGCTTATTCAATTCCAATTACGGTTTTAAACCAATCTTGTGCATCCAACAAGTGATTTTGTGTCATTGGTTGAACATTTTGGTCATTTTCGTCCTCCTTGGGCTTATTCTAATCGAATTAGGGTTTTTAACCAATCTTGTGTATCCAATAAGTGCGTTTGTGCCATTAAATGAACATTTAGGTCATTTTCATCCTCCCTGGGCTTATTCTAATGCAAATAGCGTTTTTAACCAATCTCGTGGATCCAATTAGTGCTTTGTTTCATTGGTTGAACATTAACATCATTTTCGTCCTTTCTTGTCTTTTTCTAATCCAATTAGGGTTTTTAACCAATCTTGTGCATCATAAAAGTGCGTTTGTGTCATTGGATTAATATTTATGTCATTTTTGTCCTCCCTAGGCTTATTCTAATCGAATTAGGGTTTTTAACCAATCTTGTGCATCCTATAAGTGATTTTTAGTCATTGGTTGAACATTTAGGTCATTTTCGTCCTCCCTAGGCTTATTCTTATCCAATTAGGGGTTTTAACCAATCTTGTGCATCCAATAAGTGATGTTATGTCATTGGTTGAACATTTAGGTCATTCTAGTACTCCTTGGGCTTATTCTAATCCAATTAGGGTTTTAACCAATCTTGTCCATCCAATAAGTGCGTTTGTGTCATTGGTTAAACATTTAGGTCGTTTTCATTTTCCATAGTCTTATTCTAATCCAATTAGGGTTTTTAACCAATCTTGTGCATCCAATAAGAGCGTTTGTGTCATTGGTTTAACATTTAGGTCATTTTCGTGGTCCCTAGGCTTATTCTAATCCAATTAGGGTTTTTAACCAATCTTGTGCATCCAATAAGTGATATTGTGTGATTGGTTGAACATTTAGGTCATTTTCGTGGTCCCTAGGCTTATTCTAATCCAATTAGGGTTTTTAACCAATCTTGTGCATCCAATAAGATATTTTGTGTCATTGGTTGAACATTTAGGTCATTTTTGTCCTCCCTAGGCTTATTCTAATCGAATTAGGGTTTTTAACCAATCTTGTGCATCCTATAAGTGATTTTGAATCATTGGTTGAACATTTAGGTCATTTTCGTCCTCACTAGGCTTATTCAATTCCAATTAGGGTTTTTAACCAATCTTGTGCATCCAACAAGTGATTTTGTGTCATTGGTTGAACATTTTGGTCATTTTCGTCCTCCTTGGGCTTATTCTAATCGAATTAGGGTTTTTAACCAATCTTGTGTATCCAATAAGTGCGTTTGTGTCATTAAATTAACATTTAGGTCATTTTCATCCTCCCTGGGCTTATTCTAATGCAAATAGCGTTTTTAACCAATCTCGTGGATCCAATTAGTGCTTTGTTTCATTGGTTGAACATTTAGGTCATTTTCGTCCTTTATAGGCTTTTTCTAATCCAATTAGGGTTTTTAACCAATCTTGTGCATCCAAAAAGTGCAGTTGTGTCATTGGATTAATATTTAGGTCATTTTTGTCCTCCCTAGGCTTATTCTAATCGAATTAGGGTTTTTAACCAATCTTGTGCATCCTATATGTGATTTTTAGTCATTGGTTGAACATTTAGGTCATTTTCGTCCTCCCTAGGCTTATTCTTATCCAATTAGGGTTTTTAACCAATCTTGTGCATCCAATAAGTGATATTGTGTCATAGGTTGAACATTTAGGTCATTTTCATCCTCTCTAAGCTTATTCTAATCCAATTAGGGTTTTTAACCAATCTTGTGCATCCAAAAAGTGCGTTTGAGTCATTGGATTAATATTTAAATCATTTTCGTGGTCCCTAGGCTTATTCTAATCCAATTAGGGTTTTTAACGAATCTTGTGCATCCAATAAGTGATTTTGTGTCATTGGTTTAACATTTAGGTCATTTTCGTCCTCCCTAGGCTTATTCTAATCCAATTAGGGTTTTTAACCAATCTTGTGCATCCAATAAGTGATATTGTGTCATTGGTTGAACATTTAGGTCATTTTCGTCCTCCCTAGGCTTATTCAATTCCAATTACGGTTTTAAACCAATCTTGTGCATCCAACAAGTGATTTTGTGTCATTGGTTGAACATTTTGGTCATTTTCGTCCTCCTTGGGCTTATTCTAATCGAATTAGGGTTTTTAACCAATCTTGTGTATCCAATAAGTGCGTTTGTGCCATTAAATGAACATTTAGGTCATTTTCATCCTCCCTGGGCTTATTCTAATGCAAATAGCGTTTTTAACCAATCTCGTGGATCCAATTAGTGCTTTGTTTCATTGGTTGAACATTAACATCATTTTCGTCCTTTCTTGTCTTTTTCTAATCCAATTAGGGTTTTTAACCAATCTTGTGCATCATAAAAGTGCGTTTGTGTCATTGGATTAATATTTATGTCATTTTTGTCCTCCCTAGGCTTATTCTAATCGAATTAGGGTTTTTAACCAATCTTGTGCATCCTATAAGTGATTTTTAGTCATTGGTTGAACATTTAGGTCATTTTCGTCCTCCCTAGGCTTATTCTTATCCAATTAGGGGTTTTAACCAATCTTGTGCATCCAATAAGTGATGTTATGTCATTGGTTGAACATTTAGGTCATTCTAGTACTCCTTGGGCTTATTCTAATCCAATTAGGGTTTTAACCAATCTTGTCCATCCAATAAGTGCGTTTGTGTCATTGGTTAAACATTTAGGTCGTTTTCATTTTCCATAGTCTTATTCTAATCCAATTAGGGTTTTTAACCAATCTTGTGCATCCAATAAGAGCGTTTGTGTCATTGGTTTAACATTTAGGTCATTTTCGTGGTCCCTAGGCTTATTCTAATCCAATTAGGGTTTTTAACCAATCTTGTGCATCCAATAAGTGATATTGTGTGATTGGTTGAACATTTAGGTCATTTTCGTGGTCCCTAGGCTTATTCTAATCCAATTAGGGTTTTTAACCAATCTTGTGCATCCAATAAGATATTTTGTGTCATTGGTTGAACATTTAGGTCATTTTTGTCCTCCCTAGGCTTATTCTAATCGAATTAGGGTTTTTAACCAATCTTGTGCATCCTATAAGTGATTTTGAATCATTGGTTGAACATTTAGGTCATTTTCGTCCTCACTAGGCTTATTCAATTCCAATTAGGGTTTTTAACCAATCTTGTGCATCCAACAAGTGATTTTGTGTCATTGGTTGAACATTTTGGTCATTTTCGTCCTCCTTGGGCTTATTCTAATCGAATTAGGGTTTTTAACCAATCTTGTGTATCCAATAAGTGCGTTTGTGTCATTAAATTAACATTTAGGTCATTTTCATCCTCCCTGGGCTTATTCTAATGCAAATAGCGTTTTTAACCAATCTCGTGGATCCAATTAGTGCTTTGTTTCATTGGTTGAACATTTAGGTCATTTTCGTCCTTTCTAGGCTTTTTCTAATCCAATTAGGGTTTTTAACCAATCTTGTGCATCCAAAAAGTGCAGTTGTGTCATTGGATTAATATTTAGGTCATTTTTGTCCTCCCTAGGCTTATTCTAATCGAATTAGGGTTTTTAACCAATCTTGTGCATCCTATATGTGATTTTTAGTCATTGGTTGAACATTTAGGTCATTTTCGTCCTCCCTAGGCTTATTCTTATCCAATTAGGGTTTTTAACCAATCTTGTGCATCCAATAAGTGATATTGTGTCATAGGTTGAACATTTAGGTCATTTTCATCCTCTCTAAGCTTATTCTAATCCAATTAGGGTTTTTAACCAATCTTGTGCATCCAAAAAGTGCGTTTGAGTCATTGGATTAATATTTAAATCATTTTCGTGGTCCCTAGGCTTATTCTAATCCAATTAGGGTTTTTAACGAATCTTGTGCATCCAATAAGTGATTTTGTGTCATTGGTTTAACATTTAGGTCATTTTCGTCCTCCCTAGGCTTATTCTAATCCAATTAGGGTTTTTAACCAATCTTGTGCATCCAATAAGTGATATTGTGTCATTGGTTGAACATTTAGGTCATTTTCGTCCTCCCTAGGCTTATTCAATTCCAATTACGGTTTTAAACCAATCTTGTGCATCCAACAAGTGATTTTGTGTCATTGGTTGAACATTTTGGTCATTTTCGTCCTCCTTGGGCTTATTCTAATCGAATTAGGGTTTTTAACCAATCTTGTGTATCCAATAAGTGCGTTTGTGCCATTAAATGAACATTTAGGTCATTTTCATCCTCCCTGGGCTTATTCTAATGCAAATAGCGTTTTTAACCAATCTCGTGGATCCAATTAGTGCATTGTTTCATTGGTTGAACATTAACATCATTTTCGTCCTTTCTTGTCTTTTTCTAATCCAATTAGGGTTTTTAACCAATCTTGTGCATCATAAAAGTGCGTTTGTGTCATTGGATTAATATTTATGTCATTTTTGTCCTCCCTAGGCTTATTCTAATCGAATTAGGGTTTTTAACCAATCTTGTGCATCCTATAAGTGATTTTTAGTCATTGGTTGAACATTTAGGTCATTTTCGTCCTCCCTAGGCTTATTCTTATCCAATTAGGGGTTTTAACCAATCTTGTGCATCCAATAAGTGATGTTATGTCATTGGTTGAACATTTAGGTCATTCTAGTACTCCTTGGGCTTATTCTAATCCAATTAGGGTTTTAACCAATCTTGTCCATCCAATAAGTGCGTTTGTGTCATTGGTTAAACATTTAGGTCGTTTTCATTTTCCATAGTCTTATTCTAATCCAATTAGGGTTTTTAACCAATCTTGTGCATCCAATAAGAGCGTTTGTGTCATTGGTTTAACATTTAGGTCATTTTCGTGGTCCCTAGGCTTATTCTAATCCAATTAGGGTTTTTAACCAATCTTGTGCATCCAATAAGTGATATTGTGTGATTGGTTGAACATTTAGGTCATTTTCGTGGTCCCTAGGCTTATTCTAATCCAATTAGGGTTTTTAACCAATCTTGTGCATCCAATAAGATATTTTGTGTCATTGGTTGAACATTTAGGTCATTTTTGTCCTCCCTAGGCTTATTCTAATCGAATTAGGGTTTTTAACCAATCTTGTGCATCCTATAAGTGATTTTGAATCATTGGTTGAACATTTAGGTCATTTTCGTCCTCACTAGGCTTATTCAATTCCAATTAGGGTTTTTAACCAATCTTGTGCATCCAACAAGTGATTTTGTGTCATTGGTTGAACATTTTGGTCATTTTCGTCCTCCTTGGGCTTATTCTAATCGAATTAGGGTTTTTAACCAATCTTGTGTATCCAATAAGTGCGTTTGTGTCATTAAATTAACATTTAGGTCATTTTCATCCTCCCTGGGCTTATTCTAATGCAAATAGCGTTTTTGACCAATCTCGTGGATCCAATTAGTGCTTTGTTTCATTGGTTGAACATTTAGGTCATTTTCGTCCTTTCTAGGCTTTTCTAATCCAATTAGGGTTTTTAACCAATCTTGTGCATCCAAAAAGTGCAGTTGTGTCATTGGATTAATATTTAGGTCATTTTTGTCCTCCCTAGGCTTATTCTAATCGAATTAGGGTTTTTAACCAATCTTGTGCATCCTATATGTGATTTTTAGTCATTGGTTGAACATTTAGGTCATTTTCGTCCTCCCTAGGCTTATTCTTATCCAATTAGGGTTTTTAACCAATCTTGTGCATCCAATAAGTGATATTGTGTCATAGGTTGAACATTTAGGTCATTTTCATCCTCTCTAAGCTTATTCTAATCCAATTAGGGTTTTTAACCAATCTTGTGCATCCAAAAAGTGCGTTTGAGTCATTGGATTAATATTTAAATCATTTTCGTGGTCCCTAGGCTTATTCTAATCCAATTAGGGTTTTTAACGAATCTTGTGCATCCAATAAGTGATTTTGTGTCATTGGTTTAACATTTAGGTCATTTTCGTCCTCCCTAGGCTTATTCTAATCCAATTAGGGTTTTTAACCAATCTTGTGCATCCAATAAGTGATATTGTGTCATTGGTTGAACATTTAGGTCATTTTCGTCCTCCCTAGGCTTATTCAATTCCAATTACGGTTTTAAACCAATCTTGTGCATCCAACAAGTGATTTTGTGTCATTGGTTGAACATTTTGGTCATTTTCGTCCTCCTTGGGCTTATTCTAATCGAATTAGGGTTTTTAACCAATCTTGTGTATCCAATAAGTGCGTTTGTGCCATTAAATGAACATTTAGGTCATTTTCATCCTCCCTGGGCTTATTCTAATGCAAATAGCGTTTTTAACCAATCTCGTGGATCCAATTAGTGCATTGTTTCATTGGTTGAACATTAACATCATTTTCGTCCTTTCTTGTCTTTTTCTAATCCAATTAGGGTTTTTAACCAATCTTGTGCATCATAAAAGTGCGTTTGTGTCATTGGATTAATATTTATGTCATTTTTGTCCTCCCTAGGCTTATTCTAATCGAATTAGGGTTTTTAACCAATCTTGTGCATCCTATAAGTGATTTTTAGTCATTGGTTGAACATTTAGGTCATTTTCGTCCTCCCTAGGCTTATTCTTATCCAATTAGGGGTTTTAACCAATCTTGTGCATCCAATAAGTGATGTTATGTCATTGGTTGAACATTTAGGTCATTCTAGTACTCCTTGGGCTTATTCTAATCCAATTAGGGTTTTAACCAATCTTGTCCATCCAATAAGTGCGTTTGTGTCATTGGTTAAACATTTAGGTCGTTTTCATTTTCCATAGTCTTATTCTAATCCAATTAGGGTTTTTAACCAATCTTGTGCATCCAATAAGAGCGTTTGTGTCATTGGTTTAACATTTAGGTCATTTTCGTGGTCCCTAGGCTTATTCTAATCCAATTAGGGTTTTTAACCAATCTTGTGCATCCAATAAGTGATATTGTGTGATTGGTTGAACATTTAGGTCATTTTCGTGGTCCCTAGGCTTATTCTAATCCAATTAGGGTTTTTAACCAATCTTGTGCATCCAATAAGATATTTTGTGTCATTGGTTGAACATTTAGGTCATTTTTGTCCTCCCTAGGCTTATTCTAATCGAATTAGGGTTTTTAACCAATCTTGTGCATCCTATAAGTGATTTTGAATCATTGGTTGAACATTTAGGTCATTTTCGTCCTCACTAGGCTTATTCAATTCCAATTAGGGTTTTTAACCAATCTTGTGCATCCAACAAGTGATTTTGTGTCATTGGTTGAACATTTTGGTCATTTTCGTCCTCCTTGGGCTTATTCTAATCGAATTAGGGTTTTTAACCAATCTTGTGTATCCAATAAGTGCGTTTGTGTCATTAAATTAACATTTAGGTCATTTTCATCCTCCCTGGGCTTATTCTAATGCAAATAGCGTTTTTAACCAATCTCGTGGATCCAATTAGTGCTTTGTTTCATTGGTTGAACATTTAGGTCATTTTCGTCCTTTCTAGGCTTTTTCTAATCCAATTAGGGTTTTTAACCAATCTTGTGCATCCAAAAAGTGCAGTTGTGTCATTGGATTAATATTTAGGTCATTTTTGTCCTCCCTAGGCTTATTCTAATCGAATTAGGGTTTTTAACCAATCTTGTGCATTCTATATGTGATTTTTAGTCATTGGTTGAACATTTAGGTCATTTTCGTCCTCCCTAGGCTTATTCTTATCCAATTAGGGTTTTTAACCAATCTTGTGCATCCAATAAGTGATATTGTGTCATAGGTTGAACATTTAGGTCATTTTCATCCTCTCTAAGCTTATTCTAATCCAATTAGGGTTTTTAACCAATCTTGTGCATCCAAAAAGTGCGTTTGAGTCATTGGATTAATATTTAAATCATTTTCGTGGTCCCTAGGCTTATTCTAATCCAATTAGGGTTTTTAACGAATCTTGTGCATCCAATAAGTGATTTTGTGTCATTGGTTTAACATTTAGGTCATTTTCGTCCTCCCTAGGCTTATTCTAATCCAATTAGGGTTTTTAACCAATCTTGTGCATCCAATAAGTGATATTGTGTCATTGGTTGAACATTTAGGTCATTTTCGTCCTCCCTAGGCTTATTCAATTCCAATTACGGTTTTTAACCAATCTTGTGCACCCAACAAGTGATTTTGTGTCATTGGTTGAACATTTTGGTCATTTTCGTCCTCCTTGGGCTTAATCTAATCGAATTAGGGTTTTTAACCAATCTTGTGTATCCAATAAGTGCGTTTGTGTCATTAAATGAACATTTAGGTCATTTTCATCCTCCCTGGGCTTATTCTAATGCAAATAGCGTTTTTAACCAATCACGTGGATCCAATTAGTGCTTTGTTTCATTGGTTGAACATTAACATCATTTTCGTCCTTTCTTGTCTTTTTCTAATCCAATTAGGGTTTTTAACCAATCTTGTGCATCATAAAAGTGCGTTTGTGTCATTGGATTAATATTTATGTCATTTTTGTCCTCCCTAGGCTTATTCTAATCGAATTAGGGTTTTTAACCAATCTTGTGCATCCTATAAGTGATTTTTAGTCATTGGTTGAACATTTAGGTCATTTTCGTCCTCCCTAGGCTTATTCTTATCCAATTAGGGTTTTTAACCAATCTTGTGCATCCAATAAGTGATGTTATGTCATTGGTTGAACATTTAGGTCATTCTAGTACTCCTTGGGCTTATTCTAATCCAATTAGGGTTTTAACCAATCTTGTCCATCCAATAAGTGCGTTTGTGTCATTGGTTAAACATTTAGGTCGTTTTCGTTTTCCATAGTCTTATTCTAATCCAATTAGGGTTTTTAACCAATCTTGTGCATCCAATAAGAGCGTTTGTGTCATTGGTTTAACATTTAGGTCATTTTCGTGGTCCCTAGGCTTATTCTAATCCAATTAGGGTTTTTAACCAATCTTGTGCATCCAATAAGTGATATTGTGTGATTGGTTGAACATTTAGGTCATTTTCGTGGTCCCTAGGCTTATTCTAATCCAATTAGGGTTTTTAACCAATCTTGTGCATCCAATAAGATATTTTGTGTCATTGGTTGAACATTTAGGTCATTTTTGTCCTCCCTAGGCTTATTCTAATCGAATTAGGGTTTTTAACCAATCTTGTGCATCCTATAAGTGATTTTGAATCATTGGTTGAACATTTAGGTCATTTTCGTCCTCACTAGGCTTATTCAATTCCAATTAGGGTTTTTAACCAATCTTGTGCATCCAACAAGTGATTTTGTGTCATTGGTTGAACATTTTGGTCATTTTCGTCCTCCTTGGGCTTATTCTAATCGAATTAGGGTTTTTAACCAATCTTGTGTATCCAATAAGTGCGTTTGTGTCATTAAATTAACATTTAGGTCATTTTCATCCTCCCTGGGCTTATTCTAATGCAAATAGCGTTTTTAACCAATCTCGTGGATCCAATTAGTGCTTTGTTTCATTGGTTGAACATTTAGGTCATTTTCGTCCTTTCTAGGCTTTTTCTAATCCAATTAGGGTTTTTAACCAATCTTGTGCATCCAAAAAGTGCAGTTGTGTCATTGGATTAATATTTAGGTCATTTTTGTCCTCCCTAGGCTTATTCTAATCGAATTAGGGTTTTTAACCAATCTTGTGCATCCTATATGTGATTTTTAGTCATTGGTTGAACATTTAGGTCATTTTCGTCCTCCCTAGGCTTATTCTTATCCAATTAGGGTTTTTAACCAATCTTGTGCATCCAATAAGTGATATTGTGTCATAGGTTGAACATTTAGGTCATTTTCATCCTCTCTAAGCTTATTCTAATCCAATTAGGGTTTTTAACCAATCTTGTGCATCCAAAAAGTGCGTTTGAGTCATTGGATTAATATTTAAATCATTTTCGTGGTCCCTAGGCTTATTCTAATCCAATTAGGGTTTTTAACGAATCTTGTGCATCCAATAAGTGATTTTGTGTCATTGGTTTAACATTTAGGTCATTTTCGTCCTCCCTAGGCTTATTCTAATCCAATTAGGGTTTTTAACCAATCTTGTGCATCCAATAAGTGATATTGTGTCATTGGTTGAACATTTAGGTCATTTTCGTCCTCCCTAGGCTTATTCTAATCCAATTAGGGTTTTTAACCAATCTTGTGCATCCAATAAGTGATATTGTGTCATTGGTTGAACATTTAGGTCATTTTCGTCATCCCTAGGCTTATTCTAATCCAATTAGGGTCTTTAACCAATCTAGTGCATCCAATAAGTGATTTTGTGTCATTGGTTGAACATTTAGGTCATTTTCTTCCTCCCTAGCTTATTCTAATCCAGTTAGGGTTTTTAACCAATCTTGTGTATCCAATAAGTGATTTTGTGTCATTGGTTGATTATTTAGGTCTTTTTCATCCTCCCTAGGCTTATTCTAATCCAATTAGGGTTTTTAACCAATCTTGTGCATCCAACAAGTGATTCTGTGTCATTGGTTGAAGATTTTGGTCATTTTCGTCCTTTCTAAGTTTATTCTAATGCAATTAGGGTTTTAAACCAATCGTGTGCATCCAAAAAGTGTGTTTGTGTCATTGGATTAATATTTAGGTCATTTTCGTGGTCCCTAGGCTTATTCTAATCGAATTAGGGTTTTTAACCAATCTTGATCATCCTATAAGTGATTTTTTGTCATTGGTTGAACATTTAGGTCATTTTCGTCCTCCCTATGCTTATTCTAATCCAATTAGGGTTTTTAACCAATTTTGTGCATCCAATAAGTGCGTTTGTGTCATTGGATTAATATTTAGGTCATTTTCGTCCTCCCTAGGCTAATTCTAATCCAATTAGGGTTTTTAACCAATCTTGTGCATCCAATAAGTGATTTTGTGTCATTGGTTGAACATTTAGGTCATTCTAGTCCTCCCTGGGCTTATTCTAATCCAATTGGGATTTTAACCAATCTTGTGGATCCAATAAGTGCATTTGTGTCATTGGTTGAACATTTAGGTCATTTTCGTTTTCCATAGTCTTATTCTAATCCAATTAGGGTTTTTAACCAATCTTGTGCATCCAATAAGTGCGTTTGTGTCATTGGTTTAACATTTAGGTCATTTTCGTCCTCCCTAGGCTTATTCTAATCCAATTAGGGTTTTTAACCAATCTTGTGCATCCAATAAGTGATATTGTGTCATTGGTTGAACATTTAGGTCATTTTTGTCCTCCCTGGGCTTATTCTAATCCAATTAGGGTTTTAACCAATCTTATGGATCCAATAAGTGCGTTTGTGTCATTGGTTGAACATTTAGGTCGTTTTCGTTTTCCATAGTCTTATTCTAATCCAATTAGGGTTTTAACCAATCTTGTGGATCCAATAAGTGCGTTTGTCTCATTGGTTGAACATTTAGGTCGTTTTCGTTTTCCATAGTCTTATTCTAATCCAATTAGGGTTTTTAACCAATCTTGTGGATCCAATAAGTGCGTTTGTGTCATTGGTTGAACATTTAGGTCATTTTTGTCCTCCCAAGGCTTTTTCTAATCGAATCAGGGTTTTTAACCAATCTTGTGCATCCTATAAGTGATTGTGTCATTGGTTGAACATTTTAGTCATTTTCGTCCTCCCTAGGCTTATTTTAATCCAATTAGGGTTTTTATTCAATCTTGTGCATCCAATAAGTGATATTGTGTCATTGGTTGAACATTTAGGTCATTTTTGTCCACCCTAGGCCTATTCTAATCGAATTAGGGTTTTTAACCAATCTTGTTGATCCTACAAGTGATATTGTGTCATTGGATTAACATTTAGGTCATTTTCGTCCTCCCTAGGCTTATTCAATTCCAATTAGTGTTTTTAACCAATCTTGTGCATCCAACAAGTCATTTTGTGTCATTGGTTGAAAATTTTGGTCATTTTCGTCCTCCCTGGGCTTATTCTAATCGAATTAGGGTTTTTAACCAATCTTGTGTATCCAATAAGTGCGTTTGTGTCATTAGATTAACATTTAGGTCATTTTCGTCCTCCCTAGGCCAATTCTAATCCAATTAGGGTTTTTAACCAATCTTGTGCATCCAACAAGTGATTCTGTGTCATTGGTTGAATATTTTGGTCATTTTCGTCCTTTATAGGCTTATTCTAATGCAATTAGGGTTATTAACCAATCTTGTGCATCCAAAAAGTGCGTTTGAGTCATGGGATTAATATTTAGGTCATTTTCGTGGTCCCTAGGCTTATTCTAATCCAATTAGGGTTTTTAACCAATCTTGTGCATCCAATAAGTGATTTTGTGTCATTGGTTAAACATTTAGGTCATTTTCTTCCTCCCTAGCTTATTCTAATCAAGTTAGGGTTTTTAACCAATCTTGTGCATCCAACAAGTGATTTTGTGTCATTGGTTGAACATTTACGTCATTTTCGTCCTCCATTGGCTTATTCTAATGCAATTAGCGTTTTTAACCAATCTCGTGGATCCAATAAGTGCTTTGTTTCATTGGTTGAACATTAATGTCATTTTCGTCCTCCCTAGGCTTATTCTAATCGATTTAGGGTTTTTAACAAATCTGGTGCATCCTATAAGTGATTTTTTGTCATTGGTTGAACATTTAGGTCATTTTCGTCCTCCCTAGGCTTATTCTTATCCAATTAGGGTTTTTAACCAATCTTGTGCATCCAATAAGTGCATTTGTGTCATTGGATTAACATTAAGGTCATTTTCGTCCTCCGTAGGCTAATTCTAATCCAATTAGGGTTTTTAACCAATCTTGTGCATCCAATAAGTGATTTTGTGTCATTGGTTGAACATTTAGGTCATTCTAGTCCTCCCTGGGGTTATTCTAATCCAATTAGGGTTTTAACCAATCTTGTGGATCTAATAAGTGTGTTGGTGTCATTGGTTGAACATTTAGGTCATTTTTGTCCTCCCTAGGCCTATTCTAATCGAATTAGGGTTTTTAACCAATCTTGTGCATCCAATAAGTGATATTGTGTCATTGGTTGAACATTTAGGTCATTTTCGTCCTCCCTAGGCTTATTCAATTCCAATTAGGGTTTTTAACCAATCTTGTGCATCCAACAAGTGATTTTGTGTCATTGGTTGAACATTTTGGTCATTTTCGTCCTCCTTGGGCTTATTCTAATCGAATTAGGGTTTTTAACCAATCTTGTGTATCCAATAAGTGCGTTTGTGTCATTAAATTAACATTTAGGTCATTTTCATCCTCCCTGGGCTTATTCTAATGCAAATAGCGTTTTTAACCAATCTCGTGGATCCAATTAGTGCTTTGTTTCATTGGTTGAACATTTAGGTCATTTTCGTCCTTTCTAGGCTTTTTCTAATCCAATTAGGGTTTTTAACCAATCTTGTGCATCCAAAAAGTGCAGTTGTGTCATTGGATTAATATTTAGGTCATTTTTGTCCTCCCTAGGCTTATTCTAATCGAATTAGGGTTTTTAACCAATCTTGTGCATCCTATATGTGATTTTTAGTCATTGGTTGAACATTTAGGTCATTTTCGTCCTCCCTAGGCTTATTCTTATCCAATTAGGGTTTTTAACCAATCTTGTGCATCCAATAAGTGATATTGTGTCATAGGTTGAACATTTAGGTCATTTTCATCCTCTCTAAGCTTATTCTAATCCAATTAGGGTTTTTAACCAATCTTGTGCATCCAAAAAGTGCGTTTGAGTCATTGGATTAATATTTAAATCATTTTCGTGGTCCCTAGGCTTATTCTAATCCAATTAGGGTTTTTAACGAATCTTGTGCATCCAATAAGTGATTTTGTGTCATTGGTTTAACATTTAGGTCATTTTCGTCCTCCCTAGGCTTATTCTAATCCAATTAGGGTTTTTAACCAATCTTGTGCATCCAATAAGTGATATTGTGTCATTGGTTGAACATTTAGGTCATTTTCGTCCTCCCTAGGCTTATTCAATTCCAATTACGGTTTTAAACCAATCTTGTGCATCCAACAAGTGATTTTGTGTCATTGGTTGAACATTTTGGTCATTTTCGTCCTCCTTGGGCTTATTCTAATCGAATTAGGGTTTTTAACCAATCTTGTGTATCCAATAAGTGCGTTTGTGCCATTAAATGAACATTTAGGTCATTTTCATCCTCCCTGGGCTTATTCTAATGCAAATAGCGTTTTTAACCAATCTCGTGGATCCAATTAGTGCTTTGTTTCATTGGTTGAACATTAACATCATTTTCGTCCTTTCTTGTCTTTTTCTAATCCAATTAGGGTTTTTAACCAATCTTGTGCATCATAAAAGTGCGTTTGTGTCATTGGATTAATATTTATGTCATTTTTGTCCTCCCTAGGCTTATTCTAATCGAATTAGGGTTTTTAACCAATCTTGTGCATCCTATAAGTGATTTTTAGTCATTGGTTGAACATTTAGGTCATTTTCGTCCTCCCTAGGCTTATTCTTATCCAATTAGGGGTTTTAACCAATCTTGTGCATCCAATAAGTGATGTTATGTCATTGGTTGAACATTTAGGTCATTCTAGTACTCCTTGGGCTTATTCTAATCCAATTAGGGTTTTAACCAATCTTGTCCATCCAATAAGTGCGTTTGTGTCATTGGTTAAACATTTAGGTCGTTTTCATTTTCCATAGTCTTATTCTAATCCAATTAGGGTTTTTAACCAATCTTGTGCATCCAATAAGAGCGTTTGTGTCATTGGTTTAACATTTAGGTCATTTTCGTGGTCCCTAGGCTTATTCTAATCCAATTAGGGTTTTTAACCAATCTTGTGCATCCAATAAGTGATATTGTGTGATTGGTTGAACATTTAGGTCATTTTCGTGGTCCCTAGGCTTATTCTAATCCAATTAGGGTTTTTAACCAATCTTGTGCATCCAATAAGATATTTTGTGTCATTGGTTGAACATTTAGGTCATTTTTGTCCTCCCTAGGCTTATTCTAATCGAATTAGGGTTTTTAACCAATCTTGTGCATCCTATAAGTGATTTTGAATCATTGGTTGAACATTTAGGTCATTTTCGTCCTCCCTAGGCTTATTCAATTCCAATTAGGGTTTTTAACCAATCTTGTGCATCCAACAAGTGATTTTGTGTCATTGGTTGAACATTTTGGTCATTTTCGTCCTCCTTGGGCTTATTCTAATCGAATTAGGGTTTTTAACCAATCTTGTGTATCCAATAAGTGCGTTTGTGTCATTAAATTAACATTTAGGTCATTTTCATCCTCCTTGGGCTTATTCTAATGCAAATAGCATTTTTAACCAATCTCGTGGATCCAATTAGTGCTTTGTTTCATTGGTTGAACATTTAGGTCATTTTCGTCCTTTCTAGGCTTTTTCTAATCCAATTAGGGTTTTTAACCAATCTTGTGCATCCAATAAGAGCGTTTGTGCATTGGTTTAACATTTAGTTCATTTTCGTCCTCCCAAGGCTTATTCTAATCCAATTAGGGTTTTTAACCAATCTTGTGCATCCAATAAGTGATATTGTGTCATTGGTTGAACATTTAGGTCATTTTCGTCCTCCCTAAGCTTATTCTAATCCAATTACGGTTTTTTACCAATCTTGTGCATCCAAAAAGTGCGTTTGAGTCATTGGATTAATATTTATATCATTTTCGTGGTCCCTAGGCTTATTCTAATCCAATTAGGGTTTTTAACCAATCTTGTGCATCCAACAAGTGATTTTGTGTCATTTGTTGAACATTTTGGTCATTTTCGTCCTCCTTGGGCTTATTCTAATCGAATTAGGGTTTTTAACCAATCTTCTGTATCCAATTAGTGCGTTTGTGTCATTAAATTAACATTTAGGTCATTTTCATCCTCCCTGGGCTTAATCTAATCGAATTAGGGTTTTTAACCAATCTTGTGTATCCAATAAGTGCGTTTGTGTCATTAAATTAACATTTAGGTCATTTTCATCCTCCCTGGGCTTAATCTAATGCAAATAGCGTTTTTAACCAATCTCGTGGATCCAATTAGTGCTTTGTTTCATTGGTTGAATATTTAGGTCATTTTCGTCCTTTCTAGGCTTTTTCTAATCCAATTAGGGTTTGTAACCAATCTTGTGCATCCAAAAAGTGCGTTTGTGTCATTGGATTAATATTTAGGTCATTTTCGTCCTCCCTAGGCTTATTCTAATCGAATAAGGGTTTTTAACCAATGTTGTGCATCCTATAAGTGATTTTTAGTCATTGGTTGAACATTTAGGTCATTTTCGTCCTCCCTAGGCTTATTCTTATCCAATTAGGGTTTTTAACCAATCTTGTGCATGCAATAAGTGATTTTGTGTCTTTGGTTGAACATTTAGGTCAATCTAGTACTCCCTGGGCTTATTCTAATCCAATTAGGGTTTTAACCAATCTTGTCCATCCAATAAGTGCGTTTGTGTCATTGGTTGAACATTTAGGTCGTTTTCGTTTTCCATAGTCTTATTCTAATCCAATTAGGGTTTTTAACCAATCTTGTGCATCCAATAAGAGCGTTTGTGTCATTGGTTTAACATTTAGGTCATTTTCGTCCTCCCTAGGCTTATTCTAATCCAATTAGGGTTTTTAACCAATCTTGTGCATCCAATAAGTGATATTGTGTCATTGGTTGAACATTTAGGTCATTTTCGTCCTCCCTAAGCTTATTCTAATCCAATTAGGGTTTTTAACCAATCTTGTGCATCCAATAAGTGATATTGTGCCATTGGTTGAACATTTAGGTCATTTTCGTCCTTTCTAGGCTTATTCTAATCCAATTAGGGTTTTTAACCAATCTTGTGCATCCAAAAAGTGCGTTTGAGTCATTGGATTAATATTTAGGTCATTTTCGTGGTCCCTAGGCTTATTCTAATCCAATTAGGGATTTTAACCAATTTGTGCATCCAATAAGTGATTTTGTGTCATTGGTTGAACATTTAGGACATTTTCGTCCTCCCTGGGCTTATTCTAATCCAATTAGGGTTTTTAACCAATCTTGTGCCTCCAAAATGTGATTTTGTGTCATTTTGTGTCATTGGTTGAACATATACGTCATTTTCGTCCTCCCTTAGCTTATTCTAATCGAATTAGGGTTTTAAACCAATCTTGTGCATCCAATATTTGATTTTGTGTCATTGGTTGAACATTTAGGTCATTTTCGTCCTCCCTAGGCTTATTCTTATCCAATTAGGGTTTATAACCAATCTTGTGCATCCAATAAGTGCGTTTGTGTCATTGGTTTAACGTTTAGGTCATTCTAATCCTCCCTGAGCTTATTCTAATCCAATTAGGGTTTTAACCAATCTTGTGGATCTAATAAGTGCGTTTGTGTCATTGGTTGAACATTTAGGTCGTTTTCGTTTTCCATAGTCTTATTCTAATCCAATTAGGGTTTTTAACCAATCATGTGCATCCAATAAGTGATTCTGTGTCATTGGTTGAACATTTTGGTCATTTTCGTCCTTTCTAGGCTTATTCAAATGCAATTAGGGTTTTTAACCAATCTTGTGCATCCAAAAAGTGCGTTTGAGTCATTGGATTAATATTTAGGTCATTTTCGTGGTCCTTAGGCTTATTCTAATCCTATTAGGGATTTTAACCAATTTGTGCATCCAATAAGTGATTTTGTGTCATTGGTTGAACATTTAGGTCATTTTCTTCCTCCCTAGCTTATTCTAATCCAGTTAGGGTTTTTAACCAATCATGTGCATACAATAAGTGATTTTGTGTCATTGGTTGAACATTTAGGTCATTTTCGTCGTCCTTGGGCTTATTCTAATGCGATTAGCGTTTGTAACCAATCTCGTGGATCCAATTAGTGCTTTGTTTCATTGGTTGAACATTTAGGTCATTTTCGTCCTCCCTAGGCTTATTCTAATCCAATTAGGGTTTTTAACCAATATTGTGCATCCAACAAGTGATTATGTGTCATTGGTTGAACATTTTGGTCATTTTCGTCCTTTCTAGGCTTATTCTAATGCAATTAGGGTTTTTAACCAATCTTGTGCATCCAAAAAGTGCGTTTGTGTCATTGGATTAATATTTTGGTCAGTTTCGTCTCCCTAGGCTTATTCTAATCGAATTAGGGTTTTTAACCAATCTTGTGCATCCTATAAGTGATTTTCAGTCATTGGTTGAACATTTAGGTCATTTTCGTCCTCCCTAGGCTGATTCTTATCCAATTAGGGTTTATAACCAATCTTGTGCATCCAATAAGTGCGTTTGTGTCATTGGTTGAACATTTAGGTCATTTTCGTCCTCCCTGGGCTTATTCTAATGCAATTAGTGTTTTTAACCAATCCCGTGGATCCATTTAGTGCTTTGTTTCATTGGTTGAACATTTAGGTCATTTTCGTCCTCCCTAGGCTTTTTCTAATCCAATTAGAGTTTTTAACCAATCTTGTGCATCCAACAAGTGATTTTGTGTCATTGGTTGAACATTTTGGTTATTTTCGTCCTTTCTAGGCTTATTCTAATGCAATTAGGGTTTTTAACCAATCTTGTGCATCCCAAAAGTGCGTTTGTGTCATTGGATTAATATTTAGGTCATTTTCGTGGTCCCTAGGCTTATTGTAATCCAATTAGGGTTTTTAACCAATCTTGTGCATCCAATAAGATATTTTGTGTCATTGGTTGAACACTTAGGTCATTTTCGTCCTCCCTGGGTTTATTGTAATCCAATTAGGGTTTTAACCAATCTTGTGGATCCAATAAGTGCATTTGTGTCATTGGTTGAACATTTAGGTCTTTTTCGTCCTCCCTAAGCTTATTCTAATCCAATTAGGGTTTTTAACCAATCTTGTGCATCCAATAAATGATTTTGTGTCATTGGTTGAACATTTAGGTCATTCTAGTCCTCCCGGGGCTTATTCTAATCCAATTAGGGTTTTAACCAATCTTGTGGATCCAATAAGTGCGTTTGTGTCATTGGTTGAACATTTAGGTCGTTTTCCTTTTCCATAGTCTTATTCTAATCCAATTAGGGTTTTTAACCAATCTTGTGCATCCAATAAGTGCGTTTGTGTCATTGGTTTAACATTTAGGTCATTTTCGTCCTCCCTAGGCTTATTCTAATCCAATTAGGGTTTTTAACCAATCTTGTGCATCCAATAAGTGATTTTGTGCCATTGGTTGAACATTTAGGTCATTCTAGTCCTCCCGGGGCTTATTCTAATGCAATTAGGGTTTTAACCAATCTTGTGCATCCAATAAGTGTGTTTGTGTCATTGGTTTAACATTTAGTTCATTTTCGTCCTCCCTGGGCTTATTCTAATCCAATTAGGGTTTTAACCAATCTTGTGGATCCAATAAATGCGTTTGTATCATTGGTTGAACATTTAGGTCGTTTTCGTTTTCCATAGTCTTATTCTAATCCAATTAGCGTTTTTAACCAATCTTGTGCATCCAATAAGTGCGTCTGTGTGATTGGTTTAACGTTTAGGTCATTTTCGTCCTCCCTAGGCTTATTCTAATCCAATTAGGGTTTTTAACAAATCTTGTGCATCCAATAAGTGATTTTGTGTCATTGGTTGAACATTTAGGACATTCTAGTCCTCCCTGGGCTTATTCTAATCCAATTAGGGTTTTAACCAATCTTATGGATCCAATAAGTGCGTTTGTGTCATTGGTTGAACATTTAGGTCATTTTCTTCCTCCCTAGCTTATTCTAATCCAGTTAGGGTTTTTAACCAATCTTGTGCATCCATTAAGAGATTTTGTGTCATTGGTTGAACATTTAGGTCATTTTCGTCCTCCATAGGCTTATTCTAATGCAATTAGCGTTTTTAACCAATCTCGTGGATCCAATTAGTGCTTTGTTTCATTGGTTGAACATTTAGGTCATTTTCGTCCTCCCTAGGCTAATTCTAATCCAATTAGGGTTTTTAACCAATGCTGTTCATCTAATAAGTGATTTTGTGTCATTGGTTGAACATTTTTGCCATTTTCGTCCTTTCTAGGCTTTTTCTAATCCAATTAGGGTTTTTAACCAATCTTGTGCATCCAAAAAGTGCGTTTGTGTCATTGGATTAATATTTAGGTCATTTTCGTCCTCCCTAGGCTTATTCTAATCGAATTAGGGTTTTTAACCAATCTTGTGCATCCTATAAGTGATTTTTAGTCATTGGTTGAACATTTAGGTCATTTTCATCCTCCCTAGGCTTATTCTTATCCAATTAGGGTTTATAACCAATCTTGTGCATCCAATAAGTGCGTTTGTGTCATTGGATAAACATTTAGGTCATTTTCGTCATCCATAGGCTAAATCTAATCCAATTTGGGTTTTTAACCAATCTTGTGCATCCAATAAGTGATTTTGTGTCATTGGTTGAACATTTAGGTCATTCTAGTCCTCGCTGGGCTTATTCTAATCCAATTAGGGTTTTAACCAACCTTGTGGATCCAATAAGTGCGTTTGTGTCATTGGTTGAACATTTAGGTCGTTTTCGTTTTCCATAGTCTTATTCTATTCCAATTAGGGTTTTTAACCAATCTTGTGCATCCAATAAGTGTGTTTGTGTCATTGGTTTAACATTTAGTTCATTTTCGTCCTCCCTGGGCTTATTCTAATCCAATTAGGGTTTTAACCAATCTTGTGGATCCAATAAATGCGTTTGTATCATTGGTTGAACATTTAGGTCGTTTTCGTTTTCAATAGTCTTATTCTAATCCAATTAGGGTTTTTAACGAATCTTGTGCATCCAAAAAGTGCGTTTGAGTCATTGGATTAATATTTAAATCATTTTCGTGGTCCCTAGGCTTATTCTAATCCAATTAGGGTTTTTAACCAATCATGTGCATCCAATAAGTGATTTTGTGTCATTGGTTGAACATTTAGGTCATTTTCTTCCTCCCTAGCTTATTCTAATCTAGTTAGGGTTTTTAACCAATCTTGTTCATCCAATAAGTGATTTTGTGTCATTTGTTAAACATTCAGGTCATTTTCATCCTCCCTGGGCTTATTCTAATGCAAATAGCGTTTTTAACCAATCTCGTGGATCCAATTAGTTCTTTGTTTCATTGGTTGAACATTTAGGTCATTTTCGTCCTCCCTAGGCTTAGTCTAATCCAATTAGGGTTTTTAACCAATCTTGTGCATCCAATAAGTGATTTTGTGTCATTGGTTGAACATTTAGGTCATTCTAGTCCTCCCTGGGCTTATTCTAATCCAATTAGGGTTTTAACCAATCTTGTGGATCCAATAAGTGCGTTTGTGTCATTGGTTGAACATTTAGGTCGTTTTCGTTTTCCATAGTCTTATTCTAATCCAATTAGCGTTTTTAACCAATCTTGTGCATCCAATAAGTGCGTCTGTGTGATTGGTTTAACATTTAGGTCATTTTCGTCCTCCCTAGGCTTATTCTAATCCAATTAGGGTTTTTAACAAATCTTGTGCATCCAATAAGTGATTTTGTGTCATTGGTTGAACATTTAGGACATTCTAGTCCTCCCTGGGCTTATTCTAATCCAATTAGGGTTTTAACCAATCTTATGGATCCAATAAGTGCGTTTGTGTCATTGGTTGAACATTTAGGTCATTTTCTTCCTCCCTAGCTTATTCTAATCCAGTTAGGGTTTTTAACCAATCTTGTGCATCCATTAAGAGATTTTGTGTCATTGGTTGAACATTTAGGTCATTTTCGTCCTCCATAGGCTTATTCTAATGCAATTAGCGTTTTTAACCAATCTCGTGGATCCAATTAGTGCTTTGTTTCATTGGTTGAACATTTAGGTCATTTTCGTCCTCCCTAGGCTAATTCTAATCCAATTAGGGTTTTTAACCAATGCTGTTCATCTAATAAGTGATTTTGTGTCATTGGTTGAACATTTTTGCCATTTTCGTCCTTTCTAGGCTTTTTCTAATCCAATTAGGGTTTTTAACCAATCTTGTGCATCCAAAAAGTGCGTTTGTGTCATTGGATTAATATTTAGGTCATTTTCGTCCTCCCTAGGCTTATTCTAATCGAATTAGGGTTTTTAACCAATCTTGTGCATCCTATAAGTGATTTTTAGTCATTGGTTGAACATTTAGGTCATTTTCATCCTCCCTAGGCTTATTCTTATCCAATTAGGGTTTATAACCAATCTTGTGCATCCAATAAGTGCGTTTGTGTCATTGGATAAACATTTAGGTCATTTTCGTCATCCATAGGCTAAATCTAATCCAATTTGGGTTTTTAACCAATCTTGTGCATCCAATAAGTGATTTTGTGTCATTGGTTGAACATTTAGGTCATTCTAGTCCTCGCTGGGCTTATTCTAATCCAATTAGGGTTTTAACCAACCTTGTGGATCCAATAAGTGCGTTTGTGTCATTGGTTGAACATTTAGGTCGTTTTCGTTTTCCATAGTCTTATTCTATTCCAATTAGGGTTTTTAACCAATCTTGTGCATCCAATAAGTGTGTTTGTGTCATTGGTTTAACATTTAGTTCATTTTCGTCCTCCCTGGGCTTATTCTAATCCAATTAGGGTTTTAACCAATCTTGTGGATCCAATAAATGCGTTTGTATCATTGGTTGAACATTTAGGTCGTTTTCGTTTTCAATAGTCTTATTCTAATCCAATTAGGGTTTTTAACGAATCTTGTGCATCCAAAAAGTGCGTTTGAGTCATTGGATTAATATTTAAATCATTTTCGTGGTCCCTAGGCTTATTCTAATCCAATTAGGGTTTTTAACCAATCATGTGCATCCAATAAGTGATTTTGTGTCATTGGTTGAACATTTAGGTCATTTTCTTCCTCCCTAGCTTATTCTAATCTAGTTAGGGTTTTTAACCAATCTTGTTCATCCAATAAGTGATTTTGTGTCATTTGTTAAACATTCAGGTCATTTTCATCCTCCCTGGGCTTATTCTAATGCAAATAGCGTTTTTAACCAATCTCGTGGATCCAATTAGTTCTTTGTTTCATTGGTTGAACATTTAGGTCATTTTCGTCCTCCCTAGGCTTAGTCTAATCCAATTAGGGTTTTTAACCAATCTTGTGCATCCAATAAGTGATTTTGTGTCATTGGTTGAACATTTAGGTCATTCTAGTCCTCCCTGGGCTTATTCTAAT
>JBBPBQ010000003.1:27276940-27361899 GCA_037974755.1 Cicer yamashitae
TTTTAACCAATCTTGTGCATCCAATAAGTGTGTTTGTGTCATTGGTTTAACATTTAGTTCATTTTCGTCCTCCCTGGGCTTATTCTAATCCAATTAGGGTTTTAACCAATCTTGTGGATCCAATAAATGCGTTTGTATCATTGGTTGAACATTTAGGTCGTTTTCGTTTTCAATAGTCTTATTCTAATCCAATTAGGGTTTTTAACGAATCTTGTGCATCCAAAAAGTGCGTTTGAGTCATTGGATTAATATTTAAATCATTTTCGTGGTCCCTAGGCTTATTCTAATCCAATTAGGGTTTTTAACCAATCATGTGCATCCAATAAGTGATTTTGTGTCATTGGTTGAACATTTAGGTCATTTTCTTCCTCCCTAGCTTATTCTAATCTAGTTAGGGTTTTTAACCAATCTTGTTCATCCAATAAGTGATTTTGTGTCATTTGTTAAACATTCAGGTCATTTTCATCCTCCCTGGGCTTATTCTAATGCAAATAGCGTTTTTAACCAATCTCGTGGATCCAATTAGTTCTTTGTTTCATTGGTTGAACATTTAGGTCATTTTCGTCCTCCCTAGGCTTAGTCTAATCCAATTAGGGTTTTTAACCAATCTTGTGCATCCAATAAGTGATTTTGTGTCATTGGTTGAACATTTAGGTCATTCTAGTCCTCCCTGGGCTTATTCTAATTCAATTAGGGTTTTAACCAATCTTGTGGATCCAATAAGTGCGTTTGTGTCATTGGTTGAACATTTAGGTCGTTTTCGTTTTCCATAGTCTTATTCTAATCCAATTAGCGTTTTTAACCAATCTTGTGCATCCAATAAGTGCGTCTGTGTGATTGGTTTAACATTTAGGTCATTTTCGTCCTCCCTAGGCTTATTCTAATCCAATTAGGGTTTTTAACAAATCTTGTGCATCCAATAAGTGATTTTGTGTCATTGGTTGAACATTTAGGACATTCTAGTCCTCCCTGGGCTTATTCTAATCCAATTAGGGTTTTAACCAATCTTATGGATCCAATAAGTGCGTTTGTGTCATTGGTTGAACATTTAGGTCGTTTTCGTTTTCCATAGTCTTATTCTAATCCAATTAGGGTTTTTAACCAATCTTGTGCATCCAATAAGTGCGTTTGTGTCATTGGTTTAACATTTAGGTCATTTTCGTCCTCCCTGGGCTTATTCTAATCCAATTAGGGTTTTAACCAATCTTGTGGATCCAATAAGTGCGTTTGTGTCATTGGTTGAACATTAAGTCATTTTCGTCCTCCCTAGGCTTATTCTAGTCCAATTAGGGTCTTTAACCAATCTTTTGCATCCAATAAGTGATTTTGTGTCATTTGTTGAACATTTAGGTCATTTTCTTCCTCCCTAGCTTATTCTAATCCAGTTAGGGTTTTAAACCAATCTTGTGCATCCAATAAGTGATTTTGTGTCATTGGTTAAACATTTAGGTCATTTTCATCTTCCCTGGGCTTATTCTAATGCAAATAGCGTTTTTAACAATTCCGTGGATCCAATTAGTGCTTTGTTTCATTGGTTGAACATTTAGGTCATTTTCGTCCTCCCTAGGCATTTTTTAATCCAATTAGGGTTTTTAACCAATGTTGTGCATCCTATAAGTGATTTTGTGTCATTGGTTGAACATTTAGGTCATTTTCGTCCTCCCTAGGCTTATTCTAATCCAATTAGGGTTTTTAACCAATCTTGTGCATCCAATAAGTGATATTGTGTCATTGGTTGAACATTTATGTCAATTTCGTCCTCCCTAGGCTTATTCAATTCCAATTAGGGTTTTTAACCAATCTTGTGCATCCAACAAGTGATTTTGTGTCATTGGTTGAATATTTTGGTCATTTTCGTCCTCCTTGGGCTTATTCTAATCGAATTAGGGTTTTTAACCAATCTTTTTTATCCAATAAGTGCGTTTGTGTCATTAGATTAACATTTAGGTCATTTTCGTTTTCCCTAGGCTAATTCTAATCCAATTAGGGTTTTTAACCAATCTTGTGGATCCAACAAGTGATTCTGTGTCATTGGTTGAACATTTTTGTCATTTTCGTCCTTTCTAGGCTTATTCTAACGCAATTAGGGTTTTTAACCAAACTTGTGCATCCAAAAAGTGCGTTTGTGTCATTGGATTAACATTTAGGTCATTTTCGTCCTCCCTAGGCTTATTCTAATCCAATTAGGGTTTTTAACCAATCTTGTGCATCCAATAAGTGATTTTGTGTCATTGGTTGAACATTTAGGTCATTCTTGTCCTCCCTGGGCTTATTCTAATCCAATTAGGGTTTTAACAAATCTTGTGGATCCAATAAGTGCGTTTGTGTCATTGGTTGAACATTTAGGTCGTTTTCGTTTTCCATAGTCTTATTCTAATCCAATTAGGGTTTTTAACCAATCTTGTGCATCCAATAAGTGCGTTTGTGTGATTGGTTTAACATTAAGGTCATTTTCGTCCTCCCTAGGCTTATTCTAATCCAATTAGGGTTTTTAACAAATCTTGTGCATCCAATAAGTGATTTTGTGTCATTGGTTGAACATTTAGGACATTCTAGTCCTCCCTGGGCTTATTCTAATCCAATTAGGGTTTTAACCAATCTTGTGGATCCAATAAGTGCGTTTGTGTCATTGGTTGAACATTTAGGTCGTTTTCGTTTTCCATCGTCTTATTCTAATCCAATTAGGGTTTTTAACCAATCTTGTGCATCCAATAAGTGCGTTTGTGTCATTGGTTTAACATTTAGGTCATTTTCGTCCTCCCTGGGCTTATTCTAATCCAATTAGGGTTTTAACCAATCTTGTGGATCCAATAAGTGCGTTTGTGTCATTGGTTGAACATTAAGTCATTTTCGTCCTCCCTAGGCTTATTCTAGTCCAATTAGGGTCTTTAACCAATCTTTTGCATCCAATAAGTGATTTTGTGTCATTTGTTGAACATTTAGGTCATTTTCTTCCTCCCTAGCTTATTCTAATCCAGTTAGGGTTTTAAACCAATCTTGTGCATCCAATAAGTGATTTTGTGTCATTGGTTAAACATTTAGGTCATTTTCATCCTCCCTGGGCTTATTCTAATGCAAATAGCGTTTTTAAACAATCTCGTGGATCCAATTAGTGCTTTGTTTCATTGGTTGAACATTTAGGTCATTTTCGTCCTCCCTAGGCATTTTTTAATCCAATTAGGGTTTTTAACCAATGTTGTGCATCCTATAAGTGATTTTGTGTCATTGGTTGAACATTTAGGTCATTTTCGTCCTCCCTAGGCTTATTCTAATCCAATTGGGGTTTTTAACCAATCTTGTGCATCCAATAAGTGATATTGTGTCATTGGTTGAACATTTATGTCAATTTCGTCCTCCCTAGGCTTATTCAATTCCAATTAGGGTTTTTAACTAATCTTGTGCATCCAACAAGTGATTTTGTGTCATTGGATTAATATTTAGGTAATTTTGGTCCTCCCTAGGCTTATTCTTATCCAATTAGGGTTTTTAACCAATCTTGTGCATCCAATAAGTGCGTTTGTGTCATTGGATTAACATTTAGGTCATTTTCGTCCTCCCTAGGCTAATTCTAATCCAATTAGGGTTTTTAACCAATCTTATGCATCCAATAAGTGCGTTTGTGTCATTGGTTTAACATTTAGGTCATTTTCGTCCTCCTTAGGCTTATTCTAATCCAATTAGGGTTTTTAACCAATCTTGTGCATCCAATAAGTGATTTTGTGTCATTGGTTGAACATTTAGGTCATTTTCGTCCTCCCTGGGCTTATTCTAATCCAATTAGCGTTTTTAACCAATCTCGTGGATCCAATCAGTGCTTTGTTTCATTGCTTGAACATTTAGGTCATTTTCGTCCTCCCTAGGCTTTTTCTAATCCAATTAGGGTTTTTGACCAATCTTGTTCATCCTATAAGTGATTTTGTGTCATTGGTTGAACATTTAGGTCATTTTCGTCCTCCCTAGGCTTATTCTAATCCAATTAGGGTTTTTAACCAATGTTGTGCATCCAATAAGTTATATTGTGTCATTGGTTGAACATTTAGGTCATTTTCGTCCTCCTTAGTCTTATTCAATTCCAATTAGGGTTTTTAACCAATCTTGTGCATCCAACAAGTGATTTTGTGTCATTGGTTGAACATTTTGGTCATATTCGTCCTCCTTGGGCTTATTCTAATCGAATTAGGGTTTTTAACCAATTTTGTGTATCCAATAAGTGCGTTTGTGTCATTAGATTAACATTTAGGTCATTTTCGTTCTCCCTGGGCTTATTCTAATCCAATTAGGGTTTTAACCAATCTTGTGGATCCAATAAGTGCGTTTGTGTCATTGGTGGAACATTTAGGTCGTTTTCGTTTTCCATAGTCTTATTCTAATCCAGTTAGGGTTTTTAACCAATCTTGTGCATCCTATAAGTGATTTTTAGTCATTGGATGAACATTTAGGTCATTTTCGTCCTCCCTAGGCTTATTCAATTCCAATTAGGGTTTTTAACCAATCTTGTGCATCCAACAAGTGATTTTGTGTCATTGGTTGAACATTTTGGTCATTTTCGTCCTCCTTGGGCTTATTCTAATCGAATTAGGGTTTTTAACCAATCTTGTGTATCCAATAAGTGCGTTTGTGTCATTAGATTAACATTTAGGTCATTTTCGTCCTCCCTAGGCTAATTCTAATCCAATTAGAGTTTTTAACCAATGTTGTGCATCTAATATGTGATTTCGTGTCATTGGTTGAACATTTTTGCCATTTTCGTCCTTTCTAGGCTTTTTCTAACCCAATTAGGGTTTTTAACCAATCTTGTGCATCCTATAAGTGATTTTTAGTCATTGGTTGAACATTTAGGTCATTTTCGTCCTCCCTAGCCTTATTCTTCTCTAAATAGGGTTTTTAACCAATCTTGTGCATCCAATAAGTGATTTTGTGTCATTGGTTGAACATTTAGGTCATTTTCGTCCTCCTTGGGCTTATTCTAATGCAATTAGCGTTTTTAACCAATCTCGTGGATCCAATCAGTGCTTTGTTTCATTGGTTGAACATTTAGGTCATTTTCGTCCTCCCTAGGCTTTTTCTATCCAATTAGGGTTTTTGACCAATCTTGTTCATCCTATAAGTGATTTTGTGTCATTGGTTGAACATTTAGGTCATTTTCGTCCTCCCTAGGCTTATTCTAATCCAATTAGGGTTTTTAACCAATGTTGTGCATCCAATAAGTTATATTGTGTCATTGGTTGAACATTTAGGTCATTTTCGTCCTCCTTAGGCTTATTCAATTCCAATTAGGGTTTTTAACCAATCTTGTGCATCCAACAAGTGATTTTGTGTCATTGGTTGAACATTTTGGTCATTTTCGTCCTCCTTGGGCTTATTCTAATCGAATTAGGGTTTTTAACCAATCTTGTGTATCCAATAAGTGCGTTTGTGTCATTAGATTAACATTTAGGTCATTTTCGTCCTCCCTGGGCTTATTCTAATCCAATTAGGGTTTTAACCAATCTTGTGGATCCAATAAGTGCGTTTGTGTCATTGGTGGAACATTTAGGTCGTTTTCGTTTTCCATAGTCTTATTCTAATCCAATTAGGGTTTTTAACCAATCTTGTGCATCCTATAAGTGATTTTTAGTCATTGGATGAACATTTAGGTCATTTTCGTCCTCCCTAGGCTTACTCAATTCCAATTAGGGTTTTTAACCAATCTTGTGCATCCAACAAGTGATTTTGTGTCATTGGTTGAACATTTTGGTCATTTTCGTCCTCCTTGGGCTTATTCTAATCGAATTAGGGTTTTTAACCAATCTTGTGTATCCAATAAGTGCGTTTGTGCCATTAGATTAACATTTAGGTCATTTTCGTCCTCCCTAGGCTAATTCTAATCCAATTAGAGTTTTTAACCAATGTTGTGCATCTAATATGTGATTTCGTGTCATTGGTTGAACATTTTTGCCATTTTCGTCCTTTCTAGGCTTTTTCTAATCCAATTAGGGTTTTTAACCAATCTTGTGCATCCTATAAGTGATTTTTAGTCATTGGTTGAACATTTAGGTCATTTTCGTCCTCCCTAGCCTTATTCTTCTCTAAATAGGGTTTTTAACCAATCTTGTGCATCCAATAAGTGATTTTGTGTAATTGGTTGAACATTTAGGTCATTCTAGTTCTCCCTGGGCTTATTCTAATCCAATTAGGGTTTTAACCAATCTTGTGGATCCAATTAGTGAGTTTGTGTCATTAGATTAATATTTAGGTCATTTTCGTCCTCCCTAGGCTTATTCTTATCCAATTAGGGTTTTTAACCAATATTGTGCATCCAATAAGTGCGTTTGTGTCATTGGATTAACATTTAGGTCATTTTCGTCCTCCCTAGGCTTATTCTTATCCAATTAGGGTTTTTAACCAATCTTGTGCATCCAATAAGTTATTTTGTGTCATTGGTTGAACATTTAGGTCATTCTAGTCCTTCCTGGGCTTATTCTAATCCAATTAGGGTTTTAACCAATCTTGTGGATCCAATAAGTGCGTTTGTGTCATTGGTTGAACATTTAGGTCGTTTTCGTTTTCCATAGTCTTATTCTAATCCAATTAAGGTTTTTAATAAATCTTGTGCATCCAATAAGTGCGTTTGTGTCATTGGTTTAACATTTAGGTCATTTTCGTCCTCCCTAGGCTTATTCTAATCCAATTAGGGTTTTTAATCAATCTTGTGCATCCAATAAGTGATTTTGTGTCATTGGTTGAACATTTAGGACATTCTAGTCCTCCCTGGGCTTATTCTAATCCAATTAGGGTTTTAACCAATCTTGTGGATCCAATAAGTGCGTTTGTGTCATTGGTTGAACATTTAGGTCGTTTTCGTTTTCCATAGTCTTATTCTAATCCAATTAGGTTTTTTAACAAATCTTGTGCATCCAATAAGTGCGTTTGTGTCATTGGTTTAACATTTAGGTCATTTTCGTCCTCCCTGGGCTTATTCTAATCCAATTAGGGTTTTAACCAATCTTGTGGATCCAATAAGTGCGTTTGTGTCATTGGTTGAACATTTAGGTCGTTTTCGTTTTCCATAGTCTTATTCTAATCCAATTAGGGTTTTTAACCAATCTTGTGCATCCAAAAAGTGTGTTTGAGTCATTGGATTAATATTTAAATCATTTTCGTGGTCTCTAGGCTTATTCTAATCCTATTTAACATTAGTCAACGTACAAGAAAATATCGCATTAATTACGAACGCACATGTAGACGTAAAGTAACCTAAAATTTTATTCTTTAAAATATTACACTAAAATACTATTATTTTTATAAAAATGTATAAAATAATAAAATATAATATTTGTTATTGATATTACTCATTTAATCCAATATGTATGAAACTAGCCAATCATGGAAAACACCCATATAATGATAATTAATCACAAAATTTGTCAACATGTATTCTAAAGTAATTTTAAAATCAAATTAATTATTTAAAATCCTGTTTCATTAATAAAATAGTTTATTATAAAATTTGGGATGTTACACAAGGCATCATTGCCACGTAAACAGCAGAGGCTAAGTACATACCTACAACAGCATGCAACACTCAACTCTTATTGATGAAGCATCATCTGAAAGACAACAAGTTGTTGGAGAATAACATTCCTATTTTTTGAAATAATACATCAGCAATCTATTTAAATAAGAATCCAATTATGCATTCTAGGGCAAAGCATATAAAAATCAAACATAATTTTATTAGAGATTTTGTCCAAAAGGAAATTTTAAATATTCAATTTGTTGACACTGATCATTAGAGGACTGACATTTTCACAAAACCTGTTGTTGAGGACATATTTGATTTTATTAAGAAAAATCTAAACTTGATTTTTATTTCTGAATGATGTTCTGGTTTATGTATGTATTGTTGCCTTTGGTAGAATATAATTAGTAGTTATACTTATTTATGCTCTGCTTTGATACATTGAATCTATAGACTTTCTAGTCATTTGCAATTCAATTTTGTTGTTTGTGTATGATTTATATGGAATGTTTTGACTAACAGCCATTCACTCTTTTTGTTTGATGACAAAAGGGGGATACGAGGTTTTGCGAACAATCTTAAACCAAACTTTATATACTCTATTTAAAACATTTAAGAATGAGAATATACATCGAAAAACTGTTAGAATATTTCTTATAACTCTTACATTTAAATACATACTTAGAGTTTGAGGGAGCTTTGTTGATTGTTATTGCTTTACTTTGTTTTTAATGTTAAATAAATTGTTCACAAAAATTATTGTTTTCTCATCATCAAAAACGTGGAGATTGTTGGAACCAAGTTGGTTCTAGGAACAATTCATTCATTGTGTTTTGATGATAAAAAAGGTATGAGAACAATTTATTGCACTAATGATTTCATTGAGTGTGTAGTAAATAGAACCAGGAAACACAGGAAAAGATGTCAGAGGAAACAAAGACATCAGAGTCTAGTGAAGTCAATGCAACATTCTGACTCTGGTTATTACATGTGTTGTTGTGTGCACGCATCTGCCTCTAAAGCTTCTGTCCAATGTGCCTCTGAAATGTCTGCGATTCTTTCTCAGAAGACTGAAGTATGCCTCTGAAGTTTCAAGCATGCATCTGAAGCGGGTACTATAATAACTTTGAAGCTTTTATTCAAGTTGCCTCTAAAGCCCATGTTCTACTCGTTCTGAAGACTGCAACTTGTTCCAAGATACTTCCTTTGATACACAATATGCTCTAAAGATGTAACAAGGTGATGTTGCCTCTGCCACTAATTCTAAGTCATGTAGTTCTGCCTCAGACTACCTTAACCAAGCAACACAACTTATGACTCTGATGATCAACTTGTGTTCTGATGAAGAAAGTCAATGAATCTAATGAAAAGTCAATGCTCTAATGGCGACTGATTTTGATATGTTGTTGATGCTCTTAAACAAGCGTATGAAACAAGATTCAAGGAGAACTATTTTCAAGGACTATCTAGACATTCTTGCACATAATCATTCTAGAAGATTTGGTTAAAGATTCATTATGGAGTTAATCAAGCTTCAACGATCATATTCTCAAACTGTATCTATCAAGATTTATTTTATGTGATGATCTATTTGATCTCGCGCAAGGAAGATACACTCATATTTGTTTGAGATATTATTGAAACCTTAATTCATATTATATAAAGGGATCAATTATGAATAAGAATATACCACACAACAATTCAAAAAACCTTACAAATGCAAAAAATTCTCTGAGTATTTAGTTTCAAGGTTTTAGTTTCAAAGCAAAGGCACTCATTCAGTTTATATTACTTAGTGATTAGTGCTCTGTTTTAAGTGTGTAATTCATTGTAATCATTATGCTTAGAAGAAACAGCATAGAACTAAGTTTCACCCCTTTGTAACTCAGCCTGGAAGTGGCTGTTTTACCTCTTGTATTTTTCAAGTTGGAAGTTGAGAATACTTGATTTGTAGAGTCATGGTGTTGTAGTGCCTCAATGGTCTATAGGTATTAGGATGGAAGTTGAGAAGACTTACTTGTAGGGTAAGGTAAGGTGTTGTAATTCAAGTTCTAAATTAATGGATAATTCATGTGTTTTTCCCTATACCTTGATACTTTGTTTTATTGCTGCCTCTGTTATGTTATATCTGTTCTGCTATCCCGAACAAGATATTTAAAAAGAAATGTTTAATAAGGCAAAATACAATTTAACCCCTCCTTCTCTTGTTTTTACACCTTGAGAAACTTGTTTCCATCTTAGTTTTTTTCCACTCGAAACTTGTTTCCATCTTAGTTTATTGCCACTCGGTTCTTACATCTTTATTTATAGGCATTATCTTGCACAATCAATTCGTCGGACAATGTTTGGTCAAGGAAGCACTCCCTCCGCATATTGAGCAAAATAACAAGAAAAATTAATAAAATTTCATACATTAATTATTAACAAATCTTAAACAAACAACTATCTATAGGTTGTCAGTGTTACACTTCAAACCAAAATACTTTAATAGTATAATTTTTAAAAATTTTAAGAGGCAAATACTTAGTGGAGAGAAAATCACTTAAATAAAAGGATAAAACTCGTTTCAAATTTAATTAAAAAGAATAATAGTTTAAGATATCACGTTCACACGAGTACATATCGCTACTAAAATAAAGTATTATCTTATAACAATAAAATAAAGTTAACAACAATTTTTTAAAAAATACATTGTTAACATCTTAGTCAAAAGACATAATTAATTACAAGATAATACTTGATAGTTAATAATTTTATTAAAATATACTTCAGCTTAAGATTGGATAAAATACAATAGAAGACTCCCCATCGATATCACCTATAAGAACTTGGATGACCAACTGACAACCTGAAAGGTGTTTTCGCTAACGCACACACACACAAACAACCAAGGGAGTGAGTTTCAAAATCATATTGATAGTACAATCTAAGTAAGGAGAACATGCAAGTAATAAGCATAGAGTCGTATCAAATACATCATGATATATCAAAATATTCAACGAAATAATATCATATTACAACGTCAAAATCACTCAAGGCAAATCAATATCTCATTATAACATCAAATCATCTAAGAGAAATCATTGTCACATTAGATACACATTAATCACAAGAAAACAATCTCAAGACGATACAATATTGTGCGCCTAAAAACTATATGATTTTGAAACTTCCACCCAAAAAATCACTCATAGCAATGGGGACAATAAATCTGCCACTTCCACAATGAAAATCACTTATACCAATGGAAAAAATAAATCTTCAACTTCCACAAAGATGCATATGTCATGACATGATGATGTATTATCAAAATCAAATATTCTCGCATAGCCTACTAAGATCGTGTCATATGCTTCAAAAATAACTTATTCAAAATCATCACATCATTCAAAAATCACTAAGATCATACATCACATGTTCTTATCATGAAAATCATATATTCATAAACAACCATCGTAAAAATCAAAGTTTTCACCTCACATATCAGGAAGATCATATATTCATAAACAACTATCACAAAGATCAAATCTTTCACCACGCATGTCATGAAAATCATATATTTGTAAACAACTATCACAAAGATCAAAGTTTTCACCACATATAATGAAAATCATATATTCATATCGACAAGTATCATAAAAATCGGGACTTTCATCTTATAAATCATAAAAATTCAAATCTTCATCACATACCACATAAATATTCAATCTTTCTCACATATATCATAAAAAATTCAAACTTTCAACCCATGTAACATAAAAAAACTTAAACTTTCTTCCCATATATCACGCATTTGCATAATTTAAATTACACAACACCTTATAAAACTTTATAATCCATATTTTAATCCTACAAGCCTCAAACTGTCATATTAGTTCAATTATTACTAAATAAGGCTACTGCCGTGCGTATCGAGCCATAGATGAATTGTTGGAAAATACGTCTTTCTATCGTTCATCTCACACTATACTATACTCATGAATTCAAACGTTCTCTTACCCCTTACCTTATATCGACGCTTTCAAAAACTAATCTGAGTCCACGAGCGAAATCATTCGTTCCTTTGACTCCTCGTCCTCCAATCTATCAAACTCGATAATTTATGGTTAAAGGTCAAAAATAAAATATGAGAATACACTCAAAAACATCAATTTCAAAATTGGGTAAAATAAACTTACCATATATTAGAAAACTAATCGGTGGATAATTTAGTCACTCTTCACACATTCGTTTTGGCGTTGATTTCACTAAAATTCAATGTTCTAAAAAGTAGACAAAACCAGACGGTTTGGATGGTTCGTCCGATTGAACCGGAAACCAGCGCAGTAGCTGGTTCAATGTTCTCATGTAACTGAAGTGAAAATCAAACAAGAACCGTTCAATCAAGAAGAAAAAAAAACCGATGGAACAGGCCAAAACCGGTCGATCTATGGTTTGAATCTGTTATGAGAAAAAGGAGAAGAACACACTGAAGAATGGGTTGGAAGTTTGGAATCCGAGTAGAAAAAGAAGTACAAAAGTAATAGGAGTTCTTAAGAGTAAGTGGCTGAAGATTGTTTGAGAGATAGAATTGATGAGATGTAGCCATAACCTTTAAAAGCCTCAGGCGTTGGAAACTCAACAAACAAGAAGAAAAAAAAAATTATATCAAATACTACTACTAATATATTCAATGTCTCTTGAAAGTGGCGTCAGAAAAAAATGGCTATTGGAAGCTGTAATTTAACTTTTAAATTAACTTTTGAACATCATAAAAAAAATTAGACTTTTGAGTTTTAAAGCATTACCGTGATACCGTCTATACTAGTCATCAGATTTTTATTTTTATAACTACGTTTTGGACGCAATATTTATATACTACTAATATCTTTTTTTTACAACCACTATAAATACCTTTCATAAATATTACTTGTATAACATATTGAAAATATTAATTATATTTCTTTATTAATATTAATTTTATTTATAAATATTACCTAATATATCATACTAAAATATCACTATATTATTTACAACGGTTCAACCACAAATCAACCATTGATCCTTTAACAACCTTCACCGGTTCAATGACCAATCCGATTTATTGAGCATTGCTAAAATCGGAGTTACAGTGAAGAATAACGGTATAAAATAACATATTTTATAAACAAAGAAATTGGGAATTTTACAGAAAAATTGGAAGCTATAAAAATATGAAAAGTGTATTAAAAGGTAATAACATAATAAGATACTAACATAAAAAGTGTCTAAAAAAGGTACTAACATTATAAAATTTGAACAAAATCAAAGAAAGTTTTCTTAAACAATCATCGGACACCATAACCAAATTTTCTTTTTGCTCCTCTCAACCAGTCCGTACTTCCAATCCCTCTGCCTCTCTCGTTACTATTCCATATTTCCTTTTATTGTCTTAATATTTCCGTTTTTCATTAATTAGGTATTTCAACCCTTTTTTGAAAGACTCATTACCAATTATCTAGAATTTAACAATTGAATCCATACACTTCAATTAGGGGTAGGAATAGGTTAGGACAAGCTTTGAAAGACTTGAGCCTGGTCTACGACCTAGCATATGCTTTTTCTCCGTCCTAACCTGACATTTTAAAAAAGTCTGGTTTGACCTGAAAGCTATTTCACATTAAAACATTTACATAGTATATTTTATATTTTTTTTAAATAGGCTAAACTAGACTTTTATATATAACAAAATATAATAAAATTATAACTAGTAAGTATGTAACAACCTTCCAAAAATAATTAAAAAAAAACAAAATGAACCCATAATTAACAAATTTAAAATAACAAATACTAATATAAATAAATAATAATAAAAAATAACAATGTTAATAAGCCCCTGTTTCAATTTAGCGACGGTTGTTGCAAAACTCCCCCTAATGATGATTAACAGCAGTTTCTGCGACAAATTTTTCCAACCACCACAATAGTTTTGTAGAATAAAAAAGTCATTTTACTATTTCACTATCATGCGTTCCTCTTTTCATTTATCTCGCGCTGGAGAAACCACAAATCTCTATTTCCTTTCCTAACCCTCTCAAATACACTTTTGCTTTTCCCAATCTCCCTGAAATCTCAATCTCTCAAATCTCCCAAATCTGAAGTCATTGCTGTCGTGGTCTAATCTCTCAACTTTTCACTAATTTCAATCTGAATTCTTTTGTACTTATCTCTCAATTTTTCCTTCCTAGGTGTCGTCGTCAGCAACTCATTTTCGAATCTAGCATATGTGGCTTCGTCTTGTCCACGAAGGACAGCTCTGGTTTGACCTTCAATGGTGGGAAGACTGAGGGATCGGGAATAATGAGATTTTAAGAGTAAGGAAGGAGCGTGGCGGCGTTGACAGTGGTGTGGTGGATGGCGAGACAATCTTAGTGGCGGTTGTCTCCAAACACACTATGTTTTCTTACTAACGTTTAATCTTTCTCGCTTCTTCACAGGTACAATGTTCTACTTTTTCTAGTAACCATAACGTTTAATCTCTTTCGCTCACTTTTCTAGTATGTTCATGCATTGTAGAATGATTTGTGGCCATCTAAGAACTAGTTCATTGGTGCTTCTTACAGAATTCACTACGCCAAAAATTGCATTTTATAGCGCGCCTTTAATAGCGCTTATTAAATAAAAGCACTGTTATATAATATTTTAAAATTAACGGAGGCTACAACAGCACTTTTCTGACAAGCGCTTTGGCAAAATCGCTGTTGTAGGGTCATATAGGGTCACATAGCGGTTGCACATAATGTTTACAGCGCTTTTACGACGCTTTTGATAAAAGCGCTCTCACATAATGTTTACAGCGCTTTTAGAGCGTTTTGTATACAAGCGCTGTAAAATATAGCGCTCCCACATTATGTTACAGAGCTTTTAAAGCGGTTTTTGTAAAAGCGCTGTAAATTATATCCCAACAATATTGATAATTTGTCACTAACAATTTATTTTAAATTATGTACTTTGTTATTGGTACTTTTACTATTTTTCTTCTTTCAATTAAATGTGCTAGGAGATAGCTCCTTTGTGATTACTTGTTTTATGGAACATATACTTGTTTTTATGACCATTTTTCTCCATTTTGTTGGGATATAATTTATTTTTATGAGATAGAAACAAGACTAATGTGATAGACTTTGTTTGTATTAGTTAGTGAAATGATTGTTTCCATTTTATTTTCCTCTATTCTTTTTTAAATTAGTTTTATGGCAGGGCTATTTTAATGTGGTTACTTGGAATTTTAGCTTTTCTTTTTTTTAGCCAATTTTAGGAGCTTTTTATTATTAGTTCATGATTGTAATTTGTTGAATGTGTTTGATAACTACCTCCTGCCACTAATGGAAGAAGGTACTAATTTGTATTCTCACAGTATGTGATAGTAAATCTTTTTCTTGCTTCCATGCTTAGGACTAAAGCCAATGAGTTTTTGTGTGTGCATGCTTTTGATTTAACAGTTAAAGTGTTGTGTTGCAATATGTGGAATGTTCAAATTATGGTACCATCAACTTTAGATCTTCGTATTCACTAATAATATCAACCAAGTTTTTGGTGGTGAGTGTTGATCAATAGTGATAAGCTTACGATCAATTTTCAATATATTAGTTCCCTATCATAAAAATCGCCTTACACAAGCACTACTTTTTTCACTCTCAAGAATATGTCCATTTTATTTTCTTTATTGTATTAATTTTTGTGGGAATATCAAGGGTAATTACTTTATATAATATACTCATAATGGCTTTTGAGAAATATTTAGTATGGCTACATTTTGCTTGTTGTAATCATCAATTTACTAAATGAATGAAGTGAACCAATGAGATTCTTTTCAACCTCCCTCTACTGTGTTTACTTTTGGTTTTGTTTGTTTCAATGGTTGGTGTAACACTCCAATTTTTAATAGCGAGAGTATAATTTTTTTTTTAAACAACTAAATATTTTTAGATAAAATATTCATAATCTTACTGTAATTTAAATCAGAGTAAAATATTTTATTGTAAAATTCTTTTCCAAGTGCGTAAGCCTGATTCACAATAATAGTAGAGGGTCACGATCTAAAAACCTCATACATACGAAAATACATAGCACGAAAGCATAACATGACATGACATCAAGTGATAAACAAACATGCATATAAATATCATCATATAAAAAACATGACTCATGTGACAAAACACCCTAATGCAATTCTTATATGCCAGTGCACATGATTCCGAAATTTCCACACCCTCCTCGAGGGTTGTAAATCACAAATGTACCGCCTCACACAGACCAGTACTAATTACCGATGTGCCACCTATCACAGATCAACATGATTTACTAGAGTGCAGTCTACCACAGACCTACACGTCTAAAAAATCCCCGTAAGGATAAGGTGGACCAATCAACTCAAAGAACCACCCCATGACCCATCGCGGTCACCACTAACACTGTGGCCCATCACGGTCACCATTAACTATGAAATGTAGCTATTAAAAGATTCCCCTTTTAATACTCATTAAACACTAATTATTTTTAATACTTTTTCACAGAGTATACTCAAGACATATTCTCGTCAATAAAATTCATAACACATATGTTATTAGTTATGAATACATAATCACATCAAGTACATAAATAATTGTGTGCACCTTTATATACCACAAGCACAAAGAACATGTATACATACACACTCTGCATTCAAGCGTATATAACAAGCACAAAGAACATGTATACATGACACAAGCAACTTATGCTACACCAGCATAACCTATCTGAAGATTCCAATGACACCTCTCAATTTCCTTGTATCTTAAACCAACCTCCAAATGAACCCTAGGTTCGACCACTATTCGAATTAATTAGGGTTTGACTTTTCTCTTAGGTTCCCTAACTTCAAAAAGACTTTGGTTTAAGTACTTTGACGAAAGCGAATTTCAAAACACTTATCCTACACTTTGAAAATCTCAAAATTGTTTTTCAAACTTATTGAAGTTCAACTCAAATCTTTGTCTTTAACAACTTAGGACAAAATATTTGCTTAACAAAATCAAACAAAGACAAACATACTCATACGGTTTAAAATTTCGATTAAATCTTCAATCAACTTCATAAATTTCAACACTTTAATACTAAGAGAAACTTAAACACTAAGAGTTCAAATATTCTAACTATTCAAAATCATGATTCTTCCAATCTGACAGTTTTCAAACCTTAATTTTTAGGCTAAATACCACCCGTGGTCCCTTAACTTAATTTCAGTTAACGACTTAGTCCTTTATGTTTTTTTTTTCCCGATTTGGTCCTTTATGTTTTTAAATAATTTCAGCGTTACCCTTTAAGTGGGGTTTTGTTAAGAAAAAGTTAAAAAATCCCTTCTCCATTTTCAGAAAAAGTTACCCTTTATGTTTTGGAAATATCTCAGAAAAATGTTCAAAGTTTTATTCTAAGTTTGGTAGTAGGATTGATTCGTTAAAACTGAAGCTATGGGGTATTTATACTCCATAGGCATCACTTCAGATTAGTGGCAATCGTTCCTAGAGGTTTGATGAACATATGCAATGATCCAGAGGAATGATTTTTTTAACTTTTTCTTAACGGAACCCCACTTAAAGGGTAATGCTGAAATTATTTAAAAACATAAAGGACCAAATCGGGAAAAAAAAGATAAATGACTAAATCGTTAACCGAAATTAAGTTAAGGGACCACGGGTGATATTTAGCCTAATTTTTATTATGTAAGCTTTGTATATAAACTTTCACATAAAAACCACATTTTCTTATCAACACCAAATATTTCCCAAGTTCACAATTTTCTTTTAAGTCTCCAACTAAAATCTTCATTCCTAATAAAGTTACATATTCAAAACCCAAAATTATAATCAATCATTGTTTTTCAAAATATCTAAATACTTTTTCAACCTCGAATTTTAGCATAAAGTTGACATCTTTACTATAAAAATCATAACTTTCAACTTCAAAACTTAAGATCGAAACTTTGCTCTTAATGTCAATATTTCTCGTTCAAAACTTTTTGATATATAAGATTTGAAGTCTTAGGTTTTAAATATGAAATTATTCTTAAAATCATAAAGTTTGAAAGTTTGCTTCTCAAAGTAAAATTTCTTCATAAAAATTGAAAATTTAATATTAAAGACTAAAATTTGTTTTTGTTCTAACTATAAATATGGAAACTTTGTTTTCACCAAAATTTCCAAATCCTAATCTAGTTTAAAACACCTTAAACAATAAAGGACAACAACTCATATGGTTTCAAACTTTAAACGACTCCAAATTTTAATTTATACCACCATTAAAAATCACAAGAGAACTTTTTCCTAACTACTCAAATACTTTTGAATTACAACAAACCACAACAATTCATTTACCACTTTATTTCAAAATTTATTTCAAAAACTTTGTCATGACTTTTTTGTTTCTATCTCTTTTCCTTAAAAATTTCAACCCAACAAACATAAAATATTCAAAGTTCTCCCCACCGCTAACTCAGTGTCAACAATCTCGATTCACTTTCGAGATTCAATGAGCTAACTACATAAACATAGGGAATTATAAAATTTACTTCAAGGATACATCACTCAAGAAATTAATCAATTTCTTTTTTATCAGTCACTCACTTACTTTAAAATCCTCATTTCACAACTTTGAGTTTCTTTTTTTTATTTTTTATTTTATTTTATAAAAAAAATATATCACTTTGGTCCCCAAACACCTTAACATCTAGTTGTCATTTTAATAAGAAAAAAAAAAAACATAATCAAACACACTTACAAAAGTTTTCTTAACTTTACTAACTTAAACCCTCTAATAAAATTTCTATTGTCAATTCAAACTCATTTATTTAAAAACAATTCATTACGTTACTCAAACACAACAACTTCCAACTTACAACACAAATTCAAAACATATGATTAAAGTTTCACGGTTTTGTCACTGTAAACATTGATTTTTAAGCAACAACAGGACTTTGAGATTTCCAACTACAACTAAGCCTAACCTACATCCACCAAGGCGATACTGAGAAGCTAAAATAATCCATTTGGTTTGAAAGAATAGTAAATAATTTCTTAATAAAATAATCTATTTAACAAAACACAACAAACAAATTTTAACAAGCCATGGAATCATCATTTTTATATTAAGGAAAAATGTAAAATCAAAACATTACAACTACACAAGATTCGATCTACCAATGAAAAAGGAGGAAATAAAACTCACCTACTAGATGCAATCTAGCTCTACCAAGCAATAAACAAACTTTTCCAAGTTTACCAAGCATCTCCCAAAATTTCCAAGTCTTTAGATCCAACTTCTCTCCCTCATACCATGATTTTAGAAAAAAAAGGGAAGGAAGGAGTTTCTCCCTCAAACTCTCTCTATCTCCTTTGTGAACTTAGTAAGGAAGTAAGATGAAAATAAAATGAATCTCTCCTCCTTCTTCTTGCTAGCCTCGATCATTCACTGAGAAATAGAGGTGAAGCATATGATTTTTCTATTTAAAGATTCTCCAATAATTTGTAGCTACATGATTTTAGTAACGATGGTTAAATTCTCACCACACAAAAGTCACATAAAAATCAATTCTAAATTTTCACAATTATCCTCTATGACACCTAGTCATAATCATATAATATCACTTACTTCTAAATCTATTTTAGTAAAATATCTAGATATTTTGTGACTTTATGTTACATCATTTTTTTCAGAGATTAATTTGCAAGCTAGACACTTACAACAATTTTACAAACAACAAGCAATGAAAATGTTAAACAGACAAAGTGATAAACAATAGAAGACATAATTAGATAATAAGTCTTAATTATTGTTATAAATAAATGACGAGTCTGACAGATGAATTGTTAATTTGTTGCCTATGGTGCGATTTATTCGGTCCATACAAAACTTCTGCATCATGATGCTTTAATTTTATTTCCATTACTAGTTGAGTAGTTGTTTTACTTTTGACATAATTATGTTCAAGTGCATATACTTTCAAAAAAATTGTTCTGTTTTCATTTCTATTGCTGCTATTTTCTCTTGGTTCAACAATTATTTTTCCCAGTTGTTTTGTTTTTTGATAGCATATCTTTCTTTATATTGCAACCCTGCCAACCCATGAAAAATTGGTGAGTTCATAGTATAATGAGAAAGAAGTAATGGAAAAATTAAGTTTCTAAAACACTTCAGGAAATTAAAGCATGTTTAGTAAAGTGAAAACACTTTAAAGGCATGTTTAGTCACTTATTTTTGTTTTCCATTTCATTTATTTGTGATTACTTGGGCTATTAATTTAAAGTACTTCTATGAAGTGTGTTAAATATGCTTCGTAATAATATTTACAACCAATTACAAGCTACCAACCTTCTTAAAGTGATTCTACCTAGAAGGATTTTACTCCACTTCAAAACCCATTGTTCAATTAAGAGACCATTGGTAACATTTTTTCTATTTTCATATTCTCATTTTAAAGTGGGTGAATAGGTTGTTTGCTTTGAATTGCATGTCATGCATGATTTTGTTTAAATTATTTGTTCCCCACTTATTTTTCCTATGAATGGAATTAAATAGGAAGCCATCTACTCTCACTAGTGCAATTAAACCTTGTTAGATCGGTTCTTATGTACTTGTTAGATCGGATTATTGTCCGATCTAACATCAAGTATTGTAATAAATAGTTAATTATTAAATCGGCTAAAATGATAGATGTAACAAGTCAAAATTCAAAATTGATTTATTAGATCGGTTAAATTTAAACCAATATAACAAGTCAAATTCAAAAATGATTTATTATATCGGTTAAATTTGAATCAATATAACAAGTCAAATTCAAAATTGATTTTTACATCGATTAAATTTGAACCAATATAACAAGTCAAATTCAAAATTGATTTATTACATCAATAAAATTTGAACCAATATAACAAGTCATATTCAAAATTGATTTATTATATCGATGAACCAACCGATTTAAATAATTAACTTTCACCCCTCACATATGCATCCTCAGAATTTCACATATTACCCTACTAACTAAAATTTCTCATTCAACCATAAAACACAAAACTTCGTGCGAAACTTTTCATTTAAAAATCAATGACAATGAATCATAATTTTTTTACAAAATCAAAGTTACCAAATTCAAAGCTACATAATCTATTTGTTAAAAAAAAAACATTATCTTCTATTAACAATCTAAAGATACTAAAATGATACAACTGTTTCAAACATTTTCTATTAGTTCAAGAATCAAGTTTGCACATTGTTGTCGGACATTCATCTTTTCATCATCTTCGAATGGTTTTGAGTCTCCAAATATCTGAATTATAAACATTGAAATAACAAGATTATCTAAATCATATGACCATAAAAATCATAAGTAGTTAATTAATACTAACTTTAAAAAAATCTATCACATACCCGCATCCATGAATCAACAACACCACTAGATACAATGTTCAACATATGTATCATAATGTAGTAGCCACACTCATAACCTTTAGGTTGTCTTTGACACTAAAATTGAATATCATATGTAAATTATAGTGAGTAAATATTATATAGATAAAGGCATATAAATTATAATTGAAATTTTATATATATAATCTAAACAACTTGCAGTGGGAATGTTCCATGTGGGTTTGTTCTTTCTTAATCTTCGCAATTTATTATATTCACCCAAAGCTCTACAAAAATAAAATATTCATTAAAATTATATTAGAAAACATATCAAAAAGTTTATATACGTATACGTATACGGAAAATACATTAAACACTTACAAATTGACGATGTGCATGATATTTTTATTTGGTTTCCATCCCACCGAACATAGGAAGACTATAGTATTCTTCCTAGGACAAATAACGAGCAATTGCCAATGACGACTACATTGTGCAAAAAGTTAAAATTGTTAAGTACATTTATGTTATAAACTTAAAATGGATAAATTATAATAAAATTTTACTTACTTGTTCAGATAAGGTAGTAGATAACACTCTTTTTGATCCTGCTACAACTTATTTTGTATGTATTTTTGAGCCCCAATAGAATCATATTCACTCTGAATGAAACATGGATCAATGAACCCATACACGCCACTCTTGCCCAAGTCAATACAAAGGCGATGCCTATATCTAAGATATTGAAATAAATAAATTAAAATAACTATTTGTTATAAATGAAATTAATTTTTTGATTAAATGTACTTACGTCAACCATATTTGTATAATAGTGATGCACAACTCTCAATTACCCATACACAAGTCCACTATATCGCTTTGTCCAAGAGCAAACACTTCACTTGTCTCATGTTCCAATTTTAGCTCTATAGACAATGATATACTCATCGACTTTAACAACAATTGTTGAATACAATCTAGTTGAGATTCAGATTTTTTTAGTGGAACGTCAACTTTCATAAATATGTCAGCGTCTTAAATAATTAAAGATAAATTATTAGTCATTTAAAATATTTCAAGTGTAAATAGAAAAAGACGTATGTAATGAATACCTTATCAGAAACAAGCCGCAAAAGTCTTTTTGGCCATTAAATGAAAGTATTTGAAGCATGACCAACTGTTGTCACTTCATCAATGGGCATAGGTACTTGAGCATTTGCATCTAAAACCTTGGTAACCACCACCGTAACCATATCATTATCTAACAACTGATTGTTCAAGGTGGGCCCCAACTTGTACACATCAACATATGCCACTACAGAATCATTATTATCAACATACAATTTACACTGTTCTGGGATATCATCGTCCTCATCCTCTGGTATAGGTAGTTCAACAGAACAACTTCCCTTCATAAACAAATTTGGGTTTTGTTGTGATAGCTCCTGCAACACTTTATTTTAATCACATTAGTAAGCTCCTCTATTTGGGGGCAACTGAAAGCTGGTGGGTTGGAGGCATAATGAGAACGTGATCCAAAGTATTGTCGAATCCCCACACCTCGACCAACAACACGAACACGACCAGGGTGCTCAAGTTTCCCAATGGCCTCCGTCAAGATATTTGTACGTCCCTGTGGAACAAATGTTCCTTGAGACGTTTGTTCAACCAATGAATCCTACAAGATATAATTTATAGATACAATCACTATCAAATGAAGCATACCAGTGATAAGTAAAATTGCCAAGTGATAAGCTTACATTATTTTACTCCTAACTAGTGAATCATATAAGACTAACACAAATGAATAAATGTCAAAAACCAACAAGTGAATCAAATCACGACTATATAATGCAACCACAATTATTAATCCCCTATCTAAAACTGAAATGCTAGCATAACCTTTAAGAACAAGTGAAGTATACAAATCAAAGTCAAAAGTATAATGCATGTGCAACAAGATTTACAGATATTATCAAATAATATATCTAGTTCATGAGTTCAGAGACAACCATTCTAACATCAGAGGTTGAAATATAAGATTTGGAGTGTTGTACACCTAGCAGTAGCAAGTTCCCATGGCACAATGAAAGCAGTCAACCAAATAAAAGGTGAACAGTGGGTGTTATTTCTAGTTTCCAACCAATATCCAAGGAGAACTGATACCATATTTACAGTCATGATATCATTCTCCTAGAAGCGGAGACATGGACTAGGAGAGCAAAATGAATTTTCAGTCAGATCATAGAATACTATATTATTTACAACCAAGTGATAAGTAACTTTATTGTTAAGCATAACATCAGGATGCCTTCTTCGTCAAGCATACCCAGTCTTCTCCAATCTAATCCACGCCAAATTCACCAAGCATATAATAAACATAAACATTCTTAAATAATACAAGTTTACAGTACAGATAATAGGATCTGAATTCACTGTCGTCAATAAAGTTGGTATGTGCAAATAATGTAACTAAGTACATACTCATCTAATAGAAATGACGGTAAGTAACCATATAATTGAAACAAAGGCTGCAACAGCTAAAGCGATCCAACTAAAAGTACGAAACTAGTCTATGTCAATAACTTAACTAACAACATATGGATCAAATATTAAAAAGGGACGTATGAAATCAAAAGGCTGTAAAAGGATATACTAACACAATCACTACACCAGAGCACACAGTCTGCAATAACGCAATCACCAGAAGCACACAAAAATCTGCACCAACAAGCGATGATACAGCTAAATCAAACATCCATTCAACTCAATTCATCATTTCACAACCATCATTCGAAAAATATATACTGTAAAAGTGAATACTCAATGACAAAATTATTGCTCACCCATTCCTAGGCGGCACATCCATGTCAAAATACAACCCAAATTACAGTTTTCAAGATAATTTTAAGCAAGGAATATAAGAAACATGCACAACAACTAGGAACTATTTAGGCAGAGTGGCAAATAACACAAACCACATATCAAAGGCATGAAACTATATAGGCAAGGAGTGGACAAACAAAATAACAAGTATCAAGGTGATTCTTTAAATCGGAAATGAAAGTCGCATAACAAAACATGTTAAATATTGGATAAGCACTAAATAAGAGTTTCAAAAAGAAATAAACTATGTTTCCACATATATTACCAAGACTTTATATTTTACGACATGAAATTTCTGTATTGAATGGTGTTTCGCCACACAATTATAAATCACTGAGTTGGCATGCAAAATACAATGAATGAGTTGAGATTTTGTGAGCAAGTAAACCAAATTGGTTTGCAGTCAAGTAAAAAATAACAAAAAAACAACCATGGCACACCCATCTTCCTTCTGTTCACAATGGAAAAGCATGAAGGTGAAACCTACAGATTCTTGTGGTTATCAAGGAGTCACTTTTAAACCTTTGACCTTAATACAAATCTCCACTGGCCTACCTTAAAATTAGTAATATAAATGAAAAGTGAAACTAAACAAATCTTATTATCCACATGGGTATTCTACTATGTTACTATATGTGAAGAAAATGACAAATCTTATCTTATTATCCACATTTATTTGTTCAAACACATCAGCCTACAACTCTAAATCAGAAGACACAAATGAAATTTTGACAAAACACTTCAACAAATACCTGCAACATAATTTTAAAAAAGACAGTAAATAACCTAAAATACCCATAACATAGTAGACAGTAATTTTGACAAAACACTTCAACAAATACCTGCAACATAATTTTAAAAAAGACAGTAAATAACCTAAAATACCCATAACATAGTAGAATACCTAAAAGATGGAATTTACAACCCATAACAAATTCACTATTAACAAATCATTTGCAACCAATCATTTGCAAGAACAAATCACCAATGACCATTAGTTTAAATCAATAATTGATTAAGACTGTTATATGAAAATGAAAAATAATCAATTTTATGTTACACAATTACTTACAATTTTTTCTGCAATGACACGAGCATCTTCTGATGAGTAATCTCCCGATGGCTTTTGTCGGACTCTCTTCCACTTTTCATGGCATGATGGTGGAGATGGAGGTGCAACTATTGAATTTCCAAATGATTCTTGTCTTTATTTTATTTTTTCATTCATCAATCTTTCAATAAGCAACTCATATCCCCCACGACACATTAGGTGAGGGTATTTATTATGAGGCTGAATCATTTGTGCCTTCTTTCGTTTCTCCTATTGTAAGTAATACACCAATTAAATGTAATACTAGAAATAAATTATTAAGAGAAACTAAATTATAAATCTAGCTAACCACAAAGGAAGGATCCTTTGTTTATGAACAAATGCTTTCCATATGTCCTTATCAAGATAAGTATATGCCTCAAGAGGAGATTTGTGACTCAAATCCCCGCCATTTAAATATCTAGATGCTAGACTAGTTTTAAATGCCCTTCAACGTTCACCAGCATATGAAATCCATTTCTTTTTCAAAAATTCAGAATCAGGAACATCCCATTTCACCTACATTACAAAACAAATGGAGGAGTTAGTGTATGATGTTAAAATATATTTACGAAATCATATATATACATACTAAAATATTCACAAAACTACAAGTACCTTAATTGCTTCCCATATCTAATTTTTCAAGTCGCTATCTACGTCGTCCCAATTATCCACCAAAATACTGACAAAGCTTCGAGCAAGGGAAACAACATGACCCTTAAAGTTTTTCCTATTTATCCTTGAAGGTAATCCAGTCAATGGATCTAAATCAATCGATTACTTCTTACCTATCATATATTTATGTTTCAACTTTGCCATACGTGTACCACACCTACCCTTTCTTTGTGTAGACTGAGAACCCTCCACACTTTGCGAAGGAGCTGACGAATTATTCATGTGTCCTTTTAAAAAAGAATAATAACGGTCAATAGTAATTCAAAATAATGGAGAAAAATAATTATAAGCAATCATGTCATATATTGGTAAAAACTATAAACTATGAAAGTAAATATTATTGATAATGTGAAATTTATTAAGATAAACTATCATTATTACCATTTTATTTCTTACGAGTCTTATGTTTGAATATTATCCCATATCCCTTCTTGATGATCATCACGAGTGATAAACTCATCGTCCACTATAGTTTCTTCAATGAAAGTAAGTATTCATTGTGAGAATGAAGGAGTCTCAGAAATATCTAGCGTTGAATCTAGACTTTCATTTGGTCCATGAAAACTTTTACCTTGGAGAACCACTGACCATTTTTTGTTAGAAGGATCACTAACATAAAACACTTGTTTTTCTTGGGATGCCATAATAAAAGGCTCATCCTTATACGCTACCTTTTCAAGGTCCACCAACGTAAAACCAAATTAATCAATTTTAACACCATTATTGATGTCAATCCATTTACATTTAAAAATCAGCACTTTAAATTTAATGAAATCGACATCCCAAATATCCTCAATGGTCCCAAAGTAAGGTATGGATGCTGTAACAGGGTTTTTATTTTTTGAACTAGAGAAATGCATGGACTCAGCTACGACCATAACCCTACTATTTTGCATGGTACTACTATCATCTTGACTTTTTGTGTAGAATGTAAAATTATTGATATCGTAGCCAGTCCAAGTTATGACATCAAAGTGAGGCCCATTTGCTAGCGATTTTAATGTATCAGAAGTTGTATTGTTGGTTAAAATGGTTTCTTTAAACCACTTTAAGAAAGTCTTGTTATGCTCATTCAACAACCATTTTTCATTCATTCTAGGATATTTTTCCTTCACAATGCTTTTATGAGTAGAAAGGTAAGGTTGAACCTCATCAGTGTTATTCAATATATACAAATGTGCTTGAAGTACTTCTTCCCGTCCCATGCTCTTAAGTTTTAAGCCTCGTATACCATTACCCACACATGGTCCCTGATGACGAGATCTAGGAATTCCTATGGCTTCTCCTTTCGACATATAGTCAGAACAAAATTCAATAGCTTCTTCTGCTATGTACCTTTTCAACAATAGATGCTTTAGGACGGTGTGGATTCTTCACATATCCTTTTAAAATCTTCATGTAACGCTCGAATGGATACATCCACCTCAAATAAACAGGACCACATAATTTAATCTCCCTAACTAAATGAACAATTAAATGAACCATGATGTCAAAGAAAGAAGGAGGAAAATACATCTCTAGTTGGCACAAGATAATAACAGCTTCATTTTCAACCTCATTTAATTTTTGAGGATCAACGACTTTGCTACAAATAGCGTTGAAGAATAAACACAACCTAGTTAAGACCTCTCTTACTTTTTTAGGCAATATGCTACTTAAAGCCACTGGTAGTAGTTGTTGCATCAATATGTGGCAATCGTGAGACTTTAAGCCAACTAATTTCAAATCTTTCATTGAGACAAGACTCTTGACATTTGAGGAGTAGCCATGTGGCACTTTTATTCCCCGTAAACACTCACAAAAGCATCGCTTCTCCTTTTTTGACAATGTATGACAAGCAGGAGGCAAATATGTTCGTTTACCTGCTAATTGTGGAGCTAACTATTGTCGTATACCCATCTCAACCATATCTAGACGAGAATTTAAGCCATCCTTTGTTTTCCCCTGAATGTTGAGAAGTGTTCCAATTACACTATCACACACATTTTTCTCCACATGCATCACATCAAGACAATGTCTTACATCTAGACTAGACCAATAAGGAAGATCAAAGATCACAAACTTCTTCTTTCATATATTTTTCTCAGATGTATGTTTTTGGTTTGTTCCAAAGATAACGTTGATATCCTTAACTCGTTGATAAACTTGCTCCCCAGTTAATCCTTTTTGGAAATTTCATGCTCTTGGTGTCCATTAAACGTTTTTCTCAACTTACGGTATGGATGATTAGACTTGAGAAATTTTCGATGCCCAACGTAAACTGTATTTCTTCCATGTTTCAACTGCTGGTAGCATGTTCCTTCTTCACATATAGGGCATGCTTTTATGTCCCTTAACACTATAGCCACAAAAGTTTCCATATGCAGGAAAGTCATTGATGGTGCAAAATAGCATTGCACACATCTTAAAATATTCACGGGAATACCCATCAAACACATCAACACCTTCCCAAAGAATTCTCAAATCTTCAATCAATGGACTTAGATAAATATCTATGTCATTTCCAGGTTGTTTTGGACCTGAAATCATCATAGATAACATAATGTATTTACGCTTCATGCAAATCCAAGGAGGTAGGTTGTAGATAACTAGTAGAACGGGACATGAACTATGGTTACTACTTAAGTTTCCATATGAATTCATTCCATCTGTAGCAAGTCCAAGCCTAAGGTTCCTTGGCTCATTTCTGAACTCCGGGTACAAATCATCAATTTTCTTCCATTGCAAAGAATCAGTTGGGTGACGGAGTTGTCCATCACGTTTCCTCTCATCGGCATGCCATCTTACATTCTTTGCATCATTTATATTAGCAAACAAAAGTTTGAACCTTGGAACTATTGGAAGATACCATAACACCTTCGCAGGAGGCCTCTTTGAGTTTTCGTCATAAATGGAATCACCATCCTTCATTTTGTAGCGTGATAGTCCACACCTAGGACACTTATTCAACTGTTCAAACTCATTTCTATACAATACACAGTCATTAAGGCATGCATGTATTTTCCTATACTCCATGCCCATTGGACACAATATCTTCTTTGCCTCATAGTTACGATTCGACAATGTGTTACCTTCTAGGAGCATTTCTTTCAACAATTCAAGTAATTCAGTGAAGCTTTTATCTGTCCATCAATTTCTTGTCTTCAAGTTGAACAGTCTCAATACTCCAGACAACCGTGTGAAGTTAGTGCATCCTCGATACAAAGTTTCTTCTTAACTTCATCTCTTTCTGAGGTATTTGACATGTTTAACGAATCACCATGCCATATCCATCTGATATAGTTCAGGTCAATCCCGGAACAAATAAGATGACTTCGTATTTCCTCAAAATATAATGTATTTTCATTCAAACAAATAACACAAGGACAATAAAATCTTCCTTTACTTTCAGGAAGTTTTTTTAAAGCAAATTGTAAAAACTCCTCAACTCCCTTTTCATACTCTTCACTCAAACGATTAACATTCATCCAACTACGATCCATAACTACTTCTGAAAAAATATACAATGGTAAAATGATCTTAATCACATTTTAAGAATCAAATTTCTACATAAAAAGTTAATTTGACAATGCTTTGAAACATCTATGTCAAAAGAATTTGACATAGATTTCTTATCTCATATATAATTTCATCAAAATAACTAACTATCTGCAATGTATAATATATCCTCAAGGTGACAATGATCAAACTCAAATCCTATCCTTTATATAAAAACCTTAATAAAACGCACATGGTTGTTTCAAGGGGTGTGGCAATAAAAGCCAATGTCACACAACAACCACAGTAGATAAAGTCATTAATAAGATAACAACACATCAGTATCAATTAGGAGACCCAGATTGACTTTGTTGAATGATATGCACCACAAATAATTTAAACAAGGATGGAACGTCAAAAATCTTTTGTGTAGTATTTGAATTCTATGATGCTACATGGAAGAAAAAGTTTGGCTAAGGAAAAACAAATTCTTAAGAACTCTAATTTTCATAAGAAACTCTAATTCTTAGCAACTCTAATCTTTTGTGTAGTATATGATTGGTGAGCTACTTGTATTTTTAATATGTTTGTTTTGGATTATTACACAAAAAGTACTTGTTAGAAAATGCACCTCATTTATTTTATTTTGTTTGGAATTTTGATATTTTTGAAATAACAGCAGAATCTGTGGAAACCATATATATTTTCAGCTTATTGTAGAAGTTATTTATGAGTAATTTTGCAAAATTATTTTCTCCAACAGATGAGAGGGAAAGCAAAAAGTGTTTTTTCATTGTTGTAAACCAACACAAAATAGCTTTTGCTTTACCAAAAACTCTAAAAATAATAAATTACTTTTTACAAAATGCTACATCATATCTTTTTCTTATATTGTAAGTGCTAACAAACATGCTTGTCCAATCTTTTGATTCTGCGTGGTCTACAGAATGACTTAATCCATGCATGGGGACAGCTTGGTTATTATGCACAGGTAACTTGCTTGTACCATAATACCATATTCATGCATTCTAAAATATTTTTCCAGTGTGGTTGTTCATCTCTCAACAATATTTCAGGGCGATCGAATGAGAAATGTTGGTGTGGTGGATTCTGAGTACATAGTTCATCTTGGTCTTCCCACTCTTGGGGGATCTTCATCAAATGGCAATGAGGCAAGTGATTTCATTTTTTATGTTAATTGACAGAAACTTTTACCTTGTCAGTTTTTAAAATGAAATCACAAACATCTAAAGTTAAACTTCATCTTATTGAAGATTTACCATCCTAGTAGTAATAATCACTATTATTAACAAAGGGTTTGTTTTGCAGACTTCATCAAATTCCCATAGAGATAGTGATAGAGCTAAAGTAAGTAATAGTATGTTTATGATTTATACACCTGTTGCATTGCATCGCTTTTATTTAAGAAAAAAATGCACTACATGGCATGCAAGTGAGGATGCAGTCATACATTGAAATGCAGGTTTTTGGTAAAAGATGGAAAGATGCAGCAAAGAAGGACCAATGTTGGATTGATCCATATCAAGAAAAGGCAAATCAGACTAGTCATTGATTAGTGACCCAAGTCTCCTGCATCATATCAGAATTTGATGAATAAAACGCATGATCTGATTTAGTCAGATACTTTGATTTGATGTCTCAATGATTTTGCTGGAACATTACCTTCCTTTTATGATCAAGTCATTCATTTCCTTAGATATTGGTGTACATAACAATTAGAGTTTCTTATGAAAATTAGAGTTTCTCATTCAGCTCAAAAATAGTAACATACCAGGTCAAAAATAGTAACATTCAGCTCTGTTTTTGAATTTTTCTTTCTCATTTAGTAAACTGATGCAGAGGAAAATGCAGACAGAAAATGCATATAATTCAGACTGATTCTTTTACAAGACAGAAATTAGCATTAGACTTATTGATGTTTACTATAAAAAGCTTTCTCAGATAAATAAACTTCCCAACAGATGTTTACTATGATTAACAAAATGAAAATCAACAAAGTAGGCCACACACAAAATGAAATTATTTTAAATATTACTAAAATAAAATTCAATTAAAGATTAATAATAAGAACAATTAACAATGAAATAATTTTAGATTGTTGAGTAACAAACAAGAATTATTAGAAAATTACCAGAGAAAGCAACAAACACTTCTCGATGGTGAAAGAAATTGACACTTCTCGACGGAAATGCTCCTTGATAGATGGAAGAGGAAGACAAAGAAAAGTCGTCGTCGGTGCTGAAATAGAAAAATGTTGCGCCGGACCAACTCGTCGCCGGCGATGAAGGCTGAAAGCTGAAGTTCGTCTGATTCCCGCTGAAAGCTGAAGTTCGTTCGATTCGCGTTTTCACTTAAGGATGAAGGTTAAAGGTTGAAGGATGAAAACGTTGAAGCAATGAAGAGGTAAGTAATGGGTTCGTGACAGTTTGGTTCGTGACCGGATGAAGGATTAATGATGAAGAATGGATGAAGAATGAATTGACGCTGAAGAACGAAGGATGAATGATGAAAAATGGGTTTGCAGAAGAAGATGAGTTTGGAAAAATGGGTTTGCAGAAGATGAGTTTGTATTGGTTTTGTATTTGAGGATGAAAACTGGGTTTGTATTGAGGATGAAAAATGGGTTTGTATAAGAACAAAGGATGAAGATGAAAAATGGGATTGCATTCGCACGTGATTTCTAATTTTTTTTTGTTAACTTAGGGATATTTTTATTTTTTAAACAGTTTGTTAGATTGGTCTAATATAACCGATCTAACAAAATTTGTAATAATAACAAATTTGTCACCGCCTGTTTTTTTAATGTATATGTTAGAACAGTTCAATTAGAACAGATCTAACAAAATTTGTAATAATAACAAATTTGTCACTGCTTTTTCTTTTTTTTAATGTATATGTTAGAACAGTTCAATTAGAACAGATCTAACAAAATTTGTAATAATAACAAATTTGCCACCGCATTTTTTTTTGTGTTTTTTTTTTTTAAATATGTATGTTAGATCAGTTCAATTAGAACAGATCTAATAAGTTTACTATAATAACAAATTTGCCACCGCTTTTTTTTGTGCAATTCTTTTAAATATGTATGTTAGATGAGTTCAATTAGAATAAATCTAATAAAGTTTACTATAATAACAAATTTGCCACTGTTTTTTTTTATTAGTTTTTTTTTTTAATTTGTATGTTAGAACAGTTCAATTAGAACAAATCTAACAAAGTTTACCATAATAACAAATTTTCCACCGTCTTGCTTATTACATTGGATGTATAACAACCGATCTAATATCAACGATGTAACTATTTAGGTTGTGAGAAAGAATGTTCTGGAGGTTTAGATTTTTTAGGAGAATGTTATGGAAATGATTTTTCGGATGAAATACGTTTTGAAGACTTGATTTCTTGTGCAGTTTCATGTTTTCAATCTAGTGGGTCTTTATTAAGCTTTTCACCCTAACTTTTGCCTAGGTCGCCTTTTCGGGATTTCGACCTAGTCTTCATTCAATTTTATACCTTAATTTTTTCCTAGGTTGCCCTTTTGTGTTTTCAACCTAGCAAATTTTTTTTATTCAAAAGTAGTACTTTTTGATCCCGCTAGAGTTCACAAGAAGTGTCAAGTCTTCTCAATCCATATTTTTAAGTGGATCATAACCTCATTTGAAAGTATTTTTGTTTAATAATATAGGGGATCACACAGATGAGAATCCACTTGTCATGTTAATCTGTTTATGCTTGAATATGTAGCACTGCCTTTATTCCATATGAAATGGAAATAAGAGGTGCCCCAATTGAGATCTGGTGCTTATGAAGGTATTCCATACTTACAAGGTAATAATTGGTACCATGGTACAAGGATTTTTCATCTAGCTTTTCTTCTACGCATGATAGTAAGGAGGATAGTCATGCCTTTTCATTCTTATGGGTGACTCATCTTCATCACGATTTACTTTGAACGTCAAAGTTAAAGTAGCTAAAACATTAGCTAGTTAATTATATTGTTGAGAGACAAGATCAAAAATGCCATCATCAAATTGTTTAGACAATTCTTTGATATGTACACAATAAAGAATCATCTTTTTATCCAAAACTTTTAGTTCTTGATTTAGCCGGCAAATTACTAGGGACATGTACCCATATACTTTTTGTAACACCCCGATTTTAACAGTACGAGTGTATTTTTTTTTTAAACATTTAAATAATTTCCTCATAATACACAACCGGATAAAATAGTTTGTTTCAAAATACATAAGTTCCCCTTTCGACAACAACCTTGAATTAAGGAAGGGAGAATAAATAAATTCTTAAATAAGACCTTAAGCTGATCATTAATCTAACTAAGGGTGACTGAGTGCTGAGAATCCATGAGCGGCATCAAGCCCCAATGCTTTCAATCCCAAAACCAAACTCAGCGTTGTGCTACGCCTTAGGACGATCCTGGTTCTCATCTGAGGGCAAAGCCCAGGTTTCCATAATAATTGTAAAGGGTCACCAACCGAAATTAACAAATATCACATAGCATTTAAATTCTTAATGCACAAAATAACCTTTCAACTTAGCATACATTTAGTAAGCGTTTTCATATGCCAAACATGCATAATCAAAGTTGAAAAATGAAGTTTTGGACCAAACTGCACTGTTGTATTCGAATACAGCATAACTGTATTCGAATACAGTGTTATTTTGCAAGTCAAAAGCAACAACAGCACAACGGTATTCGAATATAGACCTGTTGTATTCGAATACAAATGCAAACACAGCAAAAAAAATAGCACAAACAGCACAACTGTATTCAAATACAGACCTGTTGTATTCGAATACAGATGCGAAAAAAGTGAAAAACAGCACAACTGTATTTGAATACAGACCTGTTATATTCAAATACAGATGCGAAAACAGTGAAAAATCCTGCACATTTTGTATTCGATTACAACCTCATTGTATTCGAAAACAATTGTGAAGTTAGTGGCAAAATTTTGATATCTATATTCGACTACAACATCCCCGTAGCCGAATACAAGTGCGAATTCACAAGTCAGTAGCAAATACAACATAACTGTATTCGACTACAACCCTATTGTATTCGAATACAGATGTGAAAATGGCAGATTTTCAGTTTTGAAAACATTTCGAAATCATTCTAACACTTTCAATACCAAGTCAATCAATCACAAACATCAAATACGGCATAATCACAAACTACAATCGAGTATGTATATACAACCATCATAGTATATCAAACATGACTCGCGTGCCAAGCACCCTAATGCAATGCGTATATACCAATGCACATGATTCCGGAATTCCAAACCAAAACCCTCCTCGAAGGGGCGTAAATCGTAATTGTACTGCCTATCACGGGCCTAATACAAATTACCAAGGTGCCACCTATCACTGGCCCACACAATTTACTCCAGTGTAGCCTATCACGGGCCTACACTGTTTTCTAGAGTGCAATCTCTCACAAATCAACACATTCTAGAGTGCAAACTCTCACATATCAGCATGATGTGATAACCCTCGTAAGGATAAGATGAACCAACAATTCACATGGCATCATTGACTCTAAATTCATCCATTTCATCTTAAGATACAATACATAGTCTTATTCATCATTGACTCTAACCGCCTTAGTAATCTCACTAATGAAAACTCTTCTAATCATAACACAACATTATCAGTAAATCTTCAAACACTCTCATCCATAACATGAATCATTTATCACTTTTCTAGCTCAACTCCCTCGATCATACCAGCTTAAGGTGTCACTTGGTCCTCCACCCAACCTTGCAGATTTTAAATCGTCGGCTTAAAGATCAACCATCTTAGGGTTCCAAATCAAATCTTGATTAATCCCTCTAACTTAACAAAATATTCACACTCTCATAGTGTTTACCATCCTTTAATAGATACTCCAAGCTTTCATTGCAACAATCTCTAAGTATTCATGTACTCTGTACTTCCAATTCCACTTAATAGCAACATGTGGTTCAATACATCAAGGCTTAACTCCTGTTTACCCGAACATCACTCAAAATTCACACTTACACATCAATAGTTTCCTCTAAGATCACTATCCATACTTATTTTCTCCTAAACCACACAGAGATTTTTCACTTACCAACAAAATATATAGTCTTACTCCTATGATCGTCACGAGATTCATACTTAACAATCTAAGTTACGAATCTAGTTTAACTCGAATGCTCGACCTTACCCCTCAAGGTATCGACTATTCCTCAAAGCGTCTTTTGCCTAGCAAAGGTAATATTCACCCCTAATGTGTAGTGCACCTTAACTTCATTACAAGCCTCCTTAGTTGACACCTGAGCACCAGATGCTATTCCAAATGGAAGCCTCGTCTTCTCAACAATTCCATGGTGTTCACATCTCTTTTACAGTTATCAAACTTCACCCAGTCTCGACATGAAATCTACGAGGAAAACGTCTAATACTTTTCTTAAAATAAAATTCTCCACTTAAATCTTTACTTGAAATTCCCTATCAGTCTCACACCAATAACATCTTCGAGTTATCACCAATAACATAGCCTCTGTATCCTTGGAACCACTTCATAAATCCCATGCCGTTATGATTCACTTCAACCCTGTCTTTCCTAGACCGATACGTTAAAGGATTTCAAAGACACTCGTCGACCAAAGTCGACTAATGTTTTATGTTTTAACTACCCTTCCCACTAAAGTGCTACAAGGCACGCTGTTTCGTATAAGAAACAATAACCTACTTAAGCGTATCATGCTTGACCAAGACAACAAAACACAAGGTACACGTGGACTCCAGTCACTTGATACCCCTAACCTCGACTCTTGATCAGCTTAGGACATCCAAAGCACAGCCCCAAAGAAATTTAAACCAAAGCTCTGATACCACAATGTAACACCCCGATTTTTAACACCGCGAGTGTATTTTTTTTTTAAACAAAATCAAATCCATAAATGAAGAAATACTTTTGGATAAAACATTTAAGTCGTAATACAAACGACAAAAGTCATAAATAATTTCCTCATAATACACAACCGGATAAAATAGTTTGTTTCTAAATACAAAACACCAGATTTTTAGTTTTGAAAAAATTTCGAAATCATTCTAACACTTTCAACACCAAGTCAATCAATCACAAACACCAAATACGGCACAATCACAAACAACAATCGAGTATGTATATACAACCATCATAGTATATCAAACATGACTCGCGTGCCAAGCACCCTAATGCAATGTGTATTTGCCAATGCACATGATTCCGGAATTCCAAACCAAAACCCTCCTAGAAGGGGCGTAAATCGTAATTGTACTGCCTATCACAGGCCTAATACACATTACCAAGGTGCCACCTATCACGGGCCCGCACAGTTTACTCCAGTGTAGCCTATCACGGGCCTACGCTGTTTTCTAGAGTGCAATCGCTCACAGATCAACATATTCTAGAGTGCAATCTCTCACAGATAAGCACGATGTGATAACCCTCGTAAAGATAAGATGAACCTGAAGTTGCAATGTCAAGTTACAAGGAAGGGGGTTTGAATTGTAATCTTGCCTAATTAAAATTTCCTTTTAAAAACTTAAGAAAAAAACAACTCAAGAATGATCTTGGTTATGAAGATAAAAAAACGGAAAACGTTCTTGGTTCTGACAACAAAAACGGAGAACGTTCTTCGTTAGTTAAAATCACAGTTTTTAGTTTCTCTATTTAATTTGATAATAAGAATGATTGAATGTAAATAGAGATTAAGGAAGAGATACCACACAATGATATATCCTAGTTCACCCAACTCGAGATACGTCCAGTCCTCACAACTATGAGATTTTCACTAAGTGTTCAAAAACAGAGAACAATCTTTTGTTTACATAGTTAAATATCAACCTTGATCTGTAACTTCAGTTCCTTTCTACCCAGAAAGGATTCAATTAAGTCACCTAACAATTTTGATTGGATTTTACAATTCACTCTTTAATCACACTCAAACTATAAACAATCCTTATAGTTATGAGTTTACACAATAATGATTTTAAGAAGATTGGTTGAATCTGATTATGCGCAACTCTTGTTTGAGAATAGATTCAGGATATAAGAACTCAGTAAAAACAAACTGGAAGTGTATGGTAGTTTCAGACTGATTCTTTTTGTGAATGAGAAACTTTCAAGAATGCAAGTGTATGTGATTTTATGGGTATTCTTGGCTCTTGAAGCTCTGAATTTTGATGAGTATTTGCCTTTCTTTTATAGAAGTTTGAGCATTTAATTATGGTCAGAAAGAGTTGTTGATAGTGCTCTGTTACTTTTGACCAAAACCAATATAAATGAATAAAAATAATCCAGCCATGTGAACAGTTTTGGGCCTTGCTTGACTGGACTGTTTCATTCAAGTTTGATCAAATTTTCTGCGCGTTTAATGATCCCTTAAGCTTCAAAAATATTTGTTGATAATTGGGCTTTGATCTGGAGACTTGATTTTATCCAAAAACTGTTTGGAAAGGAATAAACAACTTCTGCAGATTTGAGAAAACTGATTCTGCAAAAACGGAGATTGATCTTTCAGAAACGGAGATTGATGATCAGAAACGGAGATTGATGATCAGAAACGGAGATTGATGATTAACCTGGTCTGTTAGTGTTCTGAACAATCTGGAGATAGATGATCAATCTTGAGGTTCAGTCTTGGTTTAACTTTCCTGACCGTTTCAAACTAGAGAAAGTTACAACCTATTTTATTTTACTTGATTCATGATGATTTATCTTAGTGATTCCAAATCCCCTTTAAACACGAATGATTCCTACTTGTTCCTTGCCATGTACTGATGAACTTAGTATAAAGTTTAGAGGCAGAAGCTTTGTTAAAATAGTGGAGAATGATTGGTCAAGAGGCTGTGACAGTCAATCTTGATTCTGCAGAACATTCTCCGTTTTGTACAACTTATGGTCAAGAATGTTCTGTTTAGTTTTCCATCTGATTTCTTTGTTTTGCTGGGTTCCTATCTTTGAATAAAAACACTCAAGAGTACAGATTAAATTAACATAACATTTAGAATCATAATTAACACTCTTAATTAACCTTTGTTTATTTTCATCAACACTTAATTTGAGAGTTTGTCTTAACAGAACCAACAATTCACATGGCATCATCCCGTGGCCCATCACGGTCACCACTATCACCATGGCCCATCACGGTCACCATGTACTATGAAAATGCATGAGCATACTCTGACTCTTTACACCGCAACCATTAAGTAAATGCATCTATTAAAAGATTCCCCTTTTTTAATGCTCATTTAACACTAATAATTTTTCAATTCAACACAGAGCATACTCAAACATATTTAACTCATAATTCCACAATTCACACCAATTCATATCAATTCATTTTTTTACAAAATCATAAAACCCATCTCAAAAATTCATAATATTAATTATGAACACATCAATTACACCAAACATGAAACACCACGACCATTGCGTAAATGCAGCTATTAAAAGATTCCCCTTTTTTAATACTCATTTAACGATAATGGTTTTTCAAAACATTTCACAGAGTACACTCAAAACAGATTTTCCTCAACCCACATCAAATTTAATCCACAATTCACATTAAATTAAATTCACAATACAAACCAAATTTCATCAATTCATTTTACGCAAAACCACACCTAAATCACATTAATTCCAAACTCCACATTTCCAAACATAAACCACCAAATTAAATCTCCAATTTTCAACCATAAATCACCAAATTAAATCTCCAAATTTTCAACCATCAATTACCAAGTTAAATCTCCAAATTTTCAACCATAAATTACCAAATTAAATCTCCAAATTTTCAACCATAAATTACCAAATTTAAAACACTACTTTTCCAAACATAAATCCCATTAACTTCATTTTCCACAAATCTACACCTCAGATACATGAAATTTATTTTCCACAAAGTCACACATAAATCACTTCAAATTTATTCATAATTTCATAACACGTAACCAACCGTATTTTTACTCAAAATACATATATTTACATCGAAAATGATTTTTCACGCATTCACACCTTTAAACATACATCAATCACATATATAGAGTCCCTATATGCAAACTAGAAATTTGGAAGGAGCCCTTACCTCAATGATAGCTTTAACAGCCGATTACGGCACCGCGATTAATTTCGGAAAAAACTTCGCTCGCGACGTCGCTTCGAAAACTAGCTCAATAGCACCGCAGCATGGCAAGGAGCAACTTTCCCTTCTTTCACTTCGCAAAATGAAGCTCAGATGTCGAAGAAAAGTGAAGGTTTGCGTTTGACGGTTTTGAAAACCACTAACACGGTCTCGTTGACGAATATAGGAAGAAGAAAAGTGCAAGGCGGGGGGGAAAATGTTTTTCCTTGCTTGCCTTCCCTTATATATATATATACATGTTACTAACTTATTAACTATATATATATATATTACTAACCCACTAAATAATATATATATATATATATAAATTTTCCCAGATGGTTGGTTTTTTAAACCTTGGGATTTTTCAAAACCACAACCTTATTACAAAGCTATTCTTGAATTGACGGGTTCAGTAACAATTCAAGACAAACCAAAAGAAGGCCCAGTGGATTACTCCACTGCGAAAATTCATAAAATTATCCCACCATCAGAATGGGGACCAAACCTATATACTGCAAAACAATTCCCAATTGACTTCAAAACAACATTTAACCATTGTAGAACTTTCAACTACTAGGACTACCAACAGGCCTGGTATAATGCTCTCCTCATCCAAAATAAAACATTCGGTAATACTTGGCTCTTTTCTTCAACCTCACCATGGATGCATCAAAGATCCCTCAATGGTTTGCCCATTGTTGGAAATTTTACGGATCCATCCCTAAAATACTAAAACCGGAAGTCCAAAATAGCTTCCAACTTTTCAAAACACAATATAAGCCATCAGACAGAGAACGCATTTTTCACCCTCTAATGCTATTCTCTACAAAATTCTCTCTCTCTCTCTCTCTATCTATATATATATATATAAACCAAACCAACAAATGTCTAAAACTCTTACACACATTTTAAACTATTTTTGATAAAAATATCTACCTCCGTTGTAGCTCAATTGACAGGTAAAATCTTCAGCAACCAGAGATAATTTTCACAAAACAGTACGGTAATAAATTTTCCATAACGTAAATAAATTATTTCTCGCCAAATATTTTCACCAGTCTCAAGATATAGATATATATATACATATATATATAATAAACATATTATCAACTTGATCATAGCACTTGGGCGCATGTTTCTAGCTTTTTACTTTGGTTTTTTTAAAATCACTTTATAGCTTAGAATAGTTTTTTTAGCTTGTTTCTAAACTTTGGGTTGAAATTGACTTATAATTTTATTATTTTCATTTTGACCCCTGCTCGCTCTGTATGCCATAACTTGAGCTCTGGATATCCGATTGAAGCATGCGAGCAGTCGTTGGAAAGCTAAAAATCAGAGCTACAACTTTTGTGTTGGAATAAAATCTCAATGCCGAACTCTACTTACTATTTTCGGATTAAGAGAACCAGAAATAAAAAATATAAACACTTTTTGTTTTTAATTCCATGGAAGGCTAATTTCATAAGGTTAATCCACGAGTTCAGAGTTTCATCACACCTGGAGAATCAGGTTACACCGTCGACTCTGATTCATGATTCTATTTTCGTTTATTTGATTATATTGATATTCTGATTGCTTAAATTGTATTTCAATAGGATCGATTAAATTTATTTGACAGAATTTGGTTTCGATCGCTAATTTTAATTGAATTATAATTCTTCGACGCTTGATCATTAATTGTAATATTTTGATGATTGTGATACTTAATCCAGTCAATGAAACCAAATTCACGTAGGGTTGATTGTACGCTTGTTTTACCAATTCTATAGTCAAATAAGAATAGAATCACGAATTAGAAATTAAACTCATTGATAGAATATGTGGTAGGTCCGAAGCTTGAATAAGTGAATTAATCATTTTACTCATCTGTTCAAACTAAATCATTATAAAAACCCCTTTCTTAATTTGAACTCTCAATTGGGTTAATATTATTATATCAGAAGTCCTTGTGAAACGACTCGAGTTATTACCCTTGTTTACATTTATATTTTCAATTGTATTTGACCCGTGTGCGACAGCGGATCAAATTGGCGCCGTTGTCGGGGACTCTCTGATAACAATATTAACCAGTTTTAGAGTATTACTAACCATCCTATCAATTGTTTCGTTGTGCTTTTTTAATCTACAGGTCGGATAGGGTTGTGCTAGCTCGTAGGTACGTTGCTAGTCAAAAAAATTTGGTTTTCAGGCGACTGTCTCGGATTGCCCTGAAATTTTCGCCAAAAAATCACAAAAAAATCAAGGAATAGGACTTCCGTATAACGGACTTATTGCGGGACTTGACGCTCAAATTCCCAAATTTCTTCATCTGGACCACTTTTATAATTTTTTGAATTTTCGATATTTTCAAAAAAATCCAAAAAACTTTGCGTTGCCTTTATTTGATTTTTAGAGATTTTTGGTGGTATTTTTATATTTTTTGGATTTTATTTGATAGTGTTTTCGATTTTTCACTTCAATTTTAGCAATAGGAACATTGTTGGAATTTTCAGAATTGTGATTTTGCATGGCATTGTTATGATGATGCATGACTAGGGCTAGTTCTGTAAATCTGCACCCCCTTGACCCTGAAATAGATAGGACCTTCCATTTACATCGTACACTTAATAGAGTTGCTGCTAGTGCTAACGTGTCAGATAGAGAGTCAGATAGTGATAGTGAAAAAAGTGACATTTTGCTACACAATATGGCTGATATGAATAATAGAACTTTAAGACAACTTGCTGCACCTAATGTTACTTATAATGCATTGTGTATTGAATATCCTGAAGTTACTGTACCATTTGAACTTAAATCTGGTTTAATACACTTGCTTCCAAAGTTTAATGGTCTTGCAGGTGAGGATCCCCACAAACACTTGAAGGAGTTCCATGTGGTATGTTCTACCATGAAACCTCAAGGAGTCACAGAAGATCATATCAACCTGAGAGCCTTCCCATTCTCACTTCAAGATGCTGCCAAGGATTGGTTATACTACCTTCAGCCAGGTTCTGTTACAAGTTGGAATGAATTGAAGAAATTGTTTCTAGAAAAATTCTTCCTTGCCTCAAGAGTTGCTTCAATCAGAAAAGAAATATGTGGCATTAGACAAATTGACGGGGAATCATTACATGAGTATTGGGAGAGATTCAAGAAATTGGTGTCTAGCTGTCCTTACCACCAGATTTCTGATCAATTGCTCATCAAGTATTTTTATGAAGGCTTGCTACCTATGGATAGAAGTATTTTGGATGCTACTAGTGGGGGAGCACTTGTCGATAAGACCCCAGAAGCAGCAAAAGCTTTGATTGAGAACATGTCCATTAATTCCCAATAGTTTACAACTAGAAGCAATTCAACAGTTTTGACAAGAGGAGTGAATGAGATTCAAGCTTCTTCCCACAAGAATCTAGAAAGCAGACTTGATGGGCTTACATCTTAAGTAAAGAAATTGGAAGCAGTGGTATGTGGTATTTGCACTTCTCTAGAGCATCCTACAGATTCAGGTCCTACTTTGCAAGACGATCCAATTGCTGATGCTCCTCAAGCATATGCAGCAAACATATTCACCCCTCAAGCCAACTATTATTTGTCGTCTAACAGGTACAATCCCGGTTGGAGAAACCATCCCAACCTGAGATAGGGGAATTCATATGCACAACAGCAACAACAACCTAGGCAATAAAACAGTCAGCATCAGCAAAATAGTCCACATCAGCAGAACATTCCACATCAGCAGCAAAGCAATACACCTTCATTAGAGGACCTTGTCAAGAAAATGGCTGTCCAAAATCTTCAATTTCAACAAAGAACAGATTCCACAATTCAGAATTTGGAGACAAAGATTGGCCAATTCGCTACTTCAATTAATCAAATGCAGACTTACATTCAGTAGTAAATCCAAATGCCCCTAATGTTAGTGCAATTACATTGAGGTCTGGGAAAGATGTTGAAATACCAAAGGTACCTGAAACTGTTGTGAAAAATAACAAGGTTGCTGAAGAAATTTTCATACCTGAAACTGTTGATGTTGAGCAAAATATACCACTTCCTTTTCCTCAAAGGGCAGTGAAGACTAAGAAATGGACGAGGCAAATAGGGACAGGGAGATCTTGGATACATTTAGGAAGGTGGAAGTGAACATTCCCCTCCTTGAAGCAATTAAATAGATCCCAAGATATGCCAAATTTCTAAAAGAGTTGTGCACACACAAGATAAGGTTAAAAGGTAATGAAAGAGTAAACATGGGGTGTAATGTTTCAGCCCTCATTCTGCCCATGCCCCAGAAATGAAAAGATCCAAGAACTTTTTCTATTCCATGTACCATAGGCAATAGTCAATTCGAAAATGCCATGTTATATTTAGGAGCTTCTATTAATGTTATGCCCACATCTATTTTTAACTCTCTTGCTCTTGGACCTTTACAGAGTATAGGTGTTACCATTCAATTGGCGAACAGAAGCAATGCTCGCCCTGCTGGGCTTGTGGAGGATGTACTTGTTCGAGTAAATGAACTAATATTTCCTGCAGATTTTTACATTCTCAACATGGATGGAGAGAATAATTCCAACAGGGCGCCTATCATTTTAGGTAGACCATTCTTGAAAATTGCTAGAACAAAAATTCATGTGCATGTTGGAACTCTATCCATGGAATTTGGTGATAGCATTGTAAAATTTAACATCTTTGATAACATCACTGTCTGATTTTGATGATACTTATATTTGTGAATTTTGCATAGATACTCAGTTGTGCTCTGTGTATGCTGAGATCGAAGCTGCTTTGCAGGTTGATCATTATCTGATGTTGATATTTCTACTAACATAATTGATTTTGTAGACTTTGCTTCGGCTGGTATTGTACCCTCCATTGAGCAGCCACCGACTATAGAGCTTAAACCACTTCCTGAAAATTTGAAATATGCATATTTAGAAGGAAGTGGCAAATTACCACTGATTATTTCAACCAAACTTGAAGATGAACAGGAAGAGAAGCTGTTGCAGATTTTGAGAAAACACAAGAAGGCAATCGGATGGACCTTGGCTGATATTCCTGGTATTAGCCCATCCATGTGCATGCATAGGATACTACTGGAGGATGGAGTAAAATCAGTCAGGCAGCCCCAAACGCGATTTAACCCATTAATTCTGGATGTTGTGAAAAAGGAAGTGACCAAGCTCTTGCAAGCAGACATTATATACCCCATCTCTGATAGTCAATGGGTGAGTTCGGTGCAGGTAGTCCCTAAGAAAACTGGACTCACAGTGGTTAAAAATGAAAATAATGAACTTATCCCCACATGAGTGCAGAACAGCTGGAGGGTATGCATCGATTACAGGAGACTAAACCAGGCAAATAGAAAGGATCATTTTCCTTTACTATTCATTGATCAGATGCTTGAACGGTTGGCTGATAAGTCACATTATTGTTTTCTTGATGGTTTTTCTGGTTATTTTCAGATCCATATTGCACCGGAGGACCAAGAAAAGACCACGTTCACTTGCCCTTTCGGCACATTTGCCTATTGGAGGATTCCCTTTGGCCTATGCAATGCTCCTGGAACTTTCCAACGCTGCATGATTAGTATTTTTGCTGATTTGATAGAAAGTTGTGTAGAAGTTTTCATGGATGATTTTACTGTGTATGGTTCCTCATTTGATGTATTGAAACTAACCTTGTGCTGAATTATGAAAAATGTCATTTTATGGTTGAACAGGGCATAGTTTTGGGACATGTGATCTCTAAGAATGGGATGAAAGTGGATCCTGCCAAGATTGATGTGATTTCTAATTTGCCTTACCCATCTTGCATCCGCAAGATTCGTTCTTTTCTTGGCCATGCAGGTTTTTACAGGCGCTTTATCAAGGATTTCAGCAAGATAGCTCTTCTGCTGTCGAATTTGCTGCAAAAAGATGTCAGTTTCACTTTTGATGACAAATGCAGGAAGGCGTTTGATTGCTTAAAGGTAGCACTGACCTCTACTCCCATCATTCAGCCACCCAATTGGACCCTCCCTTTTGAAATTATGTGTGATGCATCTAACTATGCAGTGGGGGCAGTCCTTGCACAAAGGGTTGGCAGGGCTGCCCATGTTATTTATTATGCTTCTAGGACTTTAGATTCTGCACAAGCTAATTATACTACAACTGAAAAGGAACTTTTAGCTATTGTTTTTGCTCTTGATAAGTTTAGATCATATTTTCTAGGTTCGAAGGTAGTTGTTTTTATTGACCATGCAGCTTTGAAGTTCTTGCTGAAGAAACTAGAAGTAAAACTGAGATTGATCCGGTGGATGTTGTTACTCCAAGAATTTGATTTAGAGATTAAAGATAAGATTATAGCTGAAAATCTGGTGGCAGATCATTTGAGCAGAATAGAACTAGATGAGGATCCCATCTCCATTCAAGATGACTTCCCTGATGAGCAACTGCTACAGTTGCATGAGGTAACTCCTTGGTTTGCTGATTTAGTTAATTATCTAGTTGTTGTGTGGGATGATACATATATGTGGAAATTCTGTAGTGACCAGGTGATTAGGCGATGTGTTCCCCACCATGAGGCTCAATCTATTCTTCATTTTTGTCATGCCTCTCAAGCTGGGGGACATTTTGGTTCTCAACGGACAGCTGGCCGACTTTGTTTAAAGATGCTTTTGAGACTTACAAAACTTGTGAACAGTGTCAAATAGCAGGAACAGCAATCACTCGTAGGAGTGAGATGCCTCAACAACCTATGCTTTTCTATGAAGTATTTGATGTGTGGGGCATTGACTTTATGGGTCCTTTTCCTGTATCTTTTGGTTTTGTCTACATTTTACTTGATGTTGATTATGTTTCGAAGTGGGTGGAAGCAATACCCACTAGAACTTATGATTCTAAAGTTGTTGCAGGTTTTACCAGATCAAATATTTTTTGCAGGTTTGGAATACCTCGGGCCATCATAAGTGATCAAGGCACTCATTTTTGCAACCTTGAGATGGAGAAAGCAGGTTTGGAGAGAAAGCTTCAATTGCAGCAACTTGAAAAGCTTAGACTATAAGCTTATGGGAACCCCCGGATCTATAAAGAGAAAACTAAGTCTTATCATGATAAGATGATTTCTAGGAAGGAATTTTCCATTGGCCAAAAAGTTTTACTGTTTAACTCCCGTATGAAAATTATGGCAAGTAAACTTCGATCCAAGTGGATTGGTCCTTTTGTTGTTACTAACACTTTTCCTCATGGTGTAGTGGAAATAAAAAGTGAAAACACTGACAAAGTGTTCAAAGTAAATGGACAACGCCTCAAGCTATTCCATGAGAGCTCTGTGCTTGAAGATACTACCATAGAAGAACTCTCCTTGGAAAATCCCACCTACACTGAAGTTTGAACAGGGAGCTCCCTTTCCTTACTCTTAATTCATACTTGTTACTTTCATTGAAGACAATGTGTAATTTAAGTGTGGAGGTAGCATTTAGGATTTTATTTGTTATAGGATTTCAAAATAAAAAATAAAGAATAAAAATAAAAAAATAAAAATAAAAATAAAAATGTGCATTGCATTGCATGCTTTTTCATCAGATTTTGTGGTTGTAAATGTTGTGAGCAAATGTTGTGAGTTTGTTTGGACTGGCATGATTGGATAGTATCTTTGCATTCTTGGTAAAATAAGTTGGATTAAAATGCTAAATTGCGTATAATTTGTGATAGGTCATTAACCCTTGTGAGATTTTGAGCCTATTATGAATGGAATACATTTTTCCATCTTTTTTTTTGTGTGATATCTCACTCATGATTGCTAGTTACGCTAGAACTTGACTTGACTCTTGTCCGCATGCATATATTGAAATGATCTAGGCATTTGTTTCTTGTTAAGCTACTAGCCAAATAAGCCTAGCCTTCAATTATCCATTTGTTTAAGCCCCTTTGAGCCTAATTATCCCACTCTTTGTTATATAGCTCATTACAAGCCTAAAAGTGAAAAACAATGAATTGACCCAATCTTGGGGGATAAAGGAGTCTTTCCTTAAATAAGTGTGGGGGTGATCAACTCAACTTGTTTGTTTAAATTTGTGGTTTACAAAAAAAAATAAATAAATAAAAAATAAGAAAAAAAATGTATGAAAAAAAAAGAAAGAAAGAAAGAAAATGAAATGAGAAATAAAATGAGGAAAATGGTTGTGTTGTGAGTAAAGAGAGTTGATAATAAAAGTCAATGATATTTTGTTGAGTTACTTCTCAATGTTATTTTTCTCTTTTGATCATTACTCCTTTATCCTCTTTGATTTTTAGCCCTAGTCTCCTTAGAATTATCCCACCCTTACCTTGGCCACGTTACAACCTAAATAAAGACCTTTTGATCATTATGTGCATGTGTTTCAATTATAGATGTTAGAGGCTTGTCAAGCCTATGGTAGTGCTAGCTTTCATGATGTGCTTTGAAGGTAAACAGTAGCCGAAACACTTGAGTGATTGAGAGAATTTTATATCTTGTGAGGATTCTATCACTTATGCTCCATTCTTTAGTTAATTTATCCTCTTGTTTGGCTTGGTTGTGAAAACTATTCATGAATGTCATGTTCCTTGAAGTTTGAATTTTTTCTTTTGCTCACCACTTTGCATTCCTGAGAATATTTGGAATCGCATGCTTTGCTTTGCACGGAGTGCAAAAGCTTAAGTGTGGGGGAATTTGATCATAGCACTTGGGTGCATGTTTCTAGCTTTTTACTTTGGTTTTTTTAAAATCACTTTATAGCTTAGAATAATTTTTTAGCTTGTTTCTAAACTTTGGGTTGAAATTGACTTATAATTTTATTATTTGCATTTTGACCCCTTCTCGCTCTGTAGGCCATAACATGAGCTCTAGATATCATATTGAAGCATGCGAGCAGTCGTTGGAAAGCTAAAAACCAGAGCTACAACTTTTGTGTTGGAATAAAATCTCGACCTTTGTAATCTGGACCTTTGTAATCTGGAATAAAACCTAAATTGCAGATTTTGTAATCTGGACCTTTGTAATAATTTTAAATAATGGGCCACTTGTTTTTAAAGCCCAAAAACTGAGCACTATTTATTTGGAGTTTCTTTCCTTTCTTTTATCAGACTATTTTCGGATTAAGAGAACCAGAAATCAGAAATATAAACACTTTTTATTTTTAATTCATTGGAAGGCTAATTTCATAAGGTTAATCCACGAGTTCAGAGTTTCATCACACTTGGAGATTCAGGTTACACCGTCGATTCTGATTCATGATTCTATTTTCGTTTATTTGATTATATTGATATTATGATTACTTAAATTTAATTTCAATAGGATCGATTAAATTTATTTGACATAATTTGGTTTCAGTCTCTAATTTAATTGAATTATAATTATGCGACGCTTGATCGTTAATTGTAATATTTTGATGATTGTGATGCTTAATCCAGTCAATGAAACCAAATTCCCGTAGGGTTGATTGTACGCTTGTTTGATCAATTCTATAGTCAAATAAGAATATAATCACGAATTAGAAATTAAACTCATTGAGAGAATCTGTGATAGGTCCGAAACTTGAATAAGTGGATTAATCGTTATGCTCATCTTTTCAAACTAAATCATTATAAAAACCCCCTTTTCTGAATTTGAACTCTCAATTAGGTTAATATTATTATATCAGAAGTCCTTGTGAAACAACTCGAGTTATTACCCCTGTTTACATTTATATTTTCAATTGTATTTGACCCGTGTGCGACAACGGATCACAACTCTAACACAATATGCTTTTGGTACTTAATTCACAAAATGAAATAAAATTGGGTTAAATGCTTCAGCAATTTAACACCAAATATACTAAAATTGCATAATTTAGAGTTTAAAATTAAGGATCTTACACTTTCAACATTCCCTTTTTTGCTTTTAAGGTGGCTAGGATACTCATGGTACAAGTTTCATATTCCTCTATCTTAATTGTACATTTAAAACACAATCAGACAGTTATAAAGATAAAATGACCTTTTTAGGGGAATAACATGGCAATAATCGCATGTCGCGGCATAGTGATGTCAATTCAATTAATGGGGTTCATTTTTATCCTTCTCCCCTTTAGTGAAATTAATAGCATGACTGAAATTATGTAATGAGACCATAGCAAATATATCTATGAATGAACTACAATCATATATTCATGGTTTATGATATTGTCGTAGCAATATGATAAATGCTTTAGAATCATATTAAATTAACATTAAAGATCACAAGGGACTTGATACTATCTCTATTGTTGACCTCGCCTTTGTGACATACGGAAAAACCTAGTCAATGTATACACTATTATGTGTAGTCAAGGTTTTTCTTTCAATGGTCCTCAAAGGTTCATAGAAGATTTGACAATTTTCTTTAGATTGATGCATTTTTCCATGACATTGAAGTAACAAACGGTTGCAATGAAAACTCAACATCAACGACACAACTTTTGATTGTTTTCTTGTGGTGAAAAACCAATAAAGCATTCACATGACCTAGAAGTAAGAGGTGGATGATGTGTGACACCCTAAACTCCAAATTGAAATATAAACAATGCACAAGTTTTGAAATTGATTCATAGCGGTTTTAAATAAGAGTGTAAAAATTTTCTTTTAAAATATAAGGCTTAGGACACCACACTTACAGTTACAAAAGAAACGCTTATATAAAATTTCTAAATCAAAAATATTTTAATATCGAATATAGCTGAGATTTATTAAACAAATATTTATGACATCAAAATATTTTCTAAACTTAGAAACAATTAATTTTCATCTTCAAATAAAAGATTAAAAGATAGCATAATTGATCGATAAAGTTTACAAAATACAAATTAGTTCAAAACTTGATAAAAATACATCAGATGACTCACACCTGATATAACCTATCAAAACATGGATCACCAACCAATAATTTAAAATAACTACTTTTTTGCATATGCGCACATACAAACAACGAATGAGGTGAACTTCGAAAATATATAATAGTATAAAATAATCGAGGATAACATGTAAAACATCATTAAATATTGTACCAAATCAAATAACAATTAACAAGCATAATCAAAGTAAAACATCCATACAATCCACAACATCAAGGTAAGTCAACACACAAATCATGTAATGTTATGCATGCTCTTATACTTTAGGTTCCTCTTCATTCTTTGGTACCATTCTACTCTTAAGTATTTTTTAGGAAACTTCATACTATGCCACCACGCAAGTGGGTGAATAAATCAAATTGGTCAGTCCTCATAGATCCTCTAAACTCAACTCAAGACACATATATGCGAAAGTTGAGGTAAACATGTGTCATGGTTGCTCCCGGCATTTGGGGGGTGTAAGACCCTTAATTTTAAACTCTAATTTATGCAATTTTAGTATATTTAGTGTTAAATTGCTGAGGCATTTAGCCCAATTTTAATTCATTTGGTGAATTAAATACCAAAAGCATATTTTATTAGAGTTTGTTATATATTTATTATATCTATATATTTTTAGACCCGGTTGAAATTATTCGTCGAAGAATAATTTATTTACCGGACTGTTTTGTTAAAAATATCTCTGGTTGTTGAAGATTGTACCTGTCAATTGAGTTACGACAAGGAAAGATATTTTTATCAAAATAGTTGGAGATGTGAGTAATGTGATGTGTGTATGTTGATTTTTGTTGTTTGGGTTTATATATATATATATATATATATATATATATATATATATATATATATATATATATATATATATATATATATATATATATATATATTAATTGAAAAATTAGTAATATATATATATATGGTGTGGTTTTTCGAATAAACCATTTTTTCTATTATATTAGAAAAAATGGTTTACCACCATAATTAATTCACATAATTAGCAGGTCGCAGATTCAAACCTAGGACAAGACGTCCAACTTAATAATATTGCCATTTGTCAGTGGAGTTAAAATTTAAGAACGAAATAAACCTATTTTATCATAGTGAATTGGATATATATATATATATATATCTTGTTTTGAAAAGTAAGTTAATATATATATATATATGCATAAGTGAAGGAAGGATTGGAATTAGAGAAGTAAACATTTCCCTCCCTGGCCGTGAGATTTCTTCTTCTTTCTTTCTGTTTCATGAGAAAACCGTGTTGGTGGGTTTCAAAACCGCCAAACACAAAACCTCACTTCTCAACTAGATCTAGGCTCTCATTCGAGAAGTGGCAGAAATGAAAGTTGCTCCTTGCCACGTTGCGGTGCTAGTGAGCTAGTTTTCGAAGCGACGTCGCGAGCAAAGTTTTTATCGGAATTAATCGCGGTGCCGTAATCGGTTGTTAGTGCTACCGTTGAGGTAAGGGTTCCTTCCAAATTTTTAGCTTGCATATAGGACTCTATATGTGTATTTGTGGAGTTTGATTTTGATGGAGTTTATGTGTGAATTTGGGGAAAAGGAATTTAATGGATTTATGTGAGTTGTGGAAAAGAAATTTGGTGGTTTATGTTTAACACTTTGGAGTTTTGATTTGGTGTGTTATGGTTGAAAATTTTGGAAAATAAATTTGATGTGTTTGACATGTGCTTTATGTTTGAAAATGTGGGGTGTTGCATTAATGCAATTTATGTGTGGTTTTTGTGTAAAATGAATTGATGAGATTGGTTTATATGGTGATTTGAATTCAATGTGAATGGTGAATTAAATCTCATGTGATTGAGGAATATATGTTTGAGTATGCTCTGTGTTGAATTTGAGAAATCATTAGTGTTAAATGAGGATTAAAAATGAGGAATCTTTTAATAGCTGCATTTACTTAATGGTTGTGGTGTTAAGAGTCAGAGTATGCTCATGCATTTCATAATACATGGTGACCGGATGGGCCATGATGATAGTGGTGACCGGATGGACCAAGGGATGATGCCATGTGAATTGTTGGTTCATCTTATCCTTACGGGGATTATTGTGTCGTGCTGATCTGTGAGAGATTGCACTTTAATAAATGGTGCTGGTTTGTGAGCGACTGCACCTTGGTAATTAGTACATCGGCCTGTGAGAGGCGGTACAATTACAATTTAGGCCCCTTCGAGGAGGGTTTTGGTGAAATTCTGGAATCATGTGCATTGGCATATACGCAATGCATTAAGGTATTTGGCACGCGAGTCATGTTTGATATATTATGATGGTGGTGTATACATACTTGATTGTTGTGTGTGATTGTGTTGTATTTAATGCTGGTGATTGATTGATTTGGTGTTGAAGGTGTTAGAATGATTTTGAAGTGTTTTCAAAACTAAAAATTTGTTATTTTTCCAGCTGTATTCGAATACAATAGGGTTGTAGTCGAATACAGATACGTTGTTTTTGCCTCTGACTTGCGTATTCGCACTTGTATTTGACTACGAGGACGTTGTAGTCGAATACAGATCTCAAAGTTTTGCCACTGACTTCGCATTTGTATTCGAATACAAGGATGTTGTAATCGAATACAACAATTGCAGGATTTTTCACTGTTTTCGCATCTGTATTCGAATACAAGAAGGCTGTATTCGAACACAGTTGTGCTGGTTGTGCTGATTATGCTGTTTGTGCTGTTTTTGCCTGTTTTCGCATCTATATTCGAATACAAGGAGGCTGTATTCGAATACAGTTGTGCTGTTTGTGCTGTTTTTTTTGTTGTTGTTTTCGCATTTCTATTCGAATACAACAGGTCTGTATTCGAATACGACAGTGCAGTTTGGTCCAAAACATCATTTTTCAACCTTGTTTATGCATGTTTAGAATATGCAAACGCTTTCTAGATGTATGTTAAGTTGAAAGGTGTTTTTGTGCATTTAAAATTTAAATGCTATGTGGTATTTGTTAATTTCAATTGGTGACCCTTTACAATTTTGTGGAAATCTGGGCTTTGCCCTCAGATGAGAACCAGGGTCGTTCTAAGGCGTAGCACAACGATGGGTTGGTTTTGTGACTAAAAGTATTGGGGCTTGATGCCGCTCGTGGATTCTTAGTACCCAGTCACCCTTAGTTAGATTAATGATCAGCTTAGGATTTTATTTAAGAACCTTATTTTCCCTTTCTTATTTCAAGGTTGTTGTCGCAAAGGGAACTTACGTATTTGAAACAAGTTATTTTAGCTGATGTATTTTATATTTGGATAATTTGGATTTTCGTTCCAAAAACTATTTCCGCTGTTTGTAATTATTATTGACTTTGTCGTTGTGTTACGGCTTAAATATTTTATCCAAAAGTATTTCCTTATTCATGGATTTGATTATCAATTTAGTTTTTTTTTTTTAAAAAAAAAAAATTACACCTTCGCTGTTAAAAATCGAGGTCTTACAAGGGGCTACCCCAAGTCCCATAGGTATTCTCCACCAAAATACCTCCAAGGTCTAACAATGTTGGCATAAGGCTCAACAGCATACCCCGTGATCAGGTTTATTCAGGTTTACTTCCCCAACACCACTTAACTTGCCAAACCCTACCTATATGATGACAAGATATTCTTCACGTCAAATACTCTTAACATCCAATTCCTCCTCTCGTTGGTCTAGGCTACTCACTTCATTAAGAGCACCATCTCTAGCATGGGTCGGAACTACTAGTAATCCATTGTTTAAGGGGTAACATCAATATATATATATATATATATAGACACACACACACACACACACACAACACAATTCCATAATATCAAAGTGGTTTCTCATACACTATCGTCACATAATCTCACATCATACAATTCAAGGGTATATCATATGAAAAGTCAATGTATTTCAATATTAATCAAGTTAATAATACCACAGGTCATCAACTAAGCACCACCATTTCGTATTTTCATAGTCATACTTTACATTCAAATCAATCATCACATTATACAAGACTCCTAATTACTCTCTGTTTTATGATCTTTTATGTTATATTACATTCTAGCATTTATTCACTTGAAATTCTTTACTCACCAATCTAAATCAAAAATTTGTCAACCACATAAGTATTCCCTCACAAATAGCATTACAAGATCATTTGAACATATCGTACAAATTGCAACACAAGTATACATAATTCATTACATTTTACTTGAAACAATATCAAAGATATTTATAAATAAACATTGTACAAAATACATCAAATACACAATTTTAAAATAATTCTACTGGTACACATTCATCAAAATTAAATCAAACAACACCCTATAATAGTTTCTAATTCGTGTTTTAACCTCACTAAATCCCATGTATTCTCGTTAGTCAATTACTACCCTTGTCCTATATATAAGAGGAAGTTGGCCATAAAATGTTGGTCAAAAAGTGCTAACAAAGGTCCATCAAAGAAGAAAAATATTGTTGTTTCGTTGTTCTTTCAAAAGAATAAAGGATTGGATATGACAAACCAATGTGGCCAATCACAATCGCATAGTCGCAGGAAACATAACTCATGGTGGCACACCGTTGGAGAAGAACATGAAGTTTCGATTTTTAGTTGAGGGGTATATATAAAGATGGGAGGGAATTTGTTTATCTTGCTATTAGAAAATGAACCAAACAAAATTGGAGAATGTTAGGTTAGTCTATTGCCGCACACCTCGGAGAGAACATTAGGCTGCATGTATTTCAGGAGAATAAGGAAATAGGGGTAACTAAATGTGTGTCAGCATGAATTTACTAGGAGAGAGGTGTTGGGTTTAGCCCATTATAAAATATGTCAATAAGTACAAATCAAATAAATAAATGTAAGTAGAAAGAACCAAAAGCACTAGAGTTTTTATTTATTTATATGTTTCAAAGCAATATTTCTTTTTCTTTTTAATTCTAAATAACATTCTAGCACTTCTTTAGATAAAATATTATACTTAAAATAACAATATTCCAACATAAGTATTTAAAAAAAATATTAAATAATGATGATAATAATAATTCTATTAAAATATTATAAGGTTAACATTATGAAGGTATAAATAAATTACTTAAAATTTGATTACACCACATATATAATACAAATATTTTAAATCAATAAATTCGTCTCAATATAATATAAATAATTTAATTAATTTACTAATGTAAAGACACAAAGGCAAACGCATAGAATTATCACACTGCGAAAAAAATACATATAATACTAATTTTGTTATGATGTTAATAAAAGGTATACTGCAATAACCCAGTTAATTAAAAACCTAATAAAATAAGGATTTTTAAATGTTAACATGATTAATTTAGAAATAGGAAATTTTAGTTACAATAAGAGGGGACAAAAGAAGTAAAATAAGTAATGTCCAAGGGTTAAAATGTGAAATTTCTTCCATTTTTCTCACTTTTATGCTTTCCCAGGAACTTGTTGGAAAAAACACATTTTTCTCTCATTTTGTTCTTCCCGCAACCAACTTTGAAGAACACAACTCGTACACTGTTCACCATCTTCCCAAATTATCTAATTCTTATTCTCTTCCAAAAGTTCCAAAAACAGTAGCTCAATTAACCCCATCAGACCTGTTCTAACTTCTTGCAGGCAAGGTTTCACTCTTCAACTCTCAATAAACCATCAAATCTTGATCGGGTGAGGAAAAACAACAACAAGGGAAAACTGAAGCTGAAGAGGAAGAAACTGAGAAGAAGATAGTCACTCTAATTAACCCAAAACAAAGAGGAACCATCTCATAAAACAGGGAGTTATGTTACATGAACTTCTTTTAGCTTGAGGGTGCAAGGAATTTATTCACTAAAATTCTTTACTTCTTGTCAGAAACGATTTTAGGGGCATTACGAGTTAGAGGAATATGGAATTTTTAGCATATAGGTGTTTTGAAATGGCACCCAAATGATTTTAAAATGTCATGCATATTGTTTGTTTGATCATTGCATGATTGTTGTGTTAGAAATATAGGAACTCTTAGGGTTTTGAGTAAAGAATTGTAGTTTAATGTTTGAATCACGTCACTAAAGCAAACGTGTGTGCCTTGGATGCTCTTTCACCCTCGCCTCTGTAGTTTTGCCTCTGGGTGTCATTATGTAACTTTTGGTTTTTTGCCTCTAGGTGTCATTTCTATTTTTCTACCTCTGGTGTTGTTTCCTATTTGCTGCTTATGATCCAATCTTCCTCTAATCATGCTGCCTCTGGTCAGAGTTTTCCTCTTGTCATGCTTTTATGTTTTTCAAGTTTAAGAAGAAAGAATATTATAAGTTAAGCTTTTATGAAAATTAAAGTTGAAAGTTTTAACTGGAGATGCATAATGTCTTCATGTTTTGTACATACTTATGAATAAAATTATTTGAAACTACCCATCCCTTTATTTTCAGAGCTCACTGAGATTTTTCATCTCATCCCTTTATTTTTTATTAGCAATTCGAGGATCATGAGATACGGATTTTGCATCAGAAGATCCGTTCGAGACTTGTTGGAAATATAATTTGACGTTTTTTATTCTATGATGTAATCATACATTTATAGTTTCTTTCCCTGATGTAATATTTTATGAATCTATTTAGCAAGTTGTAAACTATATTTATGAATGTAGTTTTCAGTTATGTATGGGGATTCTAATTTATTATTCATTGTTATTTTGCTTTATTTTTATTAAGGTGATCCAGCTGCGATATTCTAGATAGTATGTAATGGATCTTACATTTTGGTATTAGAGCCAGATCGATTGAATAGGACTATGGGTTTGTAATTATAATAGTTTTCTACTATACATTCTAATTATCATTTCACCTAATTTGAAGTCTGATCAACTTAGTATTTTGTGTATGGTATGCATAATTATGATTGAAGGATCTAGGAGTAGAGGAAGACCAAGGAGGAACTTTGCCCTAGAAGATAGTATGACTCCACCACCTACTATTGAACCCTGGGAAAGGATGATGGAAGCTATTCAAATATAAGCCACATCTACCCATAATTTGGTACAACAAATGGCAATGCAAAGAGATGGCACTCAAAATGCCAATAGGATATTCTATGATTTTCTTAAGTTGTAGCCTCCAACCTTCCAGGGCAGCCACAATCCCTCAGAGGCCCAAGTTTAGTTGGATGAGATTAAGACGGCACTTGAAGTAGTTTCCTTTATTAAAGAACAAAAAGTGGCATTTGATGTCCATCTACTGAAGGGTGAGACTATGGAATGGTTGAGGAGTGCAAGGACTTATCTTCACACTCAAGGAATCCCTGTGAATTGGGAACACTTTGAAGTGTCCTTTTTGGACAAGTATTATCCAAAACGTGCCAGAAGACAAAATGAGCTAGAGTTTGTGCACCTACAACAAGAAGACGTGTCTGTTGCAGAATATGTTATTAAGTTTGAAGAACTGGCCAAGTTTTCCCTACATGCCCAGTATGCACCCACTAAAGAATGGAAGATAAACTAGATTGAGTGGGGATTGAGGCTTGAAATCATAGGAAACTTAGGCCATATGGAGCTTACCAATTATTCTACTCTTGTACACATGAGCTACATTGTTGAAGACAATTTAAAGAAGGTATAAGAGGAAAGGCAGGTTATGTGGCAACAAAAGAGAGAGTCTTGAAAATTTAGCCAGCAGTTGAAGGTAATAACTCCTCAAGGGAAGGGAAAGCAAGTACAGACCACCAGTAAGAGCAAATAAGTGTCTTAAGTATGGCAGAGAGCATGGGGGAGAGTGCTTGGTTGGAAACCAAGTCTGCTACTACTACTACAGACAACCTGGTCATAGGGATCCTTCCTGTCCAATGTGCCAAAAACAAGGAGATTCCAACCCAAGAAAACCTAACACTGTTATAGTCTTTACCCTCGGTGCTAAGAAATGTAAGAATCACAATCTAATTACTAGTACTTGCTTCATAAATCAAACTCCTTTGACTGTCATGTTTGACACTGGTGCATCTCATTCATTCATATCCTCATATTCTATTTTGCAACTCAAATTTTTCCTTATTTGAATTACCTCTTCCCTTAGTTGTAACTACTGTAGGTAAGAATTCAATTGAAACTTCCTTAACATGTCATCAATGTCCTATTATCTTATTTGATATAATGTTTTTAATAGATTTAGTTTGCTTACCCCTTAAGAGGTTAGACATTGTACTAGGAATGGATTGGATATCTGAACATTCAATGACTGTGGTCTGCCATGGTAAAAATAGTATCATTCCCCCAAGTAGTCCTTAACCAGAGCAACAAGAACTTCCTCCCCTATCCAAAACTTTCCACCTTTTCCAATATTTAAACAATAGGGGTCAAGGCATACGGTTACTGTTATCCTCTTACTTAGGGTCAGAAGTAGAATTATCAAATATTCTAGTGGTCAGTGAGTATGAGGATGTTTTTCTTGAAGATGTGACATCTCTACCTCTAGAAAGAGAAATAGAGTTCTCTATAGACTTGACTCCTGGAACATGATCAATCTCCATTTCCCCTTATAGGATGTCCCCCTTAGAGTTGAGTGAGCTGACAAATTAGTTGGAGGATCTGATCAGCAAGCAATTCATCTGACCAAGTGTATCACCTTGAGGAGCCCATGTGCTATTAGTGAAGAAAAAGGATGGTAGTATGATGCTTTGCATAGATTATAAACAATTGAATAAGGTAACCATTAGGAATAAATATCCTCTACCAAGGATAAATGACCTTTTAGACCAATTAAGGGGAGCTACTATGTTTTCCAAGATTGATATGAGATATGGATATCATCAAATCAGAATAATGTTAGAGGATATCTCCAAAACAACCTAAAGAACTAGGTATGGGAATTATGAATTCTTAGTCATGCCTTTTGGGGTACCTAATGCCCCAGATGTATTTATGGATTACATGAATAAGATATTTAGACCCTACCTTGATAAATTTGTATTCATATTAATAGATGACATTTTAGGCCTTGTGATCACTAAGGGAGGAGTGGTAGAGGATCCCAAAGTAGAGGCAATTTTGGAATGAGTACAACCTAAGAATGTAACTGAATTCGGGAGCTTCTTAGGATTGGTAGGGTACTATAAGAGATTCATTAGAAAAATTTCCCAAATTGCCTTACCTCTAACATGGTTAGCTTGGAAAGATTACCCTTTTGTGTGGGATCATGAATGTGAGAAAAATTTCCAAACACTCAAAACCAAATTGACCATTTCCTCTGTGCTGACCATCCCTAATCCAACTTTAGGATTTAAGGTATTCTGCGATACATCATTAAAAGGTCTAGGTTGTGTACTGATGCAAAACAGTTCAAGTAGTGGCTTATGCCTTAAACCAACTGAAACCACATGACGAGAATTACCATACTCATGACCTGGAACAAGATACCATAGTATTTTCCCTAAAGATCTAGAGACATTATCTGTATGCAGTACATTTTGGTGTCTTCAGTTACCATAAAAGTCTAAAGCACCTATTTGATCAAAGGGAACTTAATATGAGGCAGATGAGGTAGGTGGAATTCTTGAAGGATTATGATTTTGAGCTAAGATACCACCTCTGCAAGGCAAATGTAGTAGCAGATGCCTTGAGTAGGAAATCACTACATATATCACATGATGATTCAGGAACTGATATTACTAGAAAACTTTAGAGATTTAAATATAAAGATGACACCTATTCGAGGGGGTATTCTTTTAAACTAGTTGGAAATAACCAGTTATCTTAAAGATCAAATCAGGTAGTCCCACGAACTAGATGGGGAGTTACAATCTAAGAAGGATCAAGAGAAACTTTCAAGGATGATGTGACTACCTTTGTTGCCTAGTGCCTGACTTGTTAAAAGGTAATAATACAACATCAGAGGCCAGCAGATCTACTGCAAACTCTGGACATACCTGAATGGAAATAGGATTCTATTTCCATGGACCTTGTAGTGGGATTACCTAATACCTAGTCAGGGTATGATTCCATTTGGATAATTGTAGACAGATTGACTCAGTCAACCAATTCTTATTTGTTAGGACTATTTACAACGCCCATAAGCTAGCCAAATTATATATAAAGTTGGTAGTAAGATTACATGAGCTACCTCACATCATAATATCATATAGGGACCCCAAATTTTCCTCCATGTTGTGGAAAGCCTTCCAAAAGTCTTTGGGGACTAGGTTACACCTCAATACTACTTATCATTCCCAAGCTGATGGCCAAACTAAAAAGACCATCCAATACTGCTTATCATAATCTGAACACTTCAGCAGAAGTAGTATACAAGTTTGGTTTTCAGAAACAAGTAGAAACCACCAGAAACATCACTAATGTTTTGGCTGTATTAATTTCATTCTTCAATTATTTGATTTATATTATGTTTTATCACAAACAGCTTGATGTTAAAAAGTCAAAGCAAGTTGAGGATACTGCAACTTTACTGGAACTAGAGGAAGTAGATGCAAACATATTAGAATATGACAAATCTTCAGATGATGAATCTGATCAAGTTAGAATCAGTCAAGATAAGTGAAAAGGAAGATCTGGATGGAAGTACAAGACATCTCATCTCATTGGAACTTCAAGTGATCCTTTGATAATCAGATCATCATTAAAAGATACCACTTTGTTTGGCTCACTCTCGTCAATTAAGCCTACCATTGTTGATGAAGCATTGGTAGATGATGGACGAATTCTTGCAATGCAAGAAAAGTTAAATGAATTTAAGAGGAATGTTGTTTAGGATCTACTCCCTAGATCAAAGAAGAACATTATTAGAACCAAGTGGGTTTTCATAAACAAGCTAAATGAAAAAGGTGAAGTGTTCAGAAACAAGGCAAGACTTGTCGCACAAGGCTATAGTCAGCAAGAGAGCATTGATTACACTGAGACATTTGCTCTAGTGGCCACGTTAGAAGCTATTTGTATTCTACTTTCTTTTGCTGCAAATAATAACATTACATTATTTCAAATGGATGTTAAAAGTGCTTTTCTAAATGGTTATAGGGGTGAGAGAGTTGTTGTCATTATGGGACTGATTTACATTAGTTCTAGTTTGTGGCTGAATTGGCACAAATTTTGGTTCAAGGATTCTAGCTCTCATTGAGAGGATGTTACAAATCAAGTCCTATATCAGTAAAAGTGTGTGAGAACACTTTGACTAATTTTCATCAATTCTAATAACTCTCTATTGAGAGGATTTTTTATCCATTATTTTCTTTGATATGTTCTTGGCTTGTTTAGAATTTTTCCTTAACACATTGCTTTTTTATTTTCTCTCTCACTCGTTATTGACTTGAGCAAGTTCTTCTTAAATAGAAAGAAGAAGTGTCTGTTGAGAATATTACCATTGGAGATCTTCAATCGTCATTTAAGGCAGATCAGTCTTTAATATGTATCCATATATATCTTCGTGAATAATTCTACGTATCTTGGTATAAACTATATAAGTCTTTAATATGTATCCACATATATCTTTGTTTAGTATATTATATTTTCCTTGTTCATCAAAGGATGTAACTTATATCAGAACACATATGTGTAACGTTTTAATATGAACTACATAACTCAATACTTCTTTTTTCTATATTACAACTTGGTCTATTAGTAGACATAGTTACTTGTTTATTTGGTGATAATATTCTTTGTGTTTATAAACAGTTAGATTATTATCTCTAATTTACTTGTAATTTATGTTACCTTAAAATAGATAGTCAAAATCTTTGGCTTCTAACTTAATCTGCACACTTAGCAAATATAGCTAGGCGATAATTGTTCTTTATTTATTTGATGGGAGAAAAGTTTAAGTTCCAAAATATGACCCTCAAGGATGGAGGATTTGTGGGATTTCGAGGAAACAAAAATGGTAAGATCATAGGGTCTGGCACAATAGTGAAACCGAATGAATCGGAGGAAGTAACGAAAATTCCCTTTGACGAATCAGAAGAGGTACTTGACAATACAAGAACAAGTAATGAGGAACCATTTACATGCCAAGGTCATCAAGAATCTAAACCTGGATGGAAATACAAATCTTCATATCCAGAACCCTTGATCATTAGAAATTTAAGTGATCTTTTGCAGACCAGGTCTGCTCATAAGGAAACATCTTTCTCCGGAGTTTTATCTGAAATCAAGCTTGCAACAATAGACAAAGCTCTATTGCATGATGGATGGATTATGGCCATGCAAGAAGAACTAAATCAATTCAAATGAAATTATGTATGGGATCTTGCACCCAAGCCGAAAGAAAAGAAGTCGATTGGAACCAAGTAGGTTTTAATAACCAAGTTGAATGAGAAAGGAAAGTAGTAAGAAATAAATTTAGACTCGTAGCTCAAGGCTATTGTCATTAGGAACCTATAGATTACATTGAAACATTTTCTCTCGTGACAAGGTTAGAAGCAATCATAATTTTAATTTCATTTGCAATTTTTAATAAGATTATTTTATATCAAATGGAAGTGAAAATTGCATTCCAAAATGGTTATATAAATGAGGAAGTGTATGTCAAACAACCTTCGGGCTTTGAGGATAGTGGATTCCCAGACCGCTTTTAAATTAAAGAAATCCATGTATGGTCTCAAACAGGCTCCCAAAGCTTTGTAGAACGAGAAACATAAGAAATGAAGGGTTTGAATTATATTTTCTTTTAAGAATTCAGTATGTATCATGTAGTTTCGTATCAAATCTTCTGAGATTGATTCGCCATTAAAAACTTATCAAAATGAATTCTTATAATTGAATTATTGTATCTTGGTACGAATATAATTAGTTATCTTTAGAGCATTGACTATCATCAGAGCATTGTCTTCCATAATAGTGTTGTCTTTCATCAGAGCATACATTATTAGCCATAGTCGAACAATCAAATTATTGATGTGGTTATTAGAGGCAGACAATCATATACTTGTTGTAGTAATCAATAAAGAAAAATCAGAGCATTGCTTGTATTTGCTAGAATTACTAAAGGTGCATTTACCAGACTTAACATAAGGAATTAGAACCAGAGTCTTGGTGTTCCTTTATCTTATAAAATGTAAGATCATATAAAATGCACTTGATATGGGAATTGCACACTTAATCAGAACATCAGTGTTGGAACCAAATTGGTTTTCCTCTTGTGATTTTGATGTTAGCAAATATATTTTATGAGAAAAATTTGTTTGGACTAATGGTTTCATTAAGTGTACAGTAATTAGAACAAGAAAATCAAATGAAATTATTAGAGAAAGCGATCAGAGGAAGTTACCAAAGGAAGTGAGTAGAGGAAGTGACCAGAGGAAATGACCAAAGAATGAGATCATAGGAACACAAAAGCATGTGTTTGCCTCTGAAAGCTACATGCCTCTGAAGAAAAGACTTAGCCAAATAAAAATATATGAATATTAAAGAACATGCCCGAATCCATTCCCGTTCCAATCAATCAAGAGTATGAAGGAAGATTCACGTGAATAAGTTTTTGAACGCAATATGAAATTAGATACGATTCATAATTATAATTGAAGTAAATATTTGACCAAGGTGGAAAGAAGATATGGTCAAAATATTCTTCACAAGAAGATTCTAGAAATGGAGCGAGCCGAGTAGGGATTCCTGATGAGAATTAATTGACCATATTTACTGAGTCGATCCACCACCATTAATAGCGCGTCAAATCCCTTGGCCTTAGGCAAGCTCAAATGAAGTCCATACTAATGTCTTCCCAAATTTAATTCGAAATCGGTAATGGTTGGAGCAGCCCCTCCGGAGATGATGCTTGATACTTACTTCGTTGGCAAATGTGGCATGCAGAAACGTAGTCGTAAACTGTTATTTTCATGCCAATCCAAAATAACAATTGAGCTAGTCGTCTGTACGTGCGAAAGCCCATAATGACCTTCTAATGGAGAGGTATGAAAATCATGCAACAACTTGGGTATCCAACTATATTTTGGTTTAAGAACCAATCTTCCCTTGTAATACAACCTTCCATTTTCCAAAGTATAGTTGCCATGTGACTCTGGCCTCTCCTTTAATTTTTCACATATTTTATTTAGCACAGGATCCTTTTTAACCTCTTCATCTATGAGGTTTGAATCCTGCCAAAGGGGTCTAGTCACCACTTTTAACTCTAATTCTTCATATTTTCTCGACAAGGCATCAACAACTCTATTGGTGCTTCCCTTTTTGTAGATAATATCAAACTCATAACCCAATAATTTGGCTAACCAATTTTGTGGATTTTGTGTGGTGATTCTTTGTTCAAGGAGGTACCATAAAATTTTCTAATTTGAGTAGACTATAAACTTCCTCCCAATCAGGTATGGCCTCCAATGGTGAATCGATAAGACCAATGCCATCAACTCTTTTTCATAGACAGATTTGTTAAAGGAAGAATTTGTCAGTGCTTTGCTAAAAAAAGCAATTAACCTCTTGTTTTGAGTAAGCACAACGCCAATCCCTCGCCCAGACGCATCACCCTCAATGCTGAAAGTTTGATCAAAATCAGGCATAGTCAACACCAGAGTTGTTGTCACCGCCTCTTTAAGCTTCGTGAAGGCTACTGTACTATCTAAATTCCACTGGAAATTCCCTTTTTTCAACAAATGAGTCAAGGGACACGCTATCATCCCATAGTTTCATAAGAATCTCCGATAATACCCAGTCAATCCCAAAAACCCTCGCAAAGCTTTGATTGTTTTAGGAATTGGCCAATCTAAAATAGTTTCCACCTTTTTAGGATCCATAGACACTCCTTTTCAGAAATGAGGTTCCCCAAGTATCCTATTATGGTCTGCCCAAATTCACACTTCTTTAAATTGACATAGAACTGTTGTTGTTGCAGAATATGTAATATGCGCTTCAGGTGGCTCAAATGTTCCTTCCAAGACTTACAGTAAATGAGGATGTCGTCAAAGAAAACTAATACAAACTTTCGAAGATATGACTGGAAAGTATCATTCATGCCGCATTGAAAGGTGGTTGGGCGTTGGTTAAACCAAACGGCATCACTAAAAATTCATAGTGACCTTCGTGGGTTCGAAAGGCTGTTTTGTAGACATATGCTTCATGCATCCTTATCTGATGATATCCCGACCTCAAATCTATTTTTGAAAAATACATTGCCCCATTCAATTCATCCAATAGTTCTTCGATAATTTGAATGGGAAACTTATCTGACACAGTAGCCTTGTTTAAAGCGCAATAATCGATACAAAATCTCCAATTGCCTTCTTTCTTTTTAACCAAGATAACTGGGTTTGAGTAAGGACTGTTACTTGGTCCGATTATTCTAGACTTAAGCATATCACCAACCTATTTTTCGATCTCGTCCTTCTATAAATGAGGGTACCGGTAAGGCCTAACATTAACTGGATCAACACTTGTTATGATGGGTATTTTATAATCTGTGTCACGGTTAGGGGGCAGCCTAGTAGGTTCAGCACAGACACCTTGAAACTCATCCAGAATCTGTTGTAACTCCTTCCTCTGTGATTCTGGAAGTTGCACTTTAACCTCTTGAGGTGTCTCTTTTGTTTCCAAACCCCACAATAATGAAACTGCTTCAATTTCGGTCATTTTCATGAGGGCTTGAGGTGAAACCAGCGCCTTGGATAACGTTGGATCACCCTTAATTTCTACCACAGCTCCTTGTGCCATAAATTTCATAGTGAGGGTTCTCCAATTTACCTTGACCTCCCCCAAGGTTGCCAACCAAGCCACACCTAATATTAAATCCACTCCTCCTAATTCGAACAAAAAGAAATCTTCAATAGCTGTGTAGCTTCCCATCTGAATCTGAATTCCTTTGCATTATCCATGGGTATCCTTCCCTTGTCTATCCCCTAATCTGGTGGTGTATGCGACCGTTAGTTCGACGGACAATCCCAAACCTTTCACCAATTGCAACTTCATAGTGTGAGTTTGTGTCATACCCCCTGCAGAACATCTAGACAGGTCCATACCTTTGCATTATGGTCCCTCATTTAATTCCTCTTCTTCTTCAAAGTCCTTCTTCATCTCAACATGGACCAGCTCTCCCTCTTCATTGATTTCCTCATTTTCTGTTAGCAGAGTTACACGCAAACTACGCTCTTTGCAACAATGACCAGGCCCAAACGATTGATTGCAACAAAAACACTTTCGTTCCTCAAGTCTCTTCAAATATTCTGGATAAGGAAGGTTTTTAACGCCTCTATTCCGACTCTCCCTAGTACCTCCAACTTGATTTGAGCCACTGCGCGATGCCCCATAACCATTCCGACCAGATTCCATGAATGCAACATTTTTTCCAGCAGTCAAGTTGGCCCGAACCACACTCGACCCGATTCCTTGGTAGCGCGACCCGATTTTCTTGTTGCGATTCAAATCGTACTCCATATGGCGCAATTCCCTATGTGATTTTTCCACGTCTCTTGCCACCTCCATTGCTCGAACTAGAGTTCTTGGGTCATTGGGTCGAACAAGGCCTCGAAGCCCTTTTCGCAACCCATTCATAAAATAACCCAGCAGTTGTTCTTCGGGGACCGATTTCGCTTGCGCGGTGAATAACTCGAACTCACGAATGAATTCATCCACACTTCCACATTGTTTCAAACACGCATGAAGTCCAAAACAGACATGCGATGTCCCCTCCAAAACGACGCAAAAGTGCCTCGGAGAATCCCTCCCAAGTCGCGTTCTTGTTCTTGTCTATCTAGAGCTAGAACCAATGCAAGGCATCGCCCTCCATGCTAATATGTGCAAGATTTAATCTTTCTTAGATTTTTATTTTCTATATCGTAAAGAACTTTCTAGCTCTGTTCAACCAACCAAAGGGATCAATTCCTTCAAAAGTGGGTAATTCCACTTTCTTTAACCACAAACGTGAGGCTGGCTTTTCTTCCTCTTCTGATTCCCCCTCATCGAATCTTGCTCAAAATTCTTCACACTCTTCTCCGATTCTAATATCTTGGACGATTCTTGGGTCTTTCTTTTGGTTGTTATGATCAATTCTTGCATTGCACTTCTCAATTCTTCACTGCCCTCCTTCAATTGTCCCATCTCTGTTCGCATTCCAAGAAAGGTTGTTTCATGCTCCCTGGTCCATTTTTCCATTGCTGTCATACGTGATTCCATGGTGCTTCCCATGGTTGTTGATAATCCGGCAAGTTGGACCAATTGTTAGGTTCCTATATATAACTCAATAGCGAAAAGGAATTGTTCTTCCCTGATTTTTATTGATTGAAAGAAAATGATACACAAGAGCGGATACGCTCCTACAATGGTATAAACCACTCAATTTCTAATTTTGCCAAAGATCATTTCAAAGGGGTGGAAGCCTTTATTTATAGGTTGATTATACAAGGGATGTGATCCAAGAGCACTACCTAACAACTAACCACCTAACTATAAAACACTAACTACTAACAACTTAACCATAAAACAGAAACATCATTATTTCCTATTGTTTTTCCTGTGATAAACAAGTAAAGGTTTATTCCTATTTATATTTTCATTATTCCTATCAGATATTCCCTTGAATCTCAACGTGTTTGGTGTTCCTAAATATACGGTTCTTATCAGTTGTGAATAATTCAAAACATACCTAACACATCATATTTTACAAACAACCAATCATAATTAAAATATCAAAATAAACACATTCTCTTCCTTCCTATTTTTCTTATTTATAAACAATCTTTCTCATCTCTCTCTCAATCTCTATTATTATTAGTTTCCATAAAAGGGAAAACTATAAAGAAAATTGAAGAAACAAAATGAGGTAAAGACATCCATCTAAAATCATCATAAAGAAAAGTAATAAATTTAGAAGAAAAGTAGGTAGATCAACAATATTAAAATCTCCACTGAAACTAAAGTTAATCAACTAGTTTGCACACTGATTAGTCTCTCAATAATTATTATTATTATTATTATTATTATTATTATTATTATTATTATTATTATTATTATTATTATTATTATTATTATTATTATTATTATCATCATCATCTTATATATATATGTGCGTGTGTGCGTGCGCGTGCGCGTGTGCGTGGGTGCGTGTGTGCGTGGGTGTGTGTGCCTGTGTGCGTGTGTGTGTGTATGTGTGTGTGTCTTGCCCATGTTCCTTCGTTATTTTCTCTCTAAAACCCAAACTTCACGCAATTGGCATCGTCTCTTTCGTTCTTCACTCCAAACCCCACGTAGGTGTTTCTTGCCCATGTTCCTTCGTTATTTTCTTTCATCATCTCTCTAAAACCCAAACTTCACGCAATTGGCATCGTCTCTTTTGTTCTTCACTCCAAACCCCACATTGGTTCTCTCTCGGTTAGATCATGGCATATGTTACTGCTTCATTCGACATTATTCTTATTTCTCACTTTTAGTTTACAACATAGTTGAATAGTATAGAAAGTTTTAGTTGATAGTTGGAAGAATAGTAGTAAGTAGCGTGAAGTATAGAGCAAGGAATAGTTTGTATTGCACTTAAATTACTTGCTTAAACGAGTATTGGTTGCCTATTATAGTTTTGTGGAAGTCAAATTCTAGACACTTCCTTCTAGATTCTTCATGACATTTCTAATACAAATGTAATAATTATTTATTCTATGAACTATCCAAATATTCTTGAAAAGTCTAGGCATGCACATCATAAATTAATAATTAATATACTCTCTCTCTCTCGATTAAATCTTAACGTTTCATGACAGTAATTCAATAAAATTTTCAAATTAAAAGAACTGCATTCGTAATTTAATATATCTTAATGACTAATAGTGCAAACAAATTAGAATACGAAATTAGGAAAAAAAATAAACTTAAATGGTCTAAACTATAATTTAGTTAAACTTAAGAGACTAAAAGTTCATTTTTTTGCTTATATTATAAGAGAAAATGCTTATTTTTATTTTTTAGATTATTTAATTAATCAAATTTTATGATTGGTTGTTTGTAAAAAATGACATTTAGATGCGTTTGTATGTAACAATTTCTAGTTAGTTGTTTGTGCTTGTTAAATGTCCGAGTTGGGACCTACTTTTTAAACCTCATTAGGTTGATTAAAAAGATTTATAATTAATACATAGTGGATTTGACTCTTTTATAGTGAATAATTCATATAATAAAATGAATAATATCAACCATTGATAATTAAATGAATAGTTGATATTATGCACACAGGCATGACAATGATTATGATATCAACTATTGATTCACTTATTTTACTAAATTCTTAGGTGAGTCATGTATGGTAATAGCTTGAGGATTAAAATAAATGTAAATTGATATCTTTATATTTATATTAAATTAAGACAAAATATACTTGTGTAAATTTATTTGAAAAAATGGGAGCAAATAATCTGGAATATGGATTCTTTAGTTATGGTTCAGGAGCCTCCTTCTAGTTTGTTCTCGACTCTTTTGGTTGCTGCCATGAATGTGTCCTTTATAACGACCTAGTAGTCTAGCTTTTTGGCTTTTGTTTTCTTTTTCTCGTGTAAAAAAAAAAATTAAGAACAAAATTATACTAAAGGTCGTTTATCTTTAAATAGATAAAATATATTCTCCAATCTTTAAATTTACACAAAAATAATAGATTAGTCATTTATCTTTTTTTTGTAACAAATTAGTCTTTTATCTTTCTTTTAGTGTTAAATTCGTCATTTATGTTTGTAAGCATTTATGCCAATGATCCTAATTTCAAAACATCAAAATTGAAAATCAAAATTCTCTCAATTTTCAATAAACTCATGTAATTTATAAGGGGTTTTGATTACAATAATCATAAGAACATAAGCCCTCAATCAAATTTTAGAAAAATTACTAAAAATAAGAGAATTCAAGTGAGATAGATTTTAAAGTTTTTGAAATTAAACACAAAATTCTCTCAATCTATGTCATAAAATCACATGAAAATTTATTATATTGTTCTTTATATGATTGAAATGATGTTAGGACAAAAAATAGTTCAACATTGTAATTTTTACAAACATAAATGACTAACTTGACACACAAAAAAGTTAAATAATCAATTTGATATTTTTATATAATTTAAAAGATTACATGATATATTTCACATTTTATATAATATTAAAAAATGTTGAGGTGCCAAATATTTGTATCGTCTTCATCATGGTCATTATCTTCATCATCAAACCTAGAAGAAAAACCCAAAATTTAAACAAAAAAGATAAAAATGAAAATTCCCCAATTCATAAATAAACCTTAAATTTAGAAAAATAAAAAAATATATATATAAATCCAAATCACTATGATAAAATAGGTTTATTTCGTTCTTAAACCCTAATTCCACTAACAAATGTTGATATTATTAAGTTGGATGTCTTGTCCCGGGTTTGAATCTAAGACCTCTCAATTATGTGAATTAATCATGGTGGAAAACCATTTTTTCTAAGATAATAGAAAAAAATAGTTTATACAAAAAACCACACTATCTAATATTATCTTTTGATAGATAAGTCAATGGTCAATATTAAATGTACATACATAATCACTCATGAGTGATTACAAAATCAATTTGTAATTCGTCCACTTTACTAACATATTACTTTAGAGAAGTCAAATTTATAGTTGAGTGTTGTTTTAAAAATGCTAACAACAAACTCTCTACCACACAGTACTTCTCAACACACTCTTTTCTATTGGTTGATTTTATATGGGATCCAATAAATTATGTGGAGCTCACATAAAATTGGTGAGTTCCATGTGAATTTCAACCAATAGGGAGGAATGTGTTGAGAAAATGTGTGTAAGATAGTGTATTGTTAGCACTTTTCAACAAGAAATCCATAAACTTAAAATGTTTGGTACAGGGATGGAAAAAAATTCATATTTGCGGATAAAATCCACGACGAGCATGAAACATGTAGTTTAATGAGTACTCGTAAATAAAATAAACGGATATTTTGACTACTCATTAGTTAATTGATATGGACGCAAATGTAATGGTATTTGTACTCGCAAATATGTGTACACAATAGAAAATTAATAAAATTGATGTGTTGTAATGATTTATATTGATGTATTAACTAGTTTAGTGAGTCTGTGTGTTGCACGAGATAAAAAAAAAATTATCTATATGTAAATTACAAAGTTTAAACATTATTATAATTTTAAATAAAATGATATAATAAAAACTTAATAATAACATTATTAATGACAAAAAGTTAAAATTTCATTTATAATATGATATTGAGATAAATATGACATAAAATATTTGATTCAATCACAATTGACCTCTTGAACTCAAATAAAATAAAGAATTTATATTTTGAAACTGCAAAACGGATTAGGATCATTTATGATTTATGAAATATAACTAGTTAAATAAATAAATTTGATCTCACACATTATTATTATTATTATTATTATTATTATTATTATTATTATTATTATTATTATTATTATTATTATTATTATTATTATAGCACTTGTAATTCTAAAGAAATTCTAAAAAAAATAATAATTTTACAAAAAATTTATATTTATTACAGATCCTTCAAAGTTACTTTATATAAACTTTTATTATATTTATTTTATAAATCGTAAATAATATTATATTTGTCATTAGTTAAATTCTTTAATTTATATAACACGTTAGAATTGATTTTTTCGAAATAATTATTTAAGAACTTGGTTAAAATATGTGTATATTTTATATTGTTTCTTTAAATTATTTGAGAGTTTTAATTTAGTAAAGTATGTTTGAATGAGTAAAAAAAGTAAGATTTTAATTAAATTTTCCAATTAGATTCAACACTATTTACCCACTCAAAAGGAAAAGAAGACAAACACTCCTCCACTCACTTACACAGACGTTCACACACACACACAAACACCACCAGATTTTCCATTCTCCTCATCACTCTCTACACCAAAACCAAAACCAAAACCCAAATCAAAATCTCATTTCTACACTAGCAATAAACTAACCATCCCTTCAACACTTAAACTCTTTCACCCTTCACACCATCAACATCATTACCATCTCATCCTTCTCACTCTCCTTTTCAAACAAGTCCCAAAACTATTTACATTTTTCTTCAAAAATAAAAAAGAAACCTTGCATGCAACCCAATTATTCTTCTTTCCATCATCATCAAGAAGCAAGAATTAGAGGCAAGGTTACATGAAAAACCTAAGACAGAACCTATTCCAATGATCAAGATTCAAACTAATGTGAGTTCCTTTCTTTTCCCTTTTTCGTTTTTGCATGTAGGAATGAGAGAGGTTTGGGGATAATAAAAGTTCATATTTGGTTAAATCTAATTATGGCTTAATGTTTTGGTTGATTAATTTAAATTTGTTCAGATTTTTTTTTCTCAATAAAATTAGGTATTAGCAATAAAATTGGTTAAATATTTACGTAATATTAAACATTTGATGTTTTGTATCAATTTAAAATTAGTTGATTTGGTTTACTTTTTTTAAATATTAAATAAACTGAAATTAGTTAGAAATGTGTTTTAAATAAAAGTAAAAGTTTTGATATTAAAAAGTAAGCTGTAGTTTGAAATTTGTGTAATTTGAAAAATCTTGCTTTTTTTAGCTAAAAAAAAATAAAAGTTGTTTCCACTAATATTTTCCACTAAGGGTGGACAAGACTGTGTAAATTGTTATTATTATTATTATTATTATTATTATTATTATTATTATTATTATTATTATTATTATTATTATTATTATTATTATTAATTACTACTTTAATATTTGTTATCTAGAAGAAAAAAAATAAAGCGGTTTGGGCTGATTTTTACAGAACCAGCCATCCAAGCCCAAATATCAAACCCAGTTACCTAAAATATGAATGATGGTTCCAACAATTTAGTTATTAACCATCTTTTTATTTTGTTGCAAAGTGACCTTTAATCATTAAAAATATTGTTTGTGTGTTGCAAATTGAACATTAAGTTTACTTATTCTATGTATTAATTCCTACGTATAAAAGTTTACTTTTTCAATGTATTAATTCCTACTTATAAAACTAATTTATTTTGATATTTGGTTATTCAGGTGGCTGGAAGGACCAAAGTATATGATCTTCATATGAGTATCTCAAACTACAACATAAATGAATCAAATAATAAAATGACTTTTTAAATCACAACATAAATAAGTAACACAATAAATAATCATTGCAAATTAAACTGTACTTGAAATCAATTAGCATTCATTAATATTATATAAAATTATAATATAATAATATGTTGAATAATATTAATAATAAATTTAAGTCTCAATTATTATGGTATATCAATTACTTGTTACAAGTTGATTTCTTTTCGCATACCCTTAAAAGTTGGTTTGCCTTTGATTAACGTAGTCCTTAAGTCGAGTTCAATTCAAAGTGATTTTTTTACGTCCAATTCAATGTTATTAGTCGGTGTACTTATTCAATGGTTTTAATATTATATTTATTTATAAGTTGTTGTTTCTAAGAATACAAAGAAAATGTCACTTTGAGAAATACAAAGTTGTTGTTTCTAAGAATACAAAGGAAATGTCCTAATTTGAGATCTGTAACAGGATAATTTTTCTGAAGATGTGTTCTAGAATGGCAGCTAGATGCTCTCTTTTTGGGATGTTATCCCTAGTTAATTGTTGGGTGTTGGTTAGTCTTTTTTTTTAGAGGTGGAAGTGGAAAGACTAATGTTGGATCAACTTTTATTTCATTTAAGCAAAGATAGGCGTGTAATGCTTTATATTATATACCTACCATTTAAAGTTAGTTTTTCTTTTTTAATTATTATCTAGTGGTGTCTTTTTAATTGTCACTAATCGTTTTTTGCTACAGTGGTCCACTGCATGTGACCAAATTGGTTAATTATTATCTAGTGATGTCTTTTTAATTGTCAAGAATCGTTTTTTGCTATAGCGGTCCGCTGCATGTGACCAAGTGGGTTAATTATTATCTAGCGGTGTCTTTTTAATTGTAGGAATCGTTTTTTTCTATAGCGGTCCGCTGCATGTGACCAAGTTGGTTAAGTATTATTTAGTGGTGTCTTTTTAATTGTCAGGAATCGTTTTTTGCTATAGTGGTCCGCTGCATGTGACCAAGTTGGTTAATTATTATCTAGTGATGTCTTTTTAATTGTCAGGATACGTTTTTTGCTATAGTGGGGCATTTGGTTCATATAGTAGTTGTTCTCTTGTGAGACTTATTTGTTGTTCATATGACCAAAAAAAAATCTAGACTCTTAACACTATCTCGAGCTCAACTTAACAACACTGCACTTTTCTTTTTTCTCCATCTTTGTTGTGTGTGTGTCTTTTTTTATACATTTTGAGGACACTACCGTAGCCTCTCCCCAACCTCCCACTTTCCTCTCTATTTTCCCTATTCCTGCACTCTTTGAAGCTTGTTGATGTTGATTTTTTTTTTCTAACAACCACTGCGTTTTTATTTTTTTTTATTTTTATGAAAGGCATTTTATGTTTTATGCCTTCTAAGTTGCAGAATTTCTACAATTATATCAATATTAGAGAAGAAAGAGGAATTGGACTATATAAGTCAATCTAAATTTTTTTATTTATTTTGAAGACCATCTATATTTTATTACATAGATCCATTATGTTAATTAATTTTTTTCTTCAAATACTCGTTAATTAATTAATATAATATATTACATAAAAAAACCGATATAAAATTTATATATATATATATATAGCTGAATCTGAAATTAAAACTCTATTTTAATAAGTATTTAAACTCCTTTTTATACTTTATTTTATTAATAATTACTAGTTTTTTGAATAATTATTGAATATTTTTTTTTACTAATTTGTATAATTATATTAAATTTAATAATGCAAATGTATTTCAATCATTTTCCATAATAGAAATGAAATGTCTAGCTTTAATTCATAAAAAAGGAATGTATCATTAAATAACATCCAAAATCAATTCTGATCCAAACTATTCAAATATTATTGATTTTTCAGAATAACTTTTATGTTAACATATCCAAACATAAATTAATTTATGTTCAATTCATTATTAGTCAAAATTAATTTTTGTTAAAATTTTCACTGAAACTAAAGTTAATCAACTAGTTTGCACACCGATTAGTCTCTCAATTATTATTATTATTATTATTATTATTATTATTATTATTATTATTATTATTATCTTATTTAATTTGTTTTCTTTTATATATATATATATATATATATATATATATTTATGTCTTGCCCATGTTACTCCAATATTTTCTTTCGTCATCTCTCTAAAACCAAAACTTCATGCAATTGGCATTGTCTCTTTCGTTCTGCACTCCAAACCTCACGTTGGTTCTCTCTCAGTTAGATCATGGCATATGTTACTCCTTTATCCGACGTTATTCTTATTAATCACTTTTAGTTTAGAATGTAGTTGAATAGTATAGAAAGTTTTAGTTGATAGATGGAAGGTAATAGTAGTAAGTAGTGTGAAGTATATAGAGCAAGGAATAGTTTGTATTGCTCTGAAATTACTTGCTTAAATGAGTATTGGTTGCGTATTATAGTTTCATGGAAGCCAAATTCTAGACACTTCCTTCTAGATTCTTCGTGACATTTCTAATACAAATGTAATAATTATTTATTCTATGAACTATCCAAATATTCTTGAAATTAATATACTCTTTCTCTCTCTCGATTAAATCTTAACATTTCATGACAATAATTCGATAAAATTTTCAAATTAAAAGAACTGCATTTGTAATTTAATATATCTTAATGGCTTATATTGCAAACGAATTAGAAGACGAAATCAGGAAAAAATAAACTTAAATGATCTAAACTATAATTAAGTTAAACTTAAAAGACTAAAAGTTCATTTTTTGCTTATATTATGAGAGAAAGTGCTTATTTTTATTTTTAGATTATTTAATTAATCAAATTTTATGATTGGTTGTTTGTAAAAAAATGACATGTTAGATGCGTTTGTAAGAATTTCAAGTTAGTTTTTTGTGCTTGTTAAATGTCTCAGTTGGGACCTACTTTATAAACCTCATTAGGTTGACCTCTAGGTTGATTAAAAAGATTTATAATTAATACATAGTGAATTTGACTCTTTTAAAGTGAATAAATCATATAATAAAATGAGTAATATCGATCATTGATGATTAAATGAATAGTTGATATTATGCACACATACATGACAATGATTATGATATCAACTATTGATTCACTTATTTTACTAAATTCTTAGGTGAGTCATGTATGGTAATAGCTTGAGGATTAAAATAAATGTAAATTGATATCTTTATATTTATATTAAATTAAGACAAAATATACTTGTGTAAATTTATTTGAAAAAATGGGAGCAAATAATCTGGAATATGGATTCTTTAGTTATGGTTCAGGAGCCTCCTTCTAGTTTGTTCTCGACTCTTTTGGTTGCTGCCATGAATGTGTCCTTTATAACGACCTAGTAGTCTAGCTTTTTGGCTTTTGTTTTCTTTTTCTCGTGTAAAAAAATATTAAGAACAAAATTATACTAAAGGTCGTTTATCTTTAAATAGATAAAATATATTCTCCAATCTTTAAATTTACACAAAAATAATAGATTAGTTATTTATCTTTTTTTTGTAACAAATTAGTCTTTTATCTTTCTTTTAGTGTTAAATTCGTCATTTATGTTTGTAAGCATTTATGCCAATGATCCTAATTTCAAAACATCAAAATTGAAAATCAAAATTCTCTCAATTTTCAATAAACTCATGTAATTTATAAGGGGTTTTGATTACAATAATCATAAGAACATAAGCCCTCAATCAAATTTTAGAAAAATTACTAAAAATAAGAGAATTCAAGTGAGATAGATTTTAAAGTTTTTGAAATTAAACACAAAATTCTCTCAATCTATGTCATAAAATCACATGAAAATTTATTATATTGTTCTTTATATGATTGAAATGATGTTAGGACAAAAAATAGTTCAACATTGTAATTTTTACAAACATAAATGACTAACTTGACACACAAAAAAAGTTAAATAATCAATTTGATATTTTTGTATAACTTAAAAGACTACATGATATATTTCACATTTTATATAATATTAGAAAATGTTGAGGTGCCAAATATTTGTATCGTCTTCATCATGGTCATTATCTTCATCATCAAACCCAAAATTTAAACAAAAAGATAAAAAATGAAAATTCCCCAATTCATAAATAAACCTTAAATTTACAATATATATATATATATCCAATTCACTATGATAAAATCGGTTTATTTCGTTCTTAAATTTTAACTTTACTGACAAATGGCAATATTATTAGTTTGGACGTCTTGTCTTAGGTTTGAATCTGCGACCTCCCAATTCTGTGAATTAATTATGGTAGTAAACCATTTTTTCTAATATAATAGAAAAAATGATTTATTCGAAAAACCACACCATCTAATTAGATCTTTTGATAGACAAGTCAATGATCAATATTAAATGTACATACATAATCAATCATGAGTGATTACAATATCAATTTGTAATTCGTCAACTTTACTAACATCTCACTTTAGAGAAGTCAAATTTATAGTTAAGTGTTATTTTGAAAATGCTAACAACACATTCTCTAACACACACTTCTCAAGGCACTCTTTTCTATTGGTTGATTTTATATGGGATCCAATAAATTATGTGGAGCTCACATAAAATTGGTGAGTTCCATGTGAATTTCAACCAATAGGGAGGAATGTGTTGAGAAAATGTGTGTAAAATAGTGTACTGTTAGCACTTTTCAACAAGAAATCCATAAACTTAAAATGTTTGGTACAGGGATGGAAAAAAAATTCATATTTGCGGATAAAATCCACGACGAGCATGAAACATGTAGTTTAATGAGTACTTGAAAATTAAACAAACGGATATTTGACTACTCATTAGTTAATTGATATGGACGCAAATGTAATGGTATTTGTACTCGCAAATATGTGTACACAATAGAAAATTAGTAAAATTGATGTGTTGTAATGATTTATATTGATGTATTAACTAGTTTAGTGAGTCTGTGGGTTGCACGAGATAGAAAAAAAAAAGATTATCTATATGTAAATTACAAAGTTTAAACATTATTATAATTTTAAATAAAATGATATAATAAAAACTTAATAATAACATTATTAATGACAAAAAGTTAAAATTTCATTTATAATATGATATTGAGATAAATATGACATAAAATATTTGATTCAATCACAATTGACCTCTTGAACTCAAATAAAATAAAGAATTTATATTTTGAAACTGCAAAACGGATTAGGATCATTTATGATTTATGAAATATAACTAGTTAAATAAATAAATTTGATCTCACACATTATTATTATTATTATTATTATTATTATTATTATTATTATTATTATTATTATTATTATTATTATTATTATTATTATAGCACTTGTAATTCTAAAGAAATTCTAAAAAAAATAATAATTTTACAAAAAATTTATATTTATTACAGATCCTTCAAAGTTACTTTATATAAACTTTTATTATATTTATTTTATAAATCGTAAATAATATTATATTTGTCATTAGTTAAATTCTTTAATTTATATAACACGTTAGAATTGATTTTTTCGAAATAATTATTTAAGAACTTGGTTAAAATATGTGTATATTTTATATTGTTTCTTTAAATTATTTGAGAGTTTTAATTTAGTAAAGTAGGTTTGAATGAGTAAAAAAAGTAAGATTTTAATTAAATTTTCCAATTAGATTCAACACTATTTACCCACTCAAAAGGAAAAGAAGACAAACACTCCTCCACTCACTTACACAGACGTTCACACACACACACAAACACCACCAGATTTTCCATTCTCCTCATCACTCTCTACACCAAAACCAAAACCAAAACCCAAATCAAAATCTCATTTCTACACTAGCAATAAACTAACCATCCCTTCAACACTTAAACTCTTTCACCCTTCACACCATCAACATCATTACCATCTCATCCTTCTCACTCTCCTTTTCAAACAAGTCCCAAAACTATTTACATTTTTCTTCAAAAATAAAAAAGAAACCTTGCATGCAACCCAATTATTCTTCTTTCCATCATCATCAAGAAGCAAGAATTAGAGGCAAGGTTACATGAAAAACCTAAGACAGAACCTATTCCAATGATCAAGATTCAAACTAATGTGAGTTCCTTTCTTTTCCCTTTTTCGTTTTTGCATGTAGGAATGAGAGAGGTTTGGGGATAATAAAAGTTCATATTTGGTTAAATCTAATTATGGCTTAATGTTTTGGTTGATTAATTTAAATTTGTTCAGATTTTTTTTTCTCAATAAAATTAGGTATTAGCAATAAAATTGGTTAAATATTTACGTAATATTAAACATTTGATGTTTTGTATCAATTTAAAATTAGTTGATTTGGTTTACTTTTTTTAAATATTAAATAAACTGAAATTAGTTAGAAATGTGTTTTAAATAAAAGTAAAAGTTTTGATATTAAAAAGTAAGCTGTAGTTTGAAATTTGTGTAATTTGAAAAATCTTGCTTTTTTTAGCTAAAAAAAAATAAAAGTTGTTTCCACTAATATTTTCCACTAAGGGTGGACAAGACTGTGTAAATTGTTATTATTATTATTATTATTATTATTATTATTATTATTATTATTATTATTATTATTATTATTATTATTATTATTAATTACTACTTTAATATTTGTTATCTAGAAGAAAAAAAATAAAGCGGTTTGGGCTGATTTTTACAGAACCAGCCATCCAAGCCCAAATATCAAACCCAGTTACCTAAAATATGAATGATGGTTCCAACAATTTAGTTATTAACCATCTTTTTATTTTGTTGCAAAGTGACCTTTAATCATTAAAAATATTGTTTGTGTGTTGCAAATTGAACATTAAGTTTACTTATTCTATGTATTAATTCCTACGTATAAAAGTTTACTTTTTCAATGTATTAATTCCTACTTATAAAACTAATTTATTTTGATATTTGGTTATTCAGGTGGCTGGAAGGACCAAAGTATATGATCTTCATATGAGTATCTCAAACTACAACATAAATGAATCAAATAATAAAATGACTTTTTAAATCACAACATAAATAAGTAACACAATAAATAATCATTGCAAATTAAACTGTACTTGAAATCAATTAGCATTCATTAATATTATATAAAATTATAATATAATAATATGTTGAATAATATTAATAATAAATTTAAGTCTCAATTATTATGGTATATCAATTACTTGTTACAAGTTGATTTCTTTTCGCATACCCTTAAAAGTTGGTTTGCCTTTGATTAACGTAGTCCTTAAGTCGAGTTCAATTCAAAGTGATTTTTTTACGTCCAATTCAATGTTATTAGTCGGTGTACTTATTCAATGGTTTTAATATTATATTTATTTATAAGTTGTTGTTTCTAAGAATACAAAGAAAATGTCACTTTGAGAAATACAAAGTTGTTGTTTCTAAGAATACAAAGGAAATGTCCTAATTTGAGATCTGTAACAGGATAATTTTTCTGAAGATGTGTTCTAGAATGGCAGCTAGATGCTCTCTTTTTGGGATGTTATCCCTAGTTAATTGTTGGGTGTTGGTTAGTCTTTTTTTTTAGAGGTGGAAGTGGAAAGACTAATGTTGGATCAACTTTTATTTCATTTAAGCAAAGATAGGCGTGTAATGCTTTATATTATATACCTACCATTTAAAGTTAGTTTTTCTTTTTTAATTATTATCTAGTGGTGTCTTTTTAATTGTCACTAATCGTTTTTTGCTACAGTGGTCCACTGCATGTGACCAAATTGGTTAATTATTATCTAGTGATGTCTTTTTAATTGTCAAGAATCGTTTTTTGCTATAGCGGTCCGCTGCATGTGACCAAGTGGGTTAATTATTATCTAGCGGTGTCTTTTTAATTGTAGGAATCGTTTTTTTCTATAGCGGTCCGCTGCATGTGACCAAGTTGGTTAAGTATTATTTAGTGGTGTCTTTTTAATTGTCAGGAATCGTTTTTTGCTATAGTGGTCCGCTGCATGTGACCAAGTTGGTTAATTATTATCTAGTGATGTCTTTTTAATTGTCAGGATACGTTTTTTGCTATAGTGGGGCATTTGGTTCATATAGTAGTTGTTCTCTTGTGAGACTTATTTGTTGTTCATATGACCAAAAAAAAATCTAGACTCTTAACACTATCTCGAGCTCAACTTAACAACACTGCACTTTTCTTTTTTCTCCATCTTTGTTGTGTGTGTGTCTTTTTTTATACATTTTGAGGACACTACCGTAGCCTCTCCCCAACCTCCCACTTTCCTCTCTATTTTCCCTATTCCTGCACTCTTTGAAGCTTGTTGATGTTGATTTTTTTTTTCTAACAACCACTGCGTTTTTATTTTTTTTTATTTTTATGAAAGGCATTTTATGTTTTATGCCTTCTAAGTTGCAGAATTTCTACAATTATATCAATATTAGAGAAGAAAGAGGAATTGGACTATATAAGTCAATCTAAATTTTTTTATTTATTTTGAAGACCATCTATATTTTATTACATAGATCCATTATGTTAATTAATTTTTTTCTTCAAATACTCGTTAATTAATTAATATAATATATTACATAAAAAAACCGATATAAAATTTATATATATATATATATAGCTGAATCTGAAATTAAAACTCTATTTTAATAAGTATTTAAACTCCTTTTTATACTTTATTTTATTAATAATTACTAGTTTTTTGAATAATTATTGAATATTTTTTTTTACTAATTTGTATAATTATATTAAATTTAATAATGCAAATGTATTTCAATCATTTTCCATAATAGAAATGAAATGTCTAGCTTTAATTCATAAAAAAGGAATGTATCATTAAATAACATCCAAAATCAATTCTGATCCAAACTATTCAAATATTATTGATTTTTCAGAATAACTTTTATGTTAACATATCCAAACATAAATTAATTTATGTTCAATTCATTATTAGTCAAAATTAATTTTTGTTAAAATTTTCACTGAAACTAAAGTTAATCAACTAGTTTGCACACCGATTAGTCTCTCAATTATTATTATTATTATTATTATTATTATTATTATTATTATTATTATTATTATCTTATTTAATTTGTTTTCTTTTATATATATATATATATATATATATATATATTTATGTCTTGCCCATGTTACTCCAATATTTTCTTTCGTCATCTCTCTAAAACCAAAACTTCATGCAATTGGCATTGTCTCTTTCGTTCTGCACTCCAAACCTCACGTTGGTTCTCTCTCAGTTAGATCATGGCATATGTTACTCCTTTATCCGACGTTATTCTTATTAATCACTTTTAGTTTAGAATGTAGTTGAATAGTATAGAAAGTTTTAGTTGATAGATGGAAGGTAATAGTAGTAAGTAGTGTGAAGTATATAGAGCAAGGAATAGTTTGTATTGCTCTGAAATTACTTGCTTAAATGAGTATTGGTTGCGTATTATAGTTTCATGGAAGCCAAATTCTAGACACTTCCTTCTAGATTCTTCGTGACATTTCTAATACAAATGTAATAATTATTTATTCTATGAACTATCCAAATATTCTTGAAATTAATATACTCTTTCTCTCTCTCGATTAAATCTTAACATTTCATGACAATAATTCGATAAAATTTTCAAATTAAAAGAACTGCATTTGTAATTTAATATATCTTAATGGCTTATATTGCAAACGAATTAGAAGACGAAATCAGGAAAAAATAAACTTAAATGATCTAAACTATAATTAAGTTAAACTTAAAAGACTAAAAGTTCATTTTTTGCTTATATTATGAGAGAAAGTGCTTATTTTTATTTTTAGATTATTTAATTAATCAAATTTTATGATTGGTTGTTTGTAAAAAAATGACATGTTAGATGCGTTTGTAAGAATTTCAAGTTAGTTTTTTGTGCTTGTTAAATGTCTCAGTTGGGACCTACTTTATAAACCTCATTAGGTTGACCTCTAGGTTGATTAAAAAGATTTATAATTAATACATAGTGAATTTGACTCTTTTAAAGTGAATAAATCATATAATAAAATGAGTAATATCGATCATTGATGATTAAATGAATAGTTGATATTATGCACACATACATGACAATGATTATGATATCAACTATTGATTCACTTATTTTACTAAATTCTTAGGTGAGTCATGTATGGTAATAGCTTGAGGATTAAAATAAATGTAAATTGATATCTTTATATTTATATTAAATTAAGACAAAATATACTTGTGTAAATTTATTTGAAAAAATGGGAGCAAATAATCTGGAATATGGATTCTTTAGTTATGGTTCAGGAGCCTCCTTCTAGTTTGTTCTCGACTCTTTTGGTTGCTGCCATGAATGTGTCCTTTATAACGACCTAGTAGTCTAGCTTTTTGGCTTTTGTTTTCTTTTTCTCGTGTAAAAAAATATTAAGAACAAAATTATACTAAAGGTCGTTTATCTTTAAATAGATAAAATATATTCTCCAATCTTTAAATTTACACAAAAATAATAGATTAGTTATTTATCTTTTTTTTGTAACAAATTAGTCTTTTATCTTTCTTTTAGTGTTAAATTCGTCATTTATGTTTGTAAGCATTTATGCCAATGATCCTAATTTCAAAACATCAAAATTGAAAATCAAAATTCTCTCAATTTTCAATAAACTCATGTAATTTATAAGGGGTTTTGATTACAATAATCATAAGAACATAAGCCCTCAATCAAATTTTAGAAAAATTACTAAAAATAAGAGAATTCAAGTGAGATAGATTTTAAAGTTTTTGAAATTAAACACAAAATTCTCTCAATCTATGTCATAAAATCACATGAAAATTTATTATATTGTTCTTTATATGATTGAAATGATGTTAGGACAAAAAATAGTTCAACATTGTAATTTTTACAAACATAAATGACTAACTTGACACACAAAAAAAGTTAAATAATCAATTTGATATTTTTGTATAACTTAAAAGACTACATGATATATTTCACATTTTATATAATATTAGAAAATGTTGAGGTGCCAAATATTTGTATCGTCTTCATCATGGTCATTATCTTCATCATCAAACCCAAAATTTAAACAAAAAGATAAAAAATGAAAATTCCCCAATTCATAAATAAACCTTAAATTTACAATATATATATATATATCCAATTCACTATGATAAAATCGGTTTATTTCGTTCTTAAATTTTAACTTTACTGACAAATGGCAATATTATTAGTTTGGACGTCTTGTCTTAGGTTTGAATCTGCGACCTCCCAATTCTGTGAATTAATTATGGTAGTAAACCATTTTTTCTAATATAATAGAAAAAATGATTTATTCGAAAAACCACACCATCTAATTAGATCTTTTGATAGACAAGTCAATGATCAATATTAAATGTACATACATAATCAATCATGAGTGATTACAATATCAATTTGTAATTCGTCAACTTTACTAACATCTCACTTTAGAGAAGTCAAATTTATAGTTAAGTGTTATTTTGAAAATGCTAACAACACATTCTCTAACACACACTTCTCAAGGCACTCTTTTCTATTGGTTGATTTTATATGGGATCCAATAAATTATGTGGAGCTCACATAAAATTGGTGAGTTCCATGTGAATTTCAACCAATAGGGAGGAATGTGTTGAGAAAATGTGTGTAAAATAGTGTACTGTTAGCACTTTTCAACAAGAAATCCATAAACTTAAAATGTTTGGTACAGGGATGGAAAAAAAATTCATATTTGCGGATAAAATCCACGACGAGCATGAAACATGTAGTTTAATGAGTACTTGAAAATTAAACAAACGGATATTTGACTACTCATTAGTTAATTGATATGGACGCAAATGTAATGGTATTTGTACTCGCAAATATGTGTACACAATAGAAAATTAGTAAAATTGATGTGTTGTAATGATTTATATTGATGTATTAACTAGTTTAGTGAGTCTGTG
>JBBPBQ010000003.1:27362289-27378324 GCA_037974755.1 Cicer yamashitae
ATTTATCTTTTTTTTGTAACAAATTAGTCTTTTATCTTTCTTTTAGTGTTAAATTCGTCATTTATGTTTGTAAGCATTTATGCCAATGATCCTAATTTCAAAACATCAAAATTGAAAATCAAAATTCTCTCAATTTTCAATAAACTCATGTAATTTATAAGGGGTTTTGATTACAATAATCATAAGAACATAAGCCCTCAATCAAATTTTAGAAAAATTACTAAAAATAAGAGAATTCAAGTGAGATAGATTTTAAAGTTTTTGAAATTAAACACAAAATTCTCTCAATCTATGTCATAAAATCACATGAAAATTTATTATATTGTTCTTTATATGATTGAAATGATGTTAGGACAAAAAATAGTTCAACATTGTAATTTTTACAAACATAAATGACTAACTTGACACACAAAAAAAGTTAAATAATCAATTTGATATTTTTGTATAACTTAAAAGACTACATGATATATTTCACATTTTATATAATATTAGAAAATGTTGAGGTGCCAAATATTTGTATCGTCTTCATCATGGTCATTATCTTCATCATCAAACCCAAAATTTAAACAAAAAGATAAAAAATGAAAATTCCCCAATTCATAAATAAACCTTAAATTTACAATATATATATATATATCCAATTCACTATGATAAAATCGGTTTATTTCGTTCTTAAATTTTAACTTTACTGACAAATGGCAATATTATTAGTTTGGACGTCTTGTCTTAGGTTTGAATCTGCGACCTCCCAATTCTGTGAATTAATTATGGTAGTAAACCATTTTTTCTAATATAATAGAAAAAATGATTTATTCGAAAAACCACACCATCTAATTAGATCTTTTGATAGACAAGTCAATGATCAATATTAAATGTACATACATAATCAATCATGAGTGATTACAATATCAATTTGTAATTCGTCAACTTTACTAACATCTCACTTTAGAGAAGTCAAATTTATAGTTAAGTGTTATTTTGAAAATGCTAACAACACATTCTCTAACACACACTTCTCAAGGCACTCTTTTCTATTGGTTGATTTTATATGGGATCCAATAAATTATGTGGAGCTCACATAAAATTGGTGAGTTCCATGTGAATTTCAACCAATAGGGAGGAATGTGTTGAGAAAATGTGTGTAAAATAGTGTACTGTTAGCACTTTTCAACAAGAAATCCATAAACTTAAAATGTTTGGTACAGGGATGGAAAAAAAATTCATATTTGCGGATAAAATCCACGACGAGCATGAAACATGTAGTTTAATGAGTACTTGAAAATTAAACAAACGGATATTTGACTACTCATTAGTTAATTGATATGGACGCAAATGTAATGGTATTTGTACTCGCAAATATGTGTACACAATAGAAAATTAGTAAAATTGATGTGTTGTAATGATTTATATTGATGTATTAACTAGTTTAGTGAGTCTGTGGGTTGCACGAGATAGAAAAAAAAAAGATTATCTATATGTAAATTACAAAGTTTAAACATTATTATAATTTTAAATAAAATGATATAATAAAAACTTAATAATAACATTATTAATGACAAAAAGTTAAAATTTCATTTATAATATGATATTGAGATAAATATGACATAAAATATTTGATTCAATCACAATTGACCTCTTGAACCCAAATAAAATAAAGAATTTATATTTTGAAACTGCAAAACGGATTAAGATAATTTATGATTTATGAAATATAACTTGTTAAATAAATAAATTTGATCTCACACAATATTATGATTATAGCACTTGTGATTCTAAAGAAATTCTAAACAAAAGTAATAATTTTACATAAATTTATTTTTATTACAGATCCTTCAAAGTTACTTTATATAAAATTTTATTAAATTTATTTTATAAATCGTAAATAATATTATATTTGTTATTAGTTAAATATCTTTAATTTATATAAGACGTTAGAATTGATTTTTTCGAAATAATTATTTAAGCAACTTGGTTAAAATATGTGTATGTTTTATATTGTTTCTTTAAATTATTTGAGAGTTTTAATTTAGTAAATATTGCCTCGATTTGGTACTGCTCTCGCGGCCTGCGCCGAAATAGTGCTTTACCCCTAGATGTCCAGTCAACTGCTGCGCCTCAACGCATTTCAGGGAGAACCAGCTAGCTCTGGGTTCGAGTGGCATTTCACCACTAACCACAACTCATCCGCTGATTTTTCAACATCAGTCGGTTCGGACCTCCACTTAGTTTCACCTAAAAAAAAGTAAGATTTTAATTAAGTTTTCCAATTAGATTCAACACTATTTACCCACTCAAAAGGAAAAGAAGATAAACACTCCTCCACTCACTTACACAGACGTTCACACACACACACAAACACCACCAGATTTTCCATTCTCCTCATCACTCTCTACACCAAAACCAAAACCAAAACCCAAATCAAAATCTCATTTCTACACTAGCAATAAACTAACCATCCCTTCAACACTTAAACTCTTTCACCCTTCACACCATCAACATCATTACCATCTCATCCTTCTCACTCTCCTTTTCAAACAAGTCCCAAAACTATTTACATTTTTCTTCAAAAATAAAAAAGAAACCTTGCATGCAACCCAATTATTCTTCTTTCCATCATCATCAAGAAGCAAGAATTAGAGGCAAGGTTACATGAAAAACCTAAGACAGAACCTATTCCAAGGATCAAGATTCAAACTAATGTGAGTTCCTTTCTTTTCCCTTTTTCGTTTTTGCATGTAGGAATGAGAGAGGTTTGGGGATAATAAAAGTTCATATTTGGTTAAATCTAATTATGGCTTAATGTTTTGGTTGATTAATTTAAATTTGTTCAGATTTTTTTTTCTCAATAAAATTAGGTATTAGCAATAAAATTGGTTAAATATTTACGTAATATTAAACATTTGATGTTTTGTATCAATTTAAAATTAGTTGATTTGGTTTACTTTTTTTAAATATTAAATAAACTGAAATTAGTTAGAAATGTGTTTTAAATAAAAGTAAAATTAGTTAGAAATGTGTTTTAAATAAAAGTAAAAGTTTTGATAATAAAAAGTAAGCTGTAGTTTGAAATTTGTGTAATTTGAAAAATCTTGCTTTTTTTAGCTAAAAAAAAATAAAAGTTGTTTCCACTAATATTTTCCACTAAAGGTGGACAAGACTGTGTAAATTAGTATTTTATTATTATTATTATTATTATTATTATTATTATTATTATTATTACTTTAATATTTGTTATCTAGAAAAAAAAAGAGGTTTGGGCTGATTTTTACTGAACCAGCCATCCAAGCCCAAATATCAAACCCAATTACCCAAAATATGAATGAAAAATTGAATATATATTTAGAAATCAGAAACTCCGCTAGATTTTTGCTCACCCTCCCTCCCTCGCCGCCTCATCGTCTCGCCTCCTCACCCTCACTCTCGCCGCCTCAGCCTCACTATCGTATCTCGTCTATCAGCCTCACTATCACTCTCACTCTCGTCCTTTTCAAGGCTCACTCTCGCCGCCTCACTCTTACTCTCGTCTATTCTCAAGGTAACTGTAACCTTAATCATAGTTGTCGTTTGTGTTCACTTTTCGTTTAGGGTTTGATTTTGATATTAACATTTGATTTTATCATATGTTTATAGGTAGTGATGAAGAGTTATTCAGCCACATATTTTTATAGGTATCTACTAACCTTTTCCCCCACTAACACCTCTCTAACTGTCCACCACTAACACTCTGAAACCCACCCCCTTAACACCCTCCCACTATCCACCACTAAAAGTGGTACCTTCCAGCACCACTTAAAATTATTCAGCCTTTACTATACTTTTCCCCCACTAACACCACAACTAACACTCTGAAATCCCCTTTAACACTCTCCCACTATCCACCTCCTACTAATAGAAACCACAACTTAAAATTGTTCAGCCATATTAATCGAAACCACCACTTAAAGTTATTCAGCCCCACTACTTAAAATTATTCAGCCACATATTAATAGAAACCTCCCCTTAAAATCATTCAGCCATATTAATAGAAACCACCACTTAAAATTATTCAGCCCCATACTGACCATACTGAAACCCCGTTAACACTCTGCTACTATCCACCACTAAAAGTAGAAACCACCACTTAAAATAGTTTCCCACTAACTCCTATCTTCAACTCTACGCATCATTAACACTATAAATCATTAACACTACACATCATTAACACTACACAACTCTTCTCTTACGTTCTCATTATAATATTTCATACCTTCTCTTCAGTTCCTACTACTATCTTCAAAAATCATGTCTTCAAAAATTTATCTATTTGTTTTCCTTATAGCAGTGATTTGTGGTCGTGTAACACCAATCATTGCAGAAACACATCAAATAAACTTGCCTTACCAACCTCAGGTTAGATTCCATCAATATGCTGGATACATATTGGTGGATGAACTTCAACAAAGAGCATTATTTTACTACTTCGTTGAAGCAGAAACTGACGCGGCTTCTAAACCACTAGTTTTGTGGTTACATGGAGGTAATGTGAATACAATGGCACAATTCAATTAGTTAATAATTAATTAGAATTATTTTCTAAAAAGATTATGTTTCTAAGAATATTTGGTGGTCTATGAAGGGCCTGGTTGTTATTAGGTTGGAGCTGGAGCCTTCATGGAACATGGGCCATTCAAACCAACAGAAAATGGTCTTGTTAAAAACAACCATAGTTGGAACAAGGGTAATTCAACAACTTAACAATTATATTTTGTGTGTTGAATTTTAATAACTCTATTCACTTAAAAATTGTTTTCTCTTGTTACAGAAGCTAATATGCTGTACTTGGACTCACCTGCTGGTGTTGGATTCTCCTACTCAGCCAATAAGTCATTCTATGACTTAGTGACCGATGAAATGACAGGTTGCTCTTAACATGCCATATATTAACAATCTTTTCAACTGTCTTTAAACTTTATGTAGTGAACTTTTTTTTCCTTCTTTTTTGGTTAAGATATTTGTATTTTATTTAAAAACAAACTTGATTTTAGATGAGAATGAAAATGTAAAATTAGATTGCTTCATTTAAAACACAATTATAACAAAATCAATTTAATTCATATAATCATAAAACATACATTCTTACTTTATTTTATATTTAGATTATAATATTATCTTTCTCAAGATCTAATTCTTGTCCATCCTTTACAGCAAGAGATAATCTTGCATTTCTTCAACATTGGTTCACTAAATTTCCAAAGTTCATAAACAATGAACTCTTCATTTCAGGGGAGAGTTATGCAGGTAATGTATTTGTGTTAAATGAAAGTATTTTTATTTTTATTATGTAAGTTATGATAATAATGCATGGTTATGATCAGGTCATTTTGCCCCCCAACTTGCACAACTCATCATTCAAACCAAGACCCCGTTTAATTTGAAGGGAATAGTTGTAAGTACACATATTTGGGAGATTTTAAATAATTATAGAATAAAAACACTCAATATTGCAACAATGTTCCTTAGTTAACTCTGTTCAATATGATTAACTCTAGTATTTATGATCATATTTGCAGATAGGGAATCCTCTCCTAGAGTTTAATACTGATTATAACTCTAGAGGTGAATTTTTGTGGGCTCATGGGTTGATATCAGACTCCACCTATGAAATGCTCACAAAAGTTTGCAACTATTCCCAAATAAAAAGAGGATATCTAAGTGGAACACTTAGTACCACTTGTGTTGAAGTTGCTGTGTTAGGAACACGGGAGGTAAGTAGATTTTTTTTTAATTCTCTTCTGGAAATTAGAAGATGAGATTCTTCGACTGATATTATTCTTCATGGACAGTTGGGCAGTTATTTTGATCCATTTGATATATCTAATGATGTCTGCCCACCTCCTAAAACACAATCGACGGCTGCACTGGTATAAATATTTCACCCATTTTTGTCACTGTTTAAATTCGTTTTTGATGTGTTCATCTTTTCATGCTTGTTGTTTTTGTTTTTGATTTAGCAAGAGAAATTTGAAGGAGCTTTTTGTGCTGAAGACGAAACTATTAATTATTTGAATAAGAAAGAAGTACGTAAAGCTCTTCATGCTAAGCTTGTGGGGATCACCACATGGAGAACTTGCAGTGTGTAAGTTTTGTAGTTTGAAAAATGGCTTAACATTTGAGTTTAGAATTTATTATATTTTTAACTTCAAAATGCCACATTTACATTGATGGTTATGGTTGAGACTCAGTCATAAATTGAGAGTCAGTATGATTTGTTTTTTCATTCTAAAAAGTAAAAACCACTTTTGAAGGTATTAAAAATCACTTTCAAAGTTATCTTAAAAATAAGTTCCTGTTTGTATTGGACAAGAAATTAACTGAATTTGTCTATGTTTGTGTTGAATGCTAATACATTTTCTCTTCTGTTTTAGAGCTTTCAAATATGACATACAGAATATTGAATCTCCAACCATATCTCTTTTGGGGGCACTTCTTAAATCAGGTCTAAGAGTTATGGTTTTTAGGTTAGTAAGTTTTTTTCTTCTAATTTCATTTTTTTATTTCTTATTATTACATTCCTACTATTTGTTAATGAATGTCATAAACTTTTGAGGAAGTAAAACTATTTTTTTTGTGCAGCGGAGATCAAGATTCTATTATACCATTTATTGGGACACGGTCCTTAGTTGATGGATTAGCCAAAGACTTTGGATTGAATACAACGGAGTCCCATAGAACGTGGTATAACATAGATAAGGTAAATATTTTTATTAAACATTTAATAAAATTCACATATGTGCAATCATTAAACATTAACATCACTTTGAGCTAAAATAAAAAATGATAATAATATTATGAATGCAAAACTCAAGAAGTTTAACCAATACCAGTGGCTGCCACTACTTAACAAAAGTCCATCTAGCCCAATAATAAAGATTAAAAAAAGTACATATAGAAAAAAAAACAAATATTAAAATACATACCATATATAAAATATGACATTATGATTAAGAGTGATGCCATGAAGTCTCAACATGGTTGTATTTCGTAATTTCTCCTATTTGTCTCGAACGTAAGTACGATTACGAAGTTAAAATCATTTTATATGTCGATGGTTCCAACAATTTAGTTATTAACAATCTTTTTATTTTGTTGCAAAGTGACCTTTAATCATTAACAATATTGTTTGTGTGTTGCAAATTGAATTTTAAGTTTACTTATTCTATGTATTAATTCCTATTTATAAAAGTTTACTTTTTCCATGTATTAATTCCTACTTATAAAACTAATTTATTTTGATATTTGGTTTTTTAGGTAGCTGGAAGGACCAAAGTATATGGTGGTATGTTATCATTTGCCACCATAAAAGGCGCGGGTCATTCAGCTGCAACGACTCAACCTGAGAGTACATTATGATTGCTGAAGACATTTTTGGAAGGAAAATCACTTCCAAAACACACTAAAATATGAATGTAAGGTGTAAACAGCAATTAATAAAACTCTTGATTTTTTTAGTATTTTGTGCAATATCTTTTTTATAGTCTTCAATTATACCCTCATTGTCTGCACTGCCATAGTCTTTGTTCTCTTTAATCGTATTAGCATCATTGTTTGCTAGAGCTAATGGATGATTAAAAAAATTAAAACCAATTAAAATGGATGGTTAAGAAACAACTGGACAATAACAGTTTATTTTTTGCTTTAGTTGAGTCACCAAGACAAAACACCAATCTTTTTCTTAATTTTAGTTTGAATTCTTCACTGATGATTTGAAAACTGATCTTTTGTCCCTAAAAATGTATCTCAAACTACAACATAAATGAATAAAATATTGAAATATGACTCGTTTTAAATTACAACGTAATTAAATTATTATTTTTTATATTATCATTTATTAATTATTATGTTTCAACTTTTGAAATATTATTGTATTTTAAATGAAACTATTAAGATGGATGGAATATGTCCTAAACTTTAGTTAAGCTAACTCACTTTATATTTAGGTAGGTTATAATTTGAGATTTTAGCAGAATAATTTTTCTGAAGATGTGTTCTAGATGGCAGCTAGATGCTCTTATCGGATGTCATCCCTCGTTAATTGTTGGTTGTTGGTTAGCCTTTTTTTAGAGGTGGAAAGACAAACGTTGAATCAACTTTTATTTCATTTAAGCAGAGGCGTGTAATGCTTTATATATATACCTACCAATTAAAGTTATTTTTTCTTTTAATTATTAGCTAGTGGCGTGTAATGCTTTATATATATACCTATCAATTAAAGTTATTTTTTCTTTTAATTATTAGCTAGTGGCGTGTAATGCTTTATATATACCTACCAATTAAAGTTATGTTTTCTTTTAATTATTAGCTAGCAGTATCTTTTTAATTGTGAGGAATCTTTCTTGCTATAGTGGTCCGCAGCATGGGACCAACTTGGATTCTTATGTTAGCTTTAGTTGATCCTTTTACAAGTGTGACGAAAAGCAGTTAAGCACCGGTGTCTAAGGCCACTTGTGCTCAAATTTCAAATGTTTATTGTGTATTATTTGGGTTAGCTTAATTTGTATTTGGACTAATGGTTCATATATTTGGGCATCTGGGTTGTTCTCTTGTGAGACTTAATTTGTTGTCTTCATGAAAATTTCAGATGACAAAAAAAAACATAAGACTCTTAACACTATCTCCAGCTCAAATTTACAACACCGCTCTTTTCTTTTTTCTCCATCTTTGTTGTCGTGTGTGTGTTGTTTTTTATACATTTTGAGGAAATTACCATAGCCTCTCCCCAACCTCCCACTTTCCTCTCTATTTCCTCTATTCTTGCAGTCTTTGAAGATTGTTGATGTTGATATTTTATATTTCTATGAGTTTTTGAGGAAAATACTTAGACTTCTAGTCTACTTTGACCGGTTTTTTCGATCTTGCGATATTTGCCACTTTGGTTGGATCAACTGCTTACTTAATTTAATGCTTGTTTGGTTACATTGGTCAAACATGAATGTTGTGACTTAAAAAGCTTTTTCGTAAACCTTTTTACCAAAAACAAGTTATTTCTAGTACAAGAGAATACTTAAAAAAAAAAATTATATTACTTAAATGATTCATAAATAAAAAAAGATTTTGGTACACTTATGGATTGATTTGAGTATTTTCAATATCGTTGATATCATGAAATTAAAATTTATTGCGGGAATTAAAATCTGAATAAAGAAATATTACTCTGAAAATGATAATAATATTTTTATTTTTTCGATTATTATATAAAATGAACAAAATTAGCTAGTTTTTTCAAATACATTTGACCACAAACAAGTAATTATTTCTAGTACAAGAGACTACTTTTTTAAAAAAAATAGATTACTTAAATGATTCATAAATAATAAAAAGATTTTGGTTCACTTATAGATTGATTTGAATATTTTCAATGTTGTTGATATCATGAAATTAAAAATTATTGCAGGAATTAAAATATGAATAAACAAATATTAATTTGAAAATGATAATAATATTATTATTTTTATGATTATTATATAGAATGAACTAAATTAGCTAGCTTTTTCGTATACCTTTTTACCACAAACAAGTAATTATTTTTAGTACGAGAAAATACTTTAAAAAAAATTATATTACTTAAATGATTCATAAATAAAAAAAGATTGTGGTACACTTATGGATTGATTTGAATATTTTCGAAATCGTTAATATCATGAAATTAAAATTTATTGCGGGAATTAAAATATGAATAAATAAATATTAATTTGAAAATGATAATAATATTATTATTTTTGTGATTATTATATAGAATGAACAAAATTTGCTACCTTTTTCGTATACCTTTTTACCACAAACAAGTAATTATTTCTAGTACAAGAGAATACTTTAAAGAAAATTAGATTCACTACTAGAAATTAGCGTTTTACCTGCGGATTTAAGCTAAAAATCCGCAGGAACACACGTTACCTGCAGATTTCCTGGCGGAATCATATCCCCACGTAAAACCTTCGTGGATAATTGTTTCCTGAGAATTTCTGAATCCGCCGGTAACGTACCAACGGATAAATCCGCATGAAAAGTAAATAAATTCCGCAGCAAGTGTTAAGTAAACTCAAGGTTTGTTTACGACTTTTAATGCAGAAATGTCTGCAGTATTGTTCCTACAAATCTCTTTGGAATGAAAATCTGCAGGTAATTTTGTATCAAAATTATTTTCAAAGAAAAATCCGCAGGATATTTGCTTAAATTTCCACCTTTTTGATTGTTTTATTTATATGAAAATTTCAACTAAAAATATATGAAAACATTATTATAAAATACATTTTTTAAATATTTAATATTAGTCTTTAATTAAGATACTATTGCAATAGTCCGAAACAAAATTTATATCATGTTCACAAATCATAACTACATATTAATTAAAGTATGATCCAACTATTGCAATACTGCTAAACAAAATTTATATCTTGTTCGCAAATCATAACTAAGTTTATATACTGTTGCAGAGATCCCTAAAGCTATTTCATATCAAACATTCCAATCAATACACAAAATGTTGAACTTGAATGAAGCTTTTCACCAAGGCTTCAATTTTCCATTTACTCATACAATAAAAGATTAGAATCTTCATGCAAACAGAATTCATGCAGCTTCACAATGTTCCTGTGCCTGGTCTTTCCAAGAGTTGAAATCTCAGCTAAGAAGCTTCGGTCGATGCTCGATGCTCTTTCTTCGCACGAATTCAGCTTCTTGATAGGCAATAAATTCACCATCATTCGTAACAACTTTATAGGCAGTTCCACGAGCTCCTCTTCCTATAACTTCAGATTCTTAGTTACATTCATAATCACAATTATTAATTGGGATTTTAAGTAAAGTATTGTCTACAACTTAAGGTTTGTCTTTTTTATGGGTATATTCCTACAACTCTCCAAGGTCCAGTTATTATAATTTTTAGCTATTGTGAAGTTCGAAACTCAATTAAGTATTTGCATGACCGTGAGATGCATAAGCTAATTTCAAAAGTATCATATTCACTCCAAAATTATATGAACTATTTTTCCTAAAGCAAGTTTTCACACATCACCTGTCAATCAAGACTTTCCAAACAATGGAAATGTAAAAAAAAAAAAAAAACTAACCATTAAATAAGTGCAAGACGATACTTACAAAGTTGCCTACGAAGTAGCCTTTCCTTTCCATCCATCAACTTCCAAGGTAGATTGTATTATTTCTATCAAATAAATGTTTCCTTAGGGTCTTCAAGGGTGCCACAACAGTTTATTGACACTGCACCAGAAATTAATGCCCCACTAGTGAGTTTTAACCAATGCTTTCTTCAAATTTCTTCCTTTCAATTCATTATGCCAATGCTTTCCTCAACATTTTCCAACGCTTCACCTCTAATTAATCCTTGAAAACCTGTAGTTTGAAAACTTGCTTTAGGGATCAACGCATATTTCATGGAAGAGTTTCAACCAGTGGAAAATTGGTGCTACTGCCACTATCTTTAGAAATAACATTTGGAGGACTTAGTGAAAAATCTAAATCCAACTAGGCCAGGTTTTGCAAATTTGAGTTGAAACAAACAATTTTATAACTTTCACAGCTGAATTTTATGAATTTTACTTAAAGACTTAAAAAGTACTTAGAAAATTAAGATGAATTTAAAGAAAATGAAAATGTAAGCCATGCATAGGAATCATGAGACAATTTTAAGTCTATTCTAGACATGCTAATAAAACTGGTGAGCAGAACAGCAGGTATACTTGGTGAAAGTTGTAGCATAGTGAAGTTCTGCCTTGCAGTTGAGATGGTCAGTTGCCAAAACCATACACTACATATGTGTTTACTTATAATCCATCTTTCTTACAACCTGATTCTTGTTTATCAATTGCAAACTTGTTTCTCTCAATTGAGAATTTATTTCTTTAGGTTTTGTTTTTTTAGCTGCAATTGTTCAAATACTATATTAAGAATTCAAAAAAGTTTACATTCATGCTCCACTCTAAGTCCTAAATTTAAGAACAAACTGATTATAGCATTAAATGTACCTTCTCTATGCAATGAATTTCAAATATATATTTTTTTTGCCGGATGAATTTTGAATATTAGAAACCACAGTATATGTAATTTACAATACCTTGCTGCAGATTCTAGTGATGAGGAAATGACATTGATAGCTCCAACCCTTTCAGCAGAAAGACCAAGATTTTTACTGTATGGCTGAGCTACAAGAACCTCCATGCCACGTGACACAAACAATCTCACAGATACTGCATCTTCAGCGAGGCTTCCATTAGCAAACCCCTGAAATTTTTAATGAGCAGTTTAGTATCTTGTGAAATTGATTCAAGGTTACTGTATGATATCTACCTATTTCAAGTTGTAACCACATCATTTTTTGTAAGGTTTATTTGTCATAATTCCAATATGTTATCGGTGTTTGAACATGCAGTCCAGAAATTTACTAAAATGATAGCTAATTTGCGCAAAGATTGTGTACCTAGTAAGCAACATCAAAAAATGGAATATGGTTCTTTTGTTGAACTACATCAGCTATTTTCTCCCACTGTTCTGGTGTTGGATCAATACCAGTAGGGTTATGAGCACATCCATGAAGTAGCACAAAAGTTCCTTCAGGAGCTGACTATAAAAATGTAAATATGTACAATTAAATTAGAGTTTGATTTTATTTAGAACCGAATGAACATCCTAATTGAATGAGAGTTCATGTTATGTTTGCCTTCACTACAAGACACCCAAGTTACAAGTACTAAATCAAGGTTGCATTAAACATCACTACACTGCAATGGCATATTTACAGGTGTTTGTTTAAAACAGTAAATGAACAGTATTACTGAAAACATACTGCAAATACTTGTGTTAAATTATGCATACTTCACATTAAGTTAGATTATTAAAAGTCCTGCCTATCTCACCATATTGTACTATTTCAATTATGTTAACTAACTAGTGTTAAATTCTGCATGTCATAACAATCCTACAAAGTAAACTTTCAATTTGCAGCCACTCTTAGTTTAGACCAAACAGCAGCATTAAACCTATCATGAGACTTGTTTCAGTGCTATGACAGAAAATGAAGGAAATAAAACACAATAGAAAATGAACAATACGCTGCTACAAGCATTGGAAAAATAAAAAAGAGGAAATAATAGTTGCTAATAAATCTCAATCCTTTAAAACAATTCATAACTCAAATAATTAAGAATAAAAAATCATTGTATAGGAACATGATATAAAGATTTGAAGTAGAGGTAGTGCCCTGTAGGTTGCTTATAAAATGCAGCGAATATAGGAATAAGGAAACAAAAGATCAAGTCATTGTTTTCCTGACATCATATGTAGAGTGAACATCTATTCTCCTCCCTCACAAAAATCCATCACAGAGTTGTTTAATCCAATTAAGTCATTGTTTGTCAAGGATCAAACTGAACCTATATTTGTCTTAAATTCTGTTAAGGGATCTACACAAGGACTAATTTCGTTAGTGGTTTCAAATCTCTTCAACTCAAATCTCTGACTCTAAAACACAAAATCAAGTGAACCCGAAAATCGAATTGAAATGTACCAAGATTAATGTCGGAAACTAACGAGAAAGTAGCATTAGTGATAGAATCAAATACCTAAATAAATTGAAACTGAAATCGGCTTGAAAAGCTGAGAAAGATTTGACGAATGAGAAGCGCAAATCAACGTAAATGAGAAGCGCAAGCATAAAGAATCTGTGGGAGAGAAAATGAAAATATGATAAGCAAATCCACAATTTTGAAAAATAACACAAAATCCCTAATTTTGAACATATGAAAAACCCTAGCAATGATTTCAGAACACAAATATATTACTAATAGTCTCAATCGAATAATGAATCAACAAATTACTAAACTCTAAACAATGTAACTTTGCAATACCATATCTGGTTGAGTTAATGACTGCTTACTATAGTTGAAGGCCGAACAAGGAGGTATTGGTGGCTCGGTTTGCGCCTTCGTGGACGGAAGAGGGCGGTGGAGGCCTTGGTAGTCGCTATTTGCGACGAAATGAGGAAGAGAATGGAATCCGCGCGCCGAGGGTGAAAGAAGAAGAGAGGTCTCGGTGGCGAGATGGCGCTTGGGAGGCTGCCGCCGCCGAGCAGTGACGACTGATGACACGAGAAGTTGAGATTTTGAGTTTAGGGTTTATCAAGGTATCGTTGATTTGCATATAGATTTGAGTTTATTGGCCCTCATTTACTAACATTATATTACTCTCTCAATTTGTTAAGTATAAGTTCCTATTAATTAAAATTTATAGAAGGTTAATGTTGAATTATCATTTTAATCATTGCGATAATCATTTTCGTCCATATTAATTTAATCTCTGTAAATTGTGTTTTTCATATATCTTTTGATAATAAATTATATATTTCGCATATAATTTTAAAGACTAAAATGATAGTTAACTATACTTAGATGTTAAACTATCATTTTATTAAAAAAAAATGTTTGCATTGAAACAAATAAACAATTCATGGCTAATTCAATTTGTATCTTGATTTTTTGATATACCTAACTAGACTATAAATTAGTACAATAAACTAGTTACTTTTCATTAAGTCATACACAAAGTATCTCTTTGCTAATCCTTTTTCCACCTGATTAGAGTATGATATATGACATCATTGGAGAAGGAGTATAATAACCGGATGCAGTGTCAACCATTTTTACACAAAAATTCAAAACTTATAGCCAATTACAATATCAAGTAGTTAGGTCTAATAGTTAATAATTTTCATCTGAAGTGGGTTTGTTTGAGTAATGCTCAAAATTAATCTTGAAATTAAACAATCTATAATTCTATAATTCGACTTTAGTATCTATGAGTAAACTCTAAATTAGTCGGTGTCCATTTTTTTTTCCTGAGAAATTACAGCGTTAATACACACAAAAATAACATATAACAAATAATTCATGTATAAAGGTGTTTCAAAACTCATATATATTTCTATATCAAAGTAAAAATGTTATATCATGGAAGTTTAATAACATTTAGGAAAAAAATAAAAAACTACTTTACCGAAACAAAAATATCCTAAGATACAATTGCTAATTTTGATGCGGAAGTTTATGTGGATTTTTCCTGCGGAAATTTACCGTAGATAAATCCTATAGAAAAAGGTGAGCTTCTATGTGGAAATCAAATCACATGTAAGTCCGCAGCAAAAGAGAGTTCACTGGGAAAATCCTAACGTACTACCTGCAGATCCATTTCCGCAAGAACATTCGCAAGTAAAACGCTAATTTCTAAAAGTTATTACTTAAATGATTCAAAAATAAAAAAAAGATTTTGGTACACCTATGGATTGATTTGAATATTTTCAATATCGTTGATATCATGAAATTAAAATTTATTGCAGGAATTAAAATCTGAATAAACAACTATTAATTTGAAAATGATAATAATATTATTTTTTTTATGATTATTATATAGAATGAACTAAATTAGCTAGCTTTTTCGTATACCTTTTTACCACAAACAAGTAATTATTTCTAGTACTAGAGAATACTTTAAAAAAAATTATATTACTTAAATGATTCATAAATAAAAAAAGATTTTGGTACACTTATGGATTGATTTGAATATTTTCAATATCGTTGATATCATGAAATTAAAAATTATTGCGGGAATTAAAATCTGAATAAACAAATATTTCTTTGGAAATGATAATAATAATTTTATTTTTTTCATTATTATATAGAATGAACTAAATTAGCTAGTTTTTTGTTATACATTTGACCACAAACAAGTAATTATTTCCCGTACAAGAGAGTACTTTTTAAAAAAAATAGATTACTTAAATGATTCATAAATAATAAAAAGATTTTGGTTGACTTATGGATTGATTTGAATATTTTCAATGTTGTTGATATCATGAAATTAAAAATTATTGCGGGAATTAAAATCTGAATAAAAAAATATTAATTTGAAAGTGATAATAATAATATTATTTTTATGATTATTATATAAAATGAACTAAATGAGCTAGCTTTTTCGTATACCTTTTACCACAAA
>JBBPBQ010000003.1:27378702-27398115 GCA_037974755.1 Cicer yamashitae
AATTAAATAAATGTTAATTATAATTTGATGATTATTATATTGAATGAACTAAATTAATTAGTTTTTTTTTTATACTTTTGACCACAAACAAGTAGTTATTTCCAGTACTAGAGAGCACTTTTAAATAAAAATAGATTACTTAAACGATTCATAAATAAAAAAAGATTTTGATTCACTTATGAATTGATTTGAATATTTTCAGTGTTTTTGATATCATGAAATTAAAAATTATTGCGGGAATTAAAATCTAAAATAAACAAATATTAATTTTAAAATAATAATAATATTATTATTTTTATTTTTATGCTTATTATATAGAATGAACTAAATGAGTTAGTTTTTTCTTATACCTTGGATCACAAACAAGTGATTATTTCTTATACAACAGAGTACTTTATTAAGTATGATATAAATATTGGTGCAAAATTTGAGTTTCAAGTATTATGTTAAATATTTGTAAAATTAAAACACTATAATGTAAATTTTTTATAAAAAACATGGCAAAGATGAATTTATTATTAAAAACAATGTCACTAATATCCTGTTTATAAATATCTCATGTGAGAATTGAAGTGTATCCCTTGAGGATACAAAGTGAAGCTCATACCAAACTTCTAGAAATTAAGGTTTTACCTGCGATGTTTTCTGTGGATTTAAGCTAACAATCCACAAGAAACACACGTTACTTACGGATTTACGGCGGAACTATTTCCCCTACCTTTGTGGATAATTGTTTCTCCTGAGAATTTCTTTATCCATAGGTATGTTACCTGCGGATAATTCCGCAGAAAAAGTAATTAAAATCCGCAACAAACATTTAAAAAACTTAAAGCATTGTCTTTCGAATTTTCATGCTTAACAAATCTGCAGTACCATTCCAGTGAATGTGTTCCAAACGTATTTCCGCAGGTAATGTTACATTGCAATTTCGAATGACAATATGTATTCGTATGAAAATCCGAAGTTAAATCCGATCAAAATTACTTTCAAAGAAAAATCCATTGGAAGTATTCACACTTAATTTTCATTTTGTGCTGGTTTTTTTTCTTCTGATTTTTGATTTATATGAAAATTTCAACTAAAAGTATATAAAAATATTATTATCAATATATTTTTGAATTATTTGATATTAATATTTAATTTGAATACTATTGCAATACTCTAAAATAAAAGTTATATCATGTTCACAAATCATAACTAAATATTAATTAAAGCATGATCCAACTAGTGTAATACTTCTAAACAAAATTTATATGATGTTCGCAAATCATAACTAAGTTAAGATACTATTGTAGAGATCCCTAAAGCTATTTCATATCGTACATTCCAATCCAATACACAAAATGTTGAACTTGAATGAAGCTTTTCACCAAGGCTTCCATTTTCCATGTACTCATACAATAAAAGATTAGAATCCTTCAATTTTTCTAGGGTAGGTCTGACTGATGAAGATGATTTTCGATCGATGAGTGAACGACCTTTCAGAACAGCCTCCTGCCATCCTTCAACTGCGTTGTCATCCTGTTCCAGTTTATTACTTTCATTTAGTGTTGTTTGGTGTAAGTTGGTGGACTCAATTTTATCAATCCTTTGTTCTTGAAATTCAACCTTAGATTTTTTTTCTTAATCACTTGAAGTCTCTGTAATTGAATAATCTTGAGACATGTCTTCCTCCTTGTGTTTTTCATATGAAGCTGCATCCCAATTTTGGCCTGATTTTCAATTTAACTGTAATATAAATTATAATTGTGATTCTTTTAGTAAAATATGGGAAAAGAATGTTAGAAGTTATAAGGAAATGTGAGCATTAAAAGGTATATCATGGATAAATTATAATTGTTGGAAAGCCGCGACGTTTGTGGTCGTTGGAGCGGAAGATGAGAGTGACGAGAATGGGGAGTATTACAGTTACAATGTAGGGATTCATGGTTGTGGTGATTGAAGAAGTGGTTGTGGTTGTTGACAAGTTATAGAAGTTACTCAAAGTTGGAATTTTGTGTTGAAGCGAGTTTCATTCTTTATTCATTATTTTCCTCATTTTGATATTTGTGGTTAGTGTTGAAATGATTGGTTAGTTTGGTTACATGAGATGAGATGATGAGAATGTTCATTTGTTGGTTAGAATAAAAGGGAGGATAAAAAATAAATAATTGAAAAATGTTTACCGGATACTATACATTTTAAAAGTAAAAGAGCGATATTATATATTACTAAAAAGAGAAATAAAAATAAAATAAAATATTAGATTGATTTTGGAAAGGTTGTAAATAATTTTGTGCACATGTAGTTGTCCAGTTAATTTTAGATGAGGTAATGTCATTTGATGCTACTACAGATCTTTTGCTGCTACCAGTACCACTATCAAAAGAAGAAGAACCACATAACTGCAAAACAGCGTTTACTGAGATGTTGAAGGTTGCGAAGATGGCACTACGCGAAAAAACTTATTTTACAGCATTTTTTTTAAGCCATTTACAGTGCTTTATCAAAAAAATAAGCGCTGTAGTATCTAGCGCTGTAAAACGATACAACCGCGTTTTTTAAAATAAACAAGCGCTGTAAAATAGGTGGATATATTGCGCGCTTGTTATACTCGTTTTACAGCACTTTTTAGAAAAAACGCTGTAAATCCCTGCTACAAACACGCTGCTTGTTCTTATGCACGTTTTACAACGCTTTTTCAAAAAAGCGCTATAATAGGTACATTCAATAGATGCATTATTATGCACATTTTACAGCGCTTTTTCAAAAAAGCGCTGTAATAGGTGCATTCAATAGATGCATTATTATGCACATTTTACAGCGTTTTTTCAAAAGAGCGTTGTAATAGGTGCATTCAATAGATGCATTATTATGCACATTTTACAGCGCTTTTTCAAAAAAACGTTGTAATAGGTGCATTCAATAGATGCATTATTATGCACATTTTACAGCCCTTTTTCAAAAAAGCGCTGTAATAGGTGCATTCTTATTCTAGTTTTATTAAAAAACACTGTAAATGGAATTTTTAAAATAACGCTTGTTTGAGGTTTTTTATGGCATTTTTTTAGAAAACGCTGTCTTTTAATTTTTTTTCCAAAATCATTTTCATCCACAATCAGTTCACAATCAGTACACAATCAATACACAACAACAGAACTATATAACTTTATAATTTAACTTTATAACTTTACATATTTACACAATCAGTTCACAACAAACTACAGAACAGAACAGAATACATATTCACATATTGACAACAACACAGAACTATATACATATTCATATAACTACATATTCACAACAAATCAAATGTGCCCTATTCATATACATATAACTATCAGAACTACAACACATAACAGAACTACCATATATTCATATAACTATCCCTTGCAGCATGCCATTTCCCAGCAAATCAAATAATCTTCATTTCGATTACATACTGACACCAGTCTTCCTTTATTTCAATTAGATCTCTTTTAGAGTATGTTGGACTGGAATTGTCAAAGTACTGTGCAATATAAAAATTGAACTTAAATAAGTTAGAATCAAATATATACATAGTTTATATATGAAAATCAAATAATGAAAATACCGTACCATTTCTGGGATTATAGTTTGATTCATATCAACAATCTCCTTCATGAATCGCAATATATAGTACCCACAATGTATGTTGTTAGTTTGACGAGGGCACTATAAAATAAAACATATAAGTAGTCAATAAATATTTGTGCATTGATTCTAAATGAAATTTTAAAGGCATACATTTCAAACCTCTATTGAAATCCATGTGATGTTATGTGACTTTTTCTTTGACACTGTAGCAACTCTTTGAGCTCGGAAAACTTGTAAAGCACTATCGAATAAATAAATGTGATTATTATAGCATTAACAAACACATTATTTATATATATATATATGTAAGAAACAAATGAATATTACTTACGTGTCGAACATAGTCTTTATATCCGAGTGATTGTTGTAATGGCCGTGCAAGGGATCTAAATAGTATATAACTTCAGAGGTCACATTGATTGCAAATAGCATCCAATGTTCCCTACAACAACAAAAATTTGGTTGGCAATTTTGTTTACACAACTAATAAATTAAGATCTCATAAATTAAAAAAGATATAAATAAAGAATATATAATTACCCTGAATTATATGGTGCAAGGAACAACTTATCCTTCTCTTTATTTCCTAATAGGATATCTACAACGTATTTCTTTACATTCACTGGATCGAGTTTAAACATCGAAAGCTTATTCGGAGACAAGAATGAAAATCTATTTGACAATCTGTGCGTGCACACGAACTTCTCATACAAAAACCTTCAATGAAAATTTCAAATTAGATTAATTACCAATAAATTAAATTAAAAACCAATAAATGCAATTAAAAGTAATTTTTACCTAATGTATAAGCTGATGACAGTAGCACTCAGCTCCTTATGGTTGAGAAGTTCGTATATGTGCTCTTTTTCAAGTAGTTCTTCATACTCATCTCCGAAAATAGCTTTATCCATGCTTATGATGCTTGAATCGTTGCTGCCCATATTCGTTTTTGCTTGTCTGTCAAGACACGACCCATATCGAGCAAGGCATGGCTGACTTATTTTAGGAGCAACAACTGATTTTCCCCGATCCAGTTTTTGAACTTTTGCAGCTTTATTACCCTCCAGCTTTTGAAGTTTTCCAGCTTTAGTACCCTCCAATTTTTGAAGTTTTCCGGCTTTATTTTTACCACGAACATCTAGCTGTGGTGCGGCAGCTGGTTTATTCTGGCAGCTGGTTTGCTGTGCGGGTGGCTTATTGGATTGAATATGAAAAAATGAGGTTAATCAATTTGTTAGTTTGTTGAATCTGAAAAAATGACAAACCTTACAGAATAAATGTGACAAACCTTTTTAGGTGATGTGACTTACTCGTTTCTGGGAATCTTCTTATCATTCCCTTTAGACTTTGTTTGAATCTAAATAAATGTGAAATAAAAGTTAACAGCGGAAAAAAATCAGCAATTAAATATAATCAATCATAATCATATATCGTGCAATTAAATATACATATCAATTAAACATACATTTCAATTAAACATACCTTATCAAGGGCAACAAGATATTTGGGCCATGCCACGTAGCTACCTATTGCTTTGACATGGCCGGCAGAGATCGGTGTGTTGTGCAATACTTCTCCCAAAGTATTGTACAATGTTCCTTTTCCAACCTTGCGATGAGTAGGGAAGGATAAATACAGCACGCAAGGAGACACACCCTAAATTAATGGTTAATACATAAGTATGTGAAACAATTAGGTTGAATGAATTTCTTATTTTATTAAGTAATTAATTACCTCGGGAAGACTTTTGAGACCAATGTTGCAACTCGCGTTTTCACTCTCCATTTGTATTTCACGTTGGAGCTGATCCGGAAGTTGCTTGTCTTTATTCGTCTTCACAAAGAGTGCCACTTGCTCTGTTAGGACTTTGATCTTCTCTAATACTTTCTCATTAGATGGATTTTAGCACTTCTCTTGTGAAAAATAGCTTTTAGGAGTTATGCCAAATCCTTTCCCCCTCACGCGGGCGGAATATTCAGGAACATTAAACACTTTACCGAGTATGTCCCTGCAACTAGCTTTGTTGTCCTCTTGATTTTCCGAACTTTGTTCGAGCTTCTCCTAAAATACACTTAGGATTAAAAAGATAAGTTCAATATCATTTTTAAAATACAATATTAAAAAAATATTAAAGTGATAATATACTTACACAAAGTTCTATTAGTTTTTGAACATTTTCATTATCAACCACTCCATCTTTATTTAGACGAGCTTCTTTCCACAAGATACGACGACCCAATGGTTGATCGGATTGGGTCTCTTGTAGCTATTCGTTAAGATCATAAACAAAATATTAGTTAGAAACTATAGTTTATAATGTACCACATTATATAAAAGTGATGTTTAATTAATTACTTACAAGTTTTTGCTCTAGACGTGCATATCCCATACGTGATTTTTTGTATGGATGCGTCGGATTTTTTGCCCTCTCGCGATTTGCCGTACTTATACTCTATATAAAAATAATAACAATCGTGTAAAAATTTAAAATACGCTATGAATATGAATAATAAAACACAAATGATAATAAATTAATCACTTACAACAAACGCGGGGTCTGAACGTTTTGCTACAAATGCGCTCCATTCCTCATTTGATGTATAGTATTTATATATTTTTGGAGCTTCAGCATTCGTATTTCCATCACGATCTCTTAGATAGCAGTTTGAGAGATGTAATCTAAAACCACAGTGTATTTTCCCGGTAACTCTCAGCAGGTAAGTCTTTCTCACCTCGTCAACATCAAAAGCAGTCTGCAAACCAAATAAAGTTATAGTTTGAGTAAAGTATTTCAATATAAAAAAATTATAAGTAACAAAAAAGAGAAGTAAAAAAGTTACTTGTATATCAGTCCACAGTAAATCTTTTGCATCCTTCAACTCGTTATCTCTCCAATCGTCAATTGTAATGGGGATATTTTGACGAACAACAGCACCAATATAACTTACAAACATGGAACTGTTGGGGTCAATTGGCTGACCACTTTCATTCCATCCCACCTAATAAACTCATCTAGTAAGTACATGCTTTCAAAAAAGATAAAAAATAAACAGCAAACAAAGTATAGTATACCTCAAATTTTATGCCATTACTTCTTGCTTTTATGACACTTTGGATGATGGTTGCACAACGTTTAACTTCATTTTCATAAGTCAATGAAGTGTTGGTGTTGAAAACTTCTTCATTTTGACAATCTAACTCCTTGTTGGTATCCATTTATCTACAACAAGTTCAACATGCAATTCAGTATAACTTCAACAAGTTCAACATGCAGTAGTCTAAGTACGTAGCAGTATAAGTTCAACATGCATTTTAGTGAAACAAAAAATTAATAAATACAATACCTGAAAAGTGCGAAGAAATACGTAGGGTTCGTAGGGTTACGGTTTCGTTTAAGAGGATTAGTAACAAAGAAGAACAACGCAGAAATACGAACAGTTCGTAGGGTTCGCAGAAATACGTTATGAGGGTTAGTAACAAAGATGGTTCGCAATGAGAAGGAGAATGAAGAGGAGGAGGAAACAAGCGTATGAAGTTTACGTAATGAGGGTTAGTAACAAAGATGGTTCGTAGGGTTCGCAATGAGAAGGAGAATGAAGAGGAGGAGGAAACAAGCGTATGAAGTTTACGTAATGAAGAGGAAACTGAAGCAGTTTATTGTTATATATAAAACCCTATTACAACGCTTTTTTGAAAAAGCACTGTAAAAGACCTCCTTATTTTATTTTTTAAAAGCCTATTACAACGCTTTTTTAGACGCCTTTTAAAGTGCTTGTGCAGAAGCGCTGTAAAAGACCTCTTTGTTTTATTTATTTAAAAGCCTTTTACAGCGCTTTTCCACAAAGCGGTTTAAAAGGCTTCTTTGTTTTATTATGTGCAAAAGCTATGTGACCCTTTTACAGCGCTTTTCCACAAAGCGCTTTAAAAGGCTTCTTTGTTTTATTATGTGCAAGCGCCATGTGACCCTTTTACAGCGCTTTTCCACAAAGCGCTTTAAAAGGCTTCTTTGTTTTATTATGTGCAAGCGCTATGTGACCCTTTAACAGCGCTTTTCCAACAAGCGCTTTAAAAGACCTCCTTATTTTATTTTATTAAAAGCCTTTTATAGCGTTTTTCCAACAAGTGCTTTAAAAGACCTCCTTATTTTATTTTATTAAAAGCCTTTTATAGTGCTTTTTCAGAAAGCGTTTTAAAAGACCTCTTTATTTTATTATGTTTAAGTGACCTCCTTATTTTTTTTTAAAGGCTTTTTATAGCGCTTATTGAAAAAAGCGCTATAAAATTACAAAGTTTATGTTCAGTTTAGTTCAAGTTAAATATGTTAAATTACAATATAAGTTCAGTTTCCGTAAAATGCTAAATAATTAGTAAAATACCTATATTTGGATTTTTTTTTCTTCCAAATAATTAGTTAAATATCTATATATATATATATATCAATGCCAAATTATATTGGGATGATCAGTTCAAGTTCAAGAAAAATTCCTAGTACTTCCAAACAAAGCTTTTTCAAGTTCAATATAAGCAGAAAATCAGTTCTGGCTTATATTACATGAACTTAGTATAAATTAAATTACATTACATGCTCAATTCTGGCAGATCAAACAATTAAATTACATGAACTCAGTTCTGATTACATGGCTTGTAAAACAATTAAACACATTAAGATGCCCTTCTTCTTTTCCTGGTGGGATTCACATTTGATTGTCCATTAACGATACGAAACGATGGATTAGTCCAAATTCCCTCATCATGATCATCTTTAAGATATAAACCATCATCAATTGAATCAATTTCATGTGGTTGTGATGTTGCAAAGAAAATATCATTACCAACATCTTCATCATTATTGTTATCATCACATATTTTATTGGTCGATAGGACAACAGACCATTTATCCTCAGTAGGATCAGTGACATAAAACACTTGTTGAGCTTGCGACGCTAAAATAAAAGGCTCATTTTTGTATCCCACCCTATTAAAATCGACAAGCAAGGATCCTCACTCATCAATCCGAACGCCATTATTATTATCGACCCACTTGCAACCAAATATGGGAACACGAAACATTGTGTAGTCTAACTCCTATATGCGCTCGAAAATCCCAAAATATGATAGATTTGCATATATTGGGTTTTTGTCTTTTGCACTTGAGATATGCATCGTTTCAGCTATGAGAGTGACTCCGCTATTTTGCATAGTGGTTTGATCATCTTGTTCTTTGGTATAAAATGTGTAGCCGTTAATTACATAACTTGTGTAAGAAAAGACATGTAAACTTCGACCATTTGCTAGCCACCTCAATCTCTGTGAAATTGATCTGCTGTTTACATCAAACTTTAACTTTATGTAATTTTTTAACCATGTTATAAAACTTCGATTGTGCTCTCGAGTTATCCAATTTTGATTCCTATTCATGTTCAAACTAGATAACTGATCCATGTGTATTGTAACATACGGTTGAACCTCATCATCATTGTGCAGAACATACAATTGTGCCTGCTCCCATTCTGTCCTTGATATAGTCATTAGTCTCTTTCCAATTATGCATTCTCCTGATATTCTTCCCGAATGACGAGACATGGGAAGCCCTATGGATTCAACATTGGACAGATATTCAGTACAAAATTCAGTAGCTTCTTCGACAATGAACCGTTCAGCAATACAACCTTCTGGTCGATTTCTACTTTTTACGTACCCTTTTAATATTTTCATATATCGTTCTATCGGGTACATCCATCTCATATAAGCTGACCCACATTTTTCTCAATATGCATCACATCGAGGAAATGTCTTATATACAATGACTTCCAATATGGCAATTCAAAGAAAATTGACTTTTTCTTCCATCCAGTTTTGATCAGCTCTCCTGCAAAAGGTTTGCCAAATTTATTGGTCAAACCTTGTACTTTTTCAAGTATTTGATATCTAGTCGGTGCTAAAAGAGCTCTATCTTCCTCTGATTTTCCATTGAATGCATTTCTCCACCCACGATACTGATGACTATAAGGTAAAAATCTACGATGTCCAAGAAATACATTCTTCTTACAATGTTTCAACCGCATCCAATTTGTACTCTCTTCACATATAGGACATGCACACTGACCTTTAATGCTATATCCTAATAAACTACCATATGCTGGAAAATCATTAATTGTGGCGAACAGCATAACCCTCAAATTGAAACATTCTTTCTTATACCCATCATAAACTTCCACACCTGTCTCCCACATAATTTTTAAATCTTCAATTAAAGGAGCCAAGTATACGTCGATATCTTTCCCCGGTTGTTTGGGTCCAGAAAGTAACAGAGACAACATCATAAACTTAAGCTTCATACATAACCATAGAGGTAGGTTATAAATCAACAAGATCACAGGCCACGTGTTGTGTGAGATGCTTTGAAGACCATGTGGATTCATTCCATCAGTAGAAAGTGCAAGTCGTAGATTTCTTGACTCTATCCCAAATTCAGGATACCCGTGATCAATTTTTGCCCATTGTGGAGAATCTGCAGGGTGTCGAAACTTTCCATCTCTAATTTTTTCATCTGCATGCCATGTCAAGTGTTTTGAATCTTCTTCACTGCGATAGATGCGCTTAAATCATGGTATTATAGGAAAATACCACACGACTTTTGCTGGAGTAGATTCTTTCTTCTTATATCGAGAGACATTGCATTTCGGACACGCCTTTAGTAATTCATATTCGTTTCGAAATAAAATGCAATCGTTAGGACACGCATGAATCATTTCGTAACTTATACCAATAGAGCACAAAATTCGTTTAGCCTCGTAGGTTCGACTGGGAAGTTCATTATCATCTGGAAACATATCTTTTAAGAGTGTTAGTAATTCTGTGAAGCTTTTATCAGACCATCCATTACTCGCTTTTAAGTTGTACAACTTTAATATCGCCGACAGTCTTGTGAATTTAGTACAACCATTATATAATGGTTTCTTTGCATCACTCAACAAGCTCTCAAACATTTTAGGACAATCACGAAGATCTTCTTCAACTGCTTTTGCAATCTCCTCAACTTGGTCCGGCTCATATGTATCTGTGTCGAAATCAATTGAAGCATATGTATCTATGCGGGTGTTTCCATTTTTTTTCTCACCATGTCTTATCCAACATGTATAGCTTTGATCAATTCCATACCATACTAAATGTCCTTCCAATTTATCTGCTCTAATGCGTTTTCCAAAACAACATTTTAAATAAGGACAAACGACTCTATTTGGATCATTTGCATTCTTCACTGCAAACTACACAAACTCCTTCACTCCATTTTCATACTCTTTTGACAATCGATTGGCAGACATCCATTTCCGGTCCATTTTATATGACCTATATAAATACAGTTACACAAATAATAAGCTACTGATAACATTATACCAATGTATAGTACACATATCTAATATTGGAAAATGCAAACCAAGGTCCAAGTCTGATTTCAAAATAGAACAGATCAACAAATTTCAAAAAAAAAATAGATTTTATATGATTTATTATATAATCAGTTAGTGACAACAAAAAATTAATAAATACAGTACTTGAGACAACGTTGATCAATTTGTTTTAAAGGAGGAGCAGTAGATGGGCGCACAGTAGAGGAAAGGAGGGTTTGAAGAGTAGAGGAGATGAGGGTTCGTAGGGTTAGGACAACGTATTAAATTTGTTTTTATTTATTTAAAGTGAATGAGTTTTATTTAAAGTGAATGATTTTATAGTGCTTGTATAAAAAGCGCTCTAATAGGTCCTCTAATTATGTGAAAGCGCAATCCTTTTACAGCGCTTGTATCCAAAGTGCTCTAATAGGACATTTAATTATGTGAAAGCGCAAGCCTTTTACAGCGCTTTTACAAAAAGCGCTTTAAAAGCTATGTAACATAAGGTGGGAGCGCTACATTTTACAGCGCTTGTGTTTAAAACGCTCAAAAAGCGCTGTAAAAGCTATGTGAGAGCGCTTCAATTTACAGCGCTTTTTCAAAAAGCGCTGTAAAAGAGTTGTAAACATTATGTGCAAGCGCTATGTGACCCTATATGACCCTACAACAGCGCTTGTCAAAAAAGCGCTGTTGTATCCTCCGTTATTCTTAAAAAATTATACAACATGGCTTGTATTTAATAAGCGCTGTAAAAGACGCGCTATAAAATGTCATTTTTGGCGTAGGGTGGAGACGCTAATAGAACGAGAGATGACATTTATTGAGGAGTTAAAGGTCGTGAAGATGAAGGAGAAAGAGAATGAACGATGAAGGAGAATGACGAGAACGAAAAATGGAGACGCTAGGGTTTGCGAGGATAAAGAAGAAAGCTTGGAAAATTCAATATCCGTAGAAGTAATACAAGTTATGTTCAAAATATTTTTAATATATATATTAAATAATAATATTATTGATTACCAATTAAACTACTATGCCCTTCTCCAAGCAAACTTTTTTATCAAAATCAATTATGATTATTGTATAAAAAATATTACCAAAATAAAAATATTAGATTATAGTGTTATCCCTAACCGTGGAACTTGTCTTAATTTTTTAATTTGCTTAAAAAACAATTCTGCTATTATGATAATTACCACTGCTTCTCTCCCACAATATTTATTTGATAACTTCAATTTATTTATGGAAATAATATATGTTTCCAAAACCAATTATAGATTTTTATAGCATTTACGTACTTCATATTATTGATTAGTAATCCAAAATAGGAAACCGATTAGTCAAAGAAAAAAAATTGAAACAGGTTGATGGTGAAATATATATTTTCAAAACAAAAAAACAAGGCATTTATATGCATCAAAAGACAAATTATAAAATGAAAACTTAAGCTATTATGATATACTATTTTAAAATGGTCATCACATGCATGGTATATGTGTTTTGAAATAAATATTTTAAATGATAAAAGTTGTTTAATGTGATTTATTCATGCTCTATTGTCCACTTAACAAATGTTGAAGTTTGAATTTCCGTTGAAAGAGGTACCAACCTTAATATCTGACATAACTCAAATAAGATTACATTTGGTGAAGATAGCTTATGGAACTAAAAAATATGCACTTATGAATGAAATAAATGTTTAATGATCTTCCAATATGTCACATGTACTTTTTCAAGAATTGTATCGTAATCTTTGTTTATGGTGGATACTATTTTGTTCATATTTTTATATCATAATCTCATATAGTTTAGAATATAAAGTATTATGTATGTCATTTACATGATCAAGAAATTTGTTTAGTAAATCTATGTTTGGAACAAAGGAAACGAAAATAAAAAGTTAGAGAAGGAAAAAAAACATTTATATCAAAAAATTTCCTCTCCTTTATTACACATTGAAAATGGAAAAAAAAGAAGTATATTTGGTGGAACCCACTTAATCTTTCTTTTTCCTCAAATTGAAAATAAAACGCATCAAATTCATCAATTAATGTAAAATAACGACTACAACTCTACTTTATTTTTTTTAATTTTATTCTTTTTACCATATCTCAATTTTTTGTAGGGATATTTATGTCATTTTAGAAAAATAATTCTTTCTTTCATGTCACTTTTTTATTCATAACAAACTATTAAAACTATTAATTAATCGTTTCATTTTCTACTACTTTTCCCTTCTTCTCACCTTCATTTTTTATTATTATAAAATTTATTTTTACTAAAAATAGTAAGAGTCCATGTTGAACAATTTTTGAGCATTCTATTATAATAATAATAATAATAATAATAATAATAATAATAATAATAATAATAAAATGTGCATGTCATCAACCAAATTTAAAAAGAAATAAACAACATTGCTTAGGTCCCAACCCATATATTATTATAAGGATATAAAATTTAGAAATTAAATAAGACAAAATTCATAGATAATAATAGGCAAATTATATGCAAAAAAAATGCAACTCCAATGGTAAAAAAGACAGGTATTGGACCCGACAGGATGCATGTTCTTCTCTCCTTGGACCGTAGCACTGTCTCCTCACCCTAAATTAATATATATATATATATATATATATATATATATATATATATATATATATATATATATTATTTAAGAAATATAACCCCCAATCTTAAAAGTATACTATTTTAAGAAATATAAAAGAAAAAAATTGCAAATTTTAACCCCCAATCTTTTAATTTTTGAATAAACTTTTACTTTTTTGCATCCAACTAAATAATCAACATTGAACATGTTAACAAAATATCTATCATATGTATAGAAGAACAAAATTATTGTTTTGTCAAAAAAAGTAGAAGAAATTATAATTGTCAAAAGAAACAATCTATAAAGTAGTGTTAATTAAGTAGATGACAAAATTATGAGGAAAATAAGTTAAAAAACAATAAAAATCATACTTTTTTATTCACAAATTCTATTTCAAGTGCAAAGTGAATCATCGTATGAGTTGCAAACACATAATATTAATGTAAGAAAAAAATTCTATCTCATCGTTAGTGCGATTATTTAGATACCTAATAAAATATTACCAACGCTGCTCATTTGAATGCAAATTTTTTATGAGATTTAAATGAATCTTTCACATCTCAATGCGAACAAAACTATATGTAATTCATAGACTAAACTATAAACAACATCATAAACGTTCATTAGGTTTGAAGCAAATAAAATTGAAATAATGCATTCATGCATTTTTAAATATAAAACATAAGTACTTATCTCTTGTCCATATATCCATCTTTGTCTTTCAAGAAAAAAATTTATAAGTACTACATAACAAAGTGATAAGAACAACATAAAATAAATGTATAGTGACAAGAGAATCATACAATAGATATTTATCGTGCTTCAACTTCAATTTCTGCTGTTGGAGGTCACTCTTGTGCATCTATCTTTGAATAAAACTAACATAACTGGAAAAAGTAAAACAAATTCATAAAATGCAATCAAAAGAAAATAATAATTGATCATAGAACAACATACACATATATCAGTTGCAAAAAAAAAAAGTTCAATAGAATAAAGCAAGAAAATTTGCATACAAAATGAGATAGAGATTCAACAAACACTACGCCAAAATTGACATTTTATAGCGCACCTTTTATAGCGCTTATTAAATACAAGCGATGTTGTATAATATTTTAAAATTAACGGAGGATACAACAGCGCTTTTTTGACGAGCGCTGTGGCAAAAGTGCTGTTGTAGGGTCATATAGGGGCACATAGCGCTTGCACATAATGTTTACAACGCTTTTGATTAAAGCGCTGTAAATTAAAGCGCTCTCACATAATGTTTACAGCACTTTTGGAGCGCTGTGTATACAAGCGCTGTAAAATATAGCGCTCCCACATTATGTTACAAAGCTTTTAAAGCGCTTTTTGTAAAAGCGCTGTAAAATACATGCGCTTTCACATAATTAAATGACCTATTAGAGCGCTTCTTATACAAGCACTGTAAAAGGCTTGCGCTTTCACATAATTAAAGGACCTATTAGAGCGTTTTTTATACAAGCGCTGTAAAATGATGCGTATTTCATAAAAATCATTCACTTTAAATAAATAAAAACAAATGTAAAACAAATTTAATACGTTGTCCGAACCCTACGAACCCTCATCTCCTCTACTATGCGAACCCTCCTCTCATCTAATGTGCACCCATCTACTGCTCCTTTAAAAAAAATTGGATACGTTGTCTCAGGTACTGTATTTATTAATTTGTTGTTGTTGTTGTCACTAAAACTGATAATTGTTACCTAATAAATCATATAAAATCTGTTCTTTTTTGAAATTTGTTCGATCTGTTATGTTTTGAAATCAGACTTGGACCTTGGTTTTTATTTTTCAATATTAGATATGTGTACTATAGATTGGTATAATGTGATCAGTAGCTTATTATTTGTGTAACACTGCATTTATAAAGGTCATATAAAATGGACCGGAAATGGATGTCTGCCAATCGAAATATGAAATGCATATAAAAGTGAGTTGGAGAAAAGAATCACAATATGAAATGCAGTTTTTCTATTTCAATTATTATTAACTAATTATATTTTGAAGGAAATACTTTAATAGAACAATTATATTTGTGGAATGCAATTTATTATTTTTTGTGAATTTATTAAGTACATCTCTTATAGGTAAAAATAAATTAAGTTTTTTTTTCAAAAAAGTTATTGTGGGGTGTATGTCCATTGATAGATTTATTTTTTTAGGCCGGTATAGGGTAGTAAAAAGGACAGAATAATACGTCGATTTTTACTGATTAGTATTTTAGTTTTTAGGTGATATAATTTATTTCTTTAAGTAGACCTATTTAATTTGAAAAACAAACTGTTTTTTGAATACTAAGTGAATGTTCATTATTAGAGAATAATTAAATATAGATTTGGTATTAAACTGAAAGATTAATTTATATATAGACAAAAGTCTACCACATCTAGGTTAAGCCAAAATATAATTTCAATTGGTTAACTATATTGAATATTCAATTAGTTTACATTCATTTTGATGTACAATTAATTTTTTAAAATTGTACTTTTAAAATCTTTCTAAAAAGTTATGTCAATATAAATGGAAACCATTCAAAATATATGTTATAAAATTAATTTGATTATTGTCATACTTTATTCAATACATAAGGATAGTAATTTGCATTTAAATGAATAGACAACTATCATGACTTAATTAGTAACTTTATGACCTAATTGTGTTCATCTACTTAAATGACTATTTCCAAAAAAATTATGCCACTATAAATTGCGGTTTAGAATTTGAAATACCGAAATTGTAGGTTATAATAGAGGAAAATAAGTTTAGACAAATAAATTAATATAAGAAAATAAGTGTTATTTAGCGATAATACTTGTGTATATTATGCCTTCTACAATATTTTTTTTGCTAATAACAAAATACATATTTTATAGTTGATATATAACATGTCTGAAGTCTTAACGGTCGTTTATAATACTTTCTTTTGACAAATCCATTATCAATACTAATTATAACTATTTGTTAGTCTTAATATGTTTTTAATTATAATAATAAATTTTTTATAATTATGACTTTATTTGTTCCCTAGTGATTTTTTTTTTGTCAACATCCCACCATGTGATCATTAAATGTCAACATTGAATATGAAATTATTAAATATTAAGTGACATAATATCATGTCACGTGTACCATGTGTCATTTTGCAAGCATTTGTTATAGTGTAGTTGTAGATAACACAATAAACTATTTTATAATAGTTTTTAGAAATCAGATTCGTGCTTGATAAATCGATTGCTTTTAATTTCTATATATATAAATATTTTGAATTAAATATTAATCGATTGGTTTAATATGCTTAATTATGAATCGATTGATCTCATTTATTTGATTTAATTTGTTACTATTATGAATATGAATTAATTAGTTTATAAATAATACAATTATTTACCACGTCACACTCTTTTAGAGCTTTCATTTTACTCGGAGTAAGTTTGAAGAATTCTTCTTCTTCACTAACCGTTGACGGATCTTGTATGCAACAAATATTAGGCAACGGATAATTATTCTTTTCAGCCATCCTATTAATATTGATAAAAAATATTAAATGTTGTTAATGAATATTTAGTGTTTAACTATATTAAATATAATGTATACAATGTTAGTTAAAATAGAATTCTGAATTGTGTGCGAGTACCTATTCTACGATAAAGATGTTTCTTGTGAGAATTTAAACACAATGAGTAGTAATAAGATTGTATGATTTTTTATGTTCAAGAAATAAAATACTATTTTTAATTAATCTAAAGGTTATTTATTTCTTGTAAAGGTTTGCATGTCTTAGAAATTTAAGTTCAATGCAATATATCAATAATAGCCAATAAAAATTAAAAAATATAAAAATATAAATAGTAATTTGGAATTTGACAAACTCAAAAAATGAGTAGCAAATTACCTTGCCATAGTTTTGATTTTGCTAGCATCACAATGACGATCACATTTTCGGCATCACCACCAACAACAAATGAATTAAGTTCTTCGACATATTGACCAAATAACATAACCTTAAACTTGAGTCTGAAAGATATAATAGTTGATGTAATATATGTAAAAGATATAGAATAAACACTACTATCTTGTAAGTCATTTTTGAATTTGTAAAACATGGTTCTACGCACGGATTCATGTATTCTATTAGCATATAAAAAAAAATTCCAATTAATGATTCAAATTCAATGCATATGTGAAATTTATTATAAAAAAAATTAATCATACATCAAATTTATTAATAAAATTTAGCAAACAAATAATACATACATTTGAGTGCATGAGAATCATGCCAAGTGAGAATGAATGTTTGTCACGTGTAACATCCCTGACAAACGATAGTCGTACCTCACGAACATTCAAACTCAATGATTCTTTTGTTGCGTTGATTTCGGAAATGCTATCGTTGTTTCTAGAAGCCATGAGTAGAATTGATACGGATTTGTTTTTATCATGAAATTCAAAATTATTGCTGGAAATAAAATCTAAAATAAATAAATATTAATTATAAAATGATAATATTTTTATTTTTATTATTATTATATAGAATGAACTAAATTAGCTAGTTTTTTCTTATACATTTGACCACAAACAAGTAACTATTTCTAGTACAAGAGAGTACTTTTTTTTAAAAAAAAAAGATTACTTAAATGATTCATAAATAAAAAAAAGATTTTGGTTCATTTATAGATTGATTTGAATATTTTCAATGTTGTTGATATCATAAAATTAAAAATTATTGCAAGAATTAAAATCTAAAATAAATAAATATTAATTTGAAAATGATAATAATATTATTATTTTTATGCTTATTATATAGAATGAACTAAATGAGTTAGTTTTTTCTTATAACTTAGATCACAAACAAGTAATTATTTCTTGTACAAGAGAGTACTTTTTTAAGTATTATAAAAATATTGGTGCAAAACTTGAGTTTCAAGTATTATGTTAAATATTTGTAAAATTAAAACACTATAATGTAAAAGTTTTATAAAAAATGGCGAAGATGAATTTATTATTAACAACAATGTCACTAATGTCCTGCTTATAAATATCTCATGTGAGAATTGAAGTGTGTGCTTTGAGGATACAAAGTCAAGGTCATACCATTGACCCCTTCAAATTTTAATGTGAGAATTAAAGTGTGTCCTTTGTGGATACAAAGTCAAGGTCATACCATTGACCCCTTCAAATTTTATTTGAAGTAACTTGTTTTCTTATAAGAATTTTGAAATTTATATACAATATTGATTAAACTTAACTTATTTTCCTATGTTTTCACACTATCATTGTCTTTGTGTCACTTTATTGTCAACTAGACCATAAATAAATAAAGAAGTATATGTATTGACACAAATTTATGATCAATCAAACTTAACAATGTTATTTTTCACTTTTATTTTTTATATTTGTAATATTTTATTATAAGAATATTTCACAACACTTTTGAATTCATTATACAACTCTTATGTTTGTGTTTATTAAATTAATGAAGATTGCTTATTTATTCAATTTTTAAATTTTAAAACTCCTTATTTTTTACTTTAAAACTAAGTAATTTTAAAACTCGTTAATGATTAGAATTTTGAAAAATACTTATTACAATAGAAGTGTAAATATTTTATGTGTTATTTTAAAACTAACATTACAACTCTCATTTGTAAGTTAAAATTCATGAATAGATTAGGAAATTTATTTTAAATTTAATTTTAAGTGGACGAAATCGATTCAGCTATTACTACAAATTTATTAATTTTAATTTAAATTAATCAAAATTGTTTAAATCAGTTATGAAATTAATTTAATGTA
>JBBPBQ010000003.1:27398310-27410582 GCA_037974755.1 Cicer yamashitae
TAAAGAAGTAATCGTGACCTATATATGTAATTTTAATTCTTAATTACCTTCAATAAACTAATAATTTTGACGCCTAATTTTGTTAGTTAATTATGTGGAGCATAATCTTTTGGTTTCAAAATAATTAAAATAAAAAAACAAATTATTTAAATGATTCATAAATAAATAAAAAATATTTTGGTTCATATATGGGTTGATTTGAATGTTTTCAATGTTGTTGATTTCATAAAATTAAAAATTATTGTGGGAATTAAAATATGAATAAACAAATATTAATTTGAAAATGATAATTATATTATTATTTTTATGATTATTATATAGAATGAACTAAATTAGCAACCATCATCTACAAAAATTTATTATTGTTTTTGTGAATTAAGTAAGTTGTATTTTGTCTTTAATTTACTGTTAGTACTATTTTTTTCTTACTAGTACTAGTACTTATAAGGTTTTCATACAAAAGGTGGTTTCTAAATAAATAAATAAAAGTAAAATATAAATTACAATTCTCATTTCCGGTATCACCTATTAGAATGAGGTTTCTCCCAAACTTGAACTTCAAGACTCATTAACCCTTAAATAACTGTGATTTCGCAAACACAGGGCCAAGCCACTCAAACACAAACAACGAAGGAAATGAGTTTTGAAATCATGTTGGTAGTATAATATAAGTATGAAGAACACGCAAATAATCATAATAGACCGTAAAATAATCACATTACGATAGATCAAAATATTCAAGCAAATAGCACCATATTATAAAATCAAAGTCACTCAAGTAAAATAATTATCTCATTATAATATGCATCAAATCATCTAAGAGAAATCATTATTACTTTTGAAACACATCAATCACAACAAAACAAAAACAAGGAATTGCAATGCTACGCATGAGCTTAGACTCTACTTCACAATGTGGTACCATTCTAACTCTCAAGTACTTGGTTAGGAGGCTTGATACTATGCCACCACCCCAGTGGACGGACAATTCAAATTGGCCTTGTTCTCATAGATCCCCTAAACTCAACTAGAGACATGTAACACCCCAGATTTTTGATCCAAAGCGTTACTTAAAAATATATTGATTAGAAACGTTTACGACTAATTTTTTTTAAAATTAAAATACCTAACATTTATTCATACAAATAACTAGTAACAACCACATTTATTTAATATTATTAAGAAAATGTTTATTCAAAGCTAAAACAAAGAAAAAACAATTATTCATAACGGAAGGGAACCCGCTTCCGTATTTCTAGAATTCTAGTGCATTTTAAAAGTTGGGGACAAAAGATTAAAAATAAACTTAGAAATATCGTGACAATTCTATTATTGCAACATTGTCTTGAAAAACCCATTTTTACCCCTACATTCGCCGCATATTAATACTCATCAACTACTCTTGAATCTCCTCTAACTCATTAGTACCAAAAATGTTGTTGTAAGGGTCAATTTTATCCATCATCCACATCAAACCAAGATTAAACATATAGAAGAATAACACAAAACATATAAAAGTAAAAACTTCCAATTTAAAAGAAAAAAAAATGCAAACCCACAAATTGCATAACAAAAATATATACATGATGCATGTTCGTAAAACTATATGATCTGGATATAAACCTGCTACTAAGGCAACTTCCACACAGAAAGATCACCCATACCAATGGGGAAAACCTACCACTAAGACAACTTCCACGAAGATGCATATGCCATGACATGATGATATATTATCAAAGAGATATATTCCCACACAGCCCACCAAGAATCATGTCATACGCATTCAAATCACTTTTAAAATCATCATCTTATTCACATATCACTAAGATCACTTGCCACACATCCTTATCATGACTATCACATATCCATAAACAAATAATCATGAAAATCATAACTTTCACAACCTACACACAAAAATCGAGACTTGGTATCGTACACACCATAAAGATTAACACGTTAACATATATAACAACAAAATTCAACTCCAACTCATATACATCATCATAAAACTTTGTCACACATAACATAAAACTCATATTCATTATAAATAATTAAAACTTTATTACATATAACATAAAATTCATACTTTACTTCATATTCGCCATAAAAATCAAAACTTTATCATATATAACCTAAAAATCCATACTTTACTTTATATTTATCATAAAAATTAAAACTTTATCACATATAACATCAAAATTCATACTTTACTTCTTAAAAATCATATATTATATAATGAACTTAACGGAAAGGATTGGGGTTTCATTATTTTAATTCATTAGTCTATATTTATTTCTTTCAAAAAGCAAGAAATAACAATTATTAATTTCATGTCATCTAACCAACTGTCTAACTATAATTTGTGTGGGGAAAAGCCCTTTACCTTGGCCACTTTTCTTCCTGGTACAAATCTCTAAGCCCCACGAAGTTGTTCACAAGGAAAAAGAAGTTCCAAGATTTTGATGCACGAAGAAGAGGAGGTGATGGTGGCTAGGATTTTGGTATTCTTTACAGAATCTTGTTTGTAAAGGGTTTGTGGAATAAGGTTTGCGATGGTGGCTAGGGTTTTAGTATTCCTTTCTATTTATTATTACTGAGTGTAGAAATATTGTGGCACTTAGGGAAAATTCAAAGTGAACATTATTGGGTAGATAGTGTTGGGCATGAATAAGGAATAGAAGCAAGAAAATATTATTATTATTGTTACTTAACCTTCCTCATAAAAAAACAAGGCACAAACTCCCCGCCCAACTTTCTACTCATTCAGATGAGTTGCGTGACACCAAGCCACAACCCTTAGCCCAAATTGTTCTTGCCTTAGAGATAAAAATACATCTACTAAATAAATCTTACTAACAACTTTACTACAATAAGTCGAACAAGGCGAATAATTACCAAACCTAATTTAATATTGGAAAATATATATTTATAGATCGAAATTATTTTAACTAATAATTTTAGAGGATGTTACAAGATACATATACACGACAATCGAGGTAAACGTGTGTTGCATGGTAACTCTCGATATTTGAAGTGCTACCTCCAAGTCACCTAGGAATTCCCCACTGAATACCTCCTAGGTCTTACAATTTTGCCTTAAGGCTCAACAGTAGACTGTCACGATCAGACTCAATTCAGTTGTACTTCCCCAAAATCACTAGGCTTGTCAGACCCTACCTATATGATGACAAAATAATCTCCACTTCAAAAATTCTATATCTATTTTCTCCTTTGGTTGGCCTATGATACTCCACTAAGACCGTCATCAACTACGGGGTTACTTCAATATTCTCATCACAAATTTATAACATCACTATCATTAATCATACATCACATAAACCCATCACAAATTTATAGCATTGCTATCATCAAAAATACATCATTACATAAACTTATCACAAATTTATAACATCACAATTATTAATCATACATCATCATCATCACATAAAGTTATGACAATGCATTCATCGTTTATTATCACATCACATAAACTCATCTAATCAAACATATACATAAAATTCATTCGACACCCGATATCACAATAATATCAAATACCACACATTTAAAGAAATTAAATCAATCAACACCTTACAAATATTTCTATTCTACATTTTAATCTAACAATTTCCATATTTGCACATTAATTAATTTATCCCTCAAAGGGCTACTGCCGTACGCAACGAGCCTCAAATGAATTTTTGGGAAATACGGTTTTCCCGTTCATCTCACAATATATTATACTCATGAATTCAAACTCTCTCTCACCCCTTACCTTATTTCGATAATTTCACACGTGAATACAAGTCCACAAGCGAAAGCCTTTATTCTTTGACTTCTTGTCCTCCAATCGATCTAACTCGATAGTTTATTGGTCAACGTCAAAAATAAATTATGATAACACACTCTAAAATGATCGATTTCGAAATTGAGCCGAATAAGCTTACCCCAAATCAGAAAATAATCAGTGGACAATATAGGCATTGTTTACATGATCGTTTTGGCGTTGGACAATATCAGATATTTTAGAGAGAAATTGGAATGGTTAAAAATATAAGAAATTTGTTTAATTGACTAACTAAATGAATAAAACACCATACTGAAATTTCGTCGAAAACGGAGAAACTTTTCTAGAACAATTATCGATCATCGGAGCCAAACGATAGCTCAGTTGTTGTAACACTTCCTTCCTATTCCTTTTCCTGCGGATGAAGAACATCTCCCTTCTTTATTATTATTTTAATTTTATTTTATTTTATTTTGTTAACACGAGTAGGTTCACACACATGGAAATCAACGTTTATATTAGTAATATCTCAAGATAATTATTTATAAAATAAATAACTAAAAATAGTAAATAGTTCTAAATAATTAAAATATAACTATGTGTGCACTTAACATCAGTCAAAGGCACCTACAAATATCAATTAATTAATCACGCGCAGATATACGTAAAATCGCACAAAGTCTTATTCTTTAAAATATTACACTAAAATACTATTAGTTTTAGAAAAATATATAACATAATAAAATATAATATTTGTTTTTTATATTATTCATGTAGTTCAATATGTATATAAGTTGCCGATCATAGGAGCACCCATATAACAAATTAATCACAATTTATCAACATATATTCTAAAATGATTTTAACGTCAAACTAATAATTTAAAATCCTATTTAATTAATAAAATAGTTTATTATAAAATTTGGGGTGTTACACCAGAGGCAACGTTGTTAGAGGATACATGGACCAGAGGCAACATTGTGACACCCTTAACCCCAAAATAATATATATAACAATTTATGTGGGTTATTTAGACTATCACATTTCTCAAAATACAATCAGAACACTTTAAACTTTTTTACTCCTATAAAATAGTACAATCTGTAACACCCTAAATTTTAAAATAAATTATTTTATTAACTAAATAAGATTCTAAACAATTAATTTGATATTAAAAACATTTTAAAGTAAATGTTGATAAATTTTATTACTAATTTTCATTACATGGATAATTTCTATGATGTGCTAGTTTGATACATATTATATTAAATGAGTGATATAAATAATAAATATTTTATTACATTATTTTATATATATATTTTTTAAAAATAATAGTATTTTAGTGTAATATTTTAAAGAAAAAGATTTTATGCGATTTTACGTGTATATACGCGTACCCAATTAACGTAATACTTTCTGCGTGTTTGACTAATGTTAAGTATGCACGTAGTTATATTTCCATTATTTATAACTATTTTCTATTTTTAGTTATTTATTTTATAAATAATTATCTCGGAATAGTAGTGATATTGTGTTTGATTTCCTTTATTTTTATATATACCTGTTATGACATTGCGATTTTATATATATTTATTATGAATTAGTAATTAATATAAAATGTTGATATTATAATTATTTTTTTAATTTTTAATATTCTTTGGTGGTAGTATTTTGATGTGAGTACTAAAAAAAAAAGTATAATTATAGTGATTATTTTGAGTACGAGGGTCTTGATTGTTGACGTATTTTAAAAAATTTATTACTTTAATTACTCCATTTTATAAAATATTAGTAATATTTTAGTAATTAAATTGTGTTTAAAAATAAATAACTAAAAGAAAGGAGTAAAATTTATGAGTTAAACCCATATGTAAGAGTAAAATCTAATAATAATAATAATAATAAAATTGGGTTAAATGAGTTAGATTAATAAAATAAAAAGGAGTCAAATATAACCTAAAACAAAGTAGCGCTACAGGAGAAAGCAGGAAGAGGTGTCGCATTTGGAGAGAAAAAGGAACCACACATGGAGAGAAAAAGGGAAAAGTTGATACCGGTAATCGATCACTGTCCAAAAAAGTTTCTCCTTTTTCGTTCAAATTTCAGTATGTTGTTTCATACATTTAGTTAGTCAATTAAACACATTTCCCCAGATTTTTAACCATCCCAATTTCTCTCTAAAATATCCGACTTCTCCGTCTATGGCATTCCTTATTTTGCACTGTTCTTCTTCACCGTAAGTCCGATTTGAGTGAAACCAACGCTAAAACGATCGTGTGAAAATTGGCTATATTATCCAGTAATTGGTTTTCTGATTTATGGTAAGTTTCCTTAACCGAATTTCGAAATTGATTTTTAGAGTGTCTTCGCATAAATTATTTTTGACGTTTACCCATAAAACTGTCGAGTAGATCAATTGAAGGACAAAGACTCAAAGAACAAAGGCTGTTTGCTTATGGAATAATATTCATGTGTGAAAGCGTCGAAATAAGGTAAGGGGTGAGAGAGCGTTTGAATTCATGAGTATAATATATTGTGAGATGAACGGGAAAACCGTATTTCCCAACGATTCATCCGGGGCTTGCTACGTACTGCAGTAGCCCTTTGAGGGATAAATTAATTAATGTGCAAATATGGAAATTGTGAGATTAAAATATAGAATAGAAATATTTGTAAGGTGTTGATTGATTTAATTTCTTTAAATGTGTGGAGGACAGGGCCAATTTGAATTGTCCGTCCACCGGAATGGTGGCATAGTATCATGGCCTCCTAACCAAGTACTTCAGAGTTAGAATGGTACCACATTGTGAAGTAGAGTCTAAGCTCATGCATAGCATTGCATTTTTGAGTGATTGTTTGTTGTGATTAATATGTATTGTGTGCGATGATAGTTTCTTAGATGATTTGATGTTATTGTGAAATGTATTGATTTTCCTTGATTTTGACTATATAACGTGGTGTTTTTCCTTGAAGAATGTTTGTGTAATGATACGGTTTTTTGTATGATTAATTGCGTGTTCTTCTTACTTATATTATATTATTAACATGATTTCAAAACTCACCTCCTTCGTTGTTTGTGTTTGACTGGCTTGGCCCTGCGTTTGCAAAATCGCAGTTGTTACAGGTTAATGAATCTTCAAGTTCAAGTTGGGAGGAACCCGCTCTGATAGGTGATACCGGGAATAAGGGTTGCAAATTGTATTTTACTCATTTAATTTGAAACGTCTTTTTGTATGAAAACCTTATAAGTACTAGTAAGTTTTTAGAATTAAATCAAGTAATTATACTTAAATCAAGCTTATTGAGATTGCACTATTTTATAGGAGTAAAGAAGTTAAAAGTGTTCCTTTTGATTTTTGAGAAACATGATATCATAAAATAGATATAAAAGTTTTTATTTTCATGGAAACCTATCTTCATTTATCCGCTACAAATTTTATAGAAATACGATATAAATTATTATATATATTATTTTGGGGTTTAGGGTGCCACATTAGTGGTATCAGAGCAGGTCTGTCCAATCAGACCGAGTGGGTTATGTGTCAGTTTTCTTAGTCAATTGTCAATCTTGAGTCAATTGTGTTTCCTTGTGTTCCCTATTAAAGGTTGAAAAGCTTAGTTGAGTCAATTGTGTTTCCTTGTGTTCCCTGTTAAATGTTGAAATGCTTAGTTAAACGCTTATCTGTTATTTTGCTGTTAAGTGTGTATTTTTCCATTACAATACATGGCTTTTTGAAAGATGATTGTTAATTGTTAACGACTTACTTATTCTGGTTGTGTTGTGAATTCTCTTATTTTTGAAGATAATTGTTAACGTTAATTGCTTGTTCCTTCTTGTTGTGTTGTGTATTTGTTGACATTGAGTTAATTTGAATTGTTGACATGAATAAGTTAATTACCTTTTGATTGGACTTGTGGCTTGTGGTTCTAATTTTGATTTGCTGCTATTTTGTTACAGTGGATAGTTAGAAATAAATATTTTTTTATTGACTAACTATATGTTTGAAATTATTACTTTAGTTGAGGTAATACTAATTGTTGATTGATTCCTTTGAGATCGTAACATGATTAGTAAAGTTTTGATCTTGCTAATGAAATCAATTTAGAACGTTATTAATAGTTTTGAAACATTAGGAAATTCATATTATTAATAATATTCGTGAATATTAGAGTTTGGTAGAACTTAGAGTTTAGAAAAAAAAAATGACATTTTAAAGGAGTTAAAGTTGATTTATTTTGTAAAATGAAAATAACTTTTGTTTGAATTAATCTCAATTACTTTAAAAGATATTAAAATGAGTTGAACTTTTTTTTATTTATAAAATAACAATAATTCTATACCACTGATTTTATGTAATGTTTAAAATATTTGAAAATTTACATAATATTTTACTACGTGTTGTTTTTAAGAAGAAAAAAAAGATTTGTTCTTATATTGGTTTAGAAGAGGTTGGTGTAAATATTTGGAATATTTGTTTGAAATGATTGATTTACTGATTTTGATATTATGAACTCATTAGAGTGTAACTTGATGTTAGAGTTTTAGATTTTAAGAACTCATTAGTGATTGATAATTGTACTAATAAAAAAAAAGTTTAAATGATAAAATGTCTAATAGGTGAAAAAGAGAAGAAAAAAAAATAATAAAGTTTTTAAAAGAATTATCTCAATAATGAAACTCTTTTTGAAAAGTTAGCTAGATTTTGGATTCTATAATCGATGTATTTCATGAGTAGAATGTTTTTTTTGTAGAATTATAGTTGTTGTGTTATCATTGTTGAAATGTATATTTAAGTTTAATATGAGAAAGTGACATGTTGTTTGTACATTTTTTCTTGTTACATGAATTAACCTAACAAAATGGTATGTATCATGTAGATTGGTATGTGTAGAGTGCATCATGTAGATTCTGTGTCCAGAGACTAAAATTTATTTTACCAATTTTTTTTTTTAACTATAAAATTGCATTTTTTATTAGAGACCCAATTTTTAAGATTAGAACATGCCTCCAAAATCTTTAAAAATTGATGGTGTGTTATGCTTTAGACTAATTTTGTGCCTTGATTGAAACTGATGGTGTATCTATAGACATGTTGAGTAGTTGGTGTGAGAGGAGAATGTTATTTTGTAGATTTGTCAATTAGTGTAATTCATTATCATAACCAAGTATGCCTTATGTTTTGTGTCATGTGCACTGCTTTAATGTATATAAATATACAATTTTGTTTTTTGTGTGTAAATTTTGATAAAATAAAAAAATAAATTGGAACTATCTTGGAAGTGTTAATTTATTGGAAAACTTTTTATCTATCTATATATATATCTTAAATTTTCTTTCAAAATATAAGTCGAAAATAATAATTTTTATAATGATTAATTATTTAGAAATGTGTTTTTGATGATTAAAGTACGAGTGATTTTAGAAATCTTATAGATTTTAAAAATACATGTGATTTATTTTATTCTTAATTGTATTTAGAAATATGATTTGTTTTAGTTGTTTTTATTTAGACGTGATTTATTGAAAAGTGATTTAAGGAAATGGTTTGAATTCCCAAGGATTTTTTTTGGTGCTAAATGTGTAACCTTTAAAGTGGTTTATGTACTACTTGATTCAATTTGGTTTGGTAGCGTGTTGTGTCTTCTAGTAAATAATTATTTATCTTATTTGCTACTTGGAAATCTATGTTTTAGTTTGTTGTAACTTTTAAGTGATGATTAATTCAAAAGAAAATTTGAGCGTGATCCATTTGGAGCAGCGAGCCTTCTATAAGAGTATGTTACATGTGTTTGAATCATCGTTTGATTTATGAGATGAACGTAAAATGATGGTGCTAATTTTTGGGTTAACTATGTGAATGTGTATGTGATTATGTAAATATTGAATTGTTTGTGTTTTAAGTGTTCTAGTTGTTGGGAATTGGTGTATAGCGTTAGAGTAGTCGAGAGCATCTAAAAGTGAAATAGTTTTATATTTCTACAATCGGATTATTGATTATATGTTGATGTAAGTGTCATTTCTTTTGTTGTTGTAACTAGTTGTAAATTACAAATAAATTATTGGGAATGTGTAATTAAGTAAGTTTTTAACTTGAAGTAAGGAGTAGGAGTTGTGGCGCCGCCTTCGCACTCCTGAACCACATTAATGATGCTTTTAATTACCAATGTTTGAATTTGATTGACTACAGTTATGGTTATCTTAAGTAGTTGACTATATGAGTAGGAGGGACTAGCTACCCCGATGACTCATCATCGGTAAAAGAGGCAACGATAACTCATTATTTTGTTATAAGTACCTTTTGATTTTATTCTTTAGATAGTTGAAAAACATGTTCATCACTTATGTAAATTGAATGAATTTAATTATTAAATTTATGTTATTGTGAAATAGTATCTCTATCATTGATTTTTTTTCTTTCTCCTTGATTATATATGAAGTATGTTTTATAGAGTGATTGATTGTAGATCAATTATAATGTTATTAAGTTGTTAGATATGTTTAATATTCTAAAAATTGCTCTCTTTGTCAGACTTAGGTTAAATTTGTTGAATGTTTGGTGATAGGATCTAAACTTTATTTTAAGGAGTAGAACTTGTAATATTTTGTTTGAAAGAAATAGTTGGGATTGACAATATACTTCGAAGGTGTTTCATTTAACCCAACTAAATGAACTAAGTTACTATTAACTAAATCTATATGCTATGATATTTTCTTTTATTATTGAGTAAAAAATGTGATATGTGTTTAATTGATTTATAGTGTTATGTTAACCTATCATACTAATTGGTTTTGACATGGTTTTGACATATTGTGCTTGAATGACTAGTGAATGCCTTAAAAATGCTTATAGACTAAGTTTGAATCTTGAGGGTAGTTAGCTAGATATTTGTTCGCGTATCGTTAACTATAAATTTCGAGGACGAAATTCCTTTAACGAGGGGAGAATTGTAACACCCTAAATTTTAAAATAAATTATTTTATTAACTAAATAAGATTCTAAACAATTAATTTGATGTTAAAATTATTTTAAAGTAATTGTTGATAAATTTTATTACTAATTTTCATTATATGGATAATTTCTATTATGTGCTAGTTTGATACATATTATATTAAATGAGTGATATAAATAATAAATATTTTATTACATTATTTTATATATATTTTTCTAAAAATAATAGTATTTTAATGTAATATTTTAAAGAAAAAGATTTTATGCGATTTTACGTGTATATACGCGTACCCAATTAATGTAATACTTTCTGCGTGTTTGACTAATGTTAAGTATGCACGTAGTTATATTTCCATTATTTATAACTATTTTCTATTTTTAGTTATTTATTTTATAAATAATTATCTCGGAATAGTAGTGATATTGTGTTTGATTTCCTTTATTTTTATATATACCTGTTATGACATTGCGATTTTATATATATTTATTATGAATTAGTAATTAATATAAAATGTTGATATTATAATTATTTTTTTAATTTTTAATATTCTTTGGTGGTAGTATTTTAATGTGAGTACTCAAAAAAAAAAGTATAATTATAGTGATTATTTTGAGTATGAGGGTCTTGATTGTTGACGTATTTTAAAAGATTAATTACTTTAATTATTCCACTTTATAAAATATTAGTAATATTTTAGTAATTAAATTGTGTTTAAAAATAAATAACTAAAAGAAAGGAGTAAAATGTGTTTTATGAGTTAAACCCATATGTAAGAGTAAAATCTAATAATAATAATAATAATAAAATTGGGTTAAATGAGTTAGATTAATAAAATAAAAAGGAGTCAAATATAACCTAAAACAAAGTAGCGCTACAGGAGAAAGCAGGAAGAGGTGTCGCATTTGGAGAGAAAAAGGAACCGCACATGGAGAGAAAAAGGGAAAAAAATTGATACCGGTAATCGATCACTGTCCAGAAAAGTTTCTCCGTTTTCGTTCAAATTTCAGTATGTTGTTTCATACATTTAGTTAGTCAATTAAACACATTTTCCCAGATTTTTAACCATCCCAATTTCTCTCTAAAATATCCGACTTCTCAGTCTATGACATTCCTTATTTTGCACTGTTCTTCTTCACCGTAAGTCCGATTTGAGTGAAACCAACGCCGAAACGATCGTGTGAAAATTGGCTATATTATCCACTAATTGGTTTTCTGATTTATGGTAAGTTTCCTTAACCGAATTTCGAAATTGGTTTTTAGAGTGTCTTCGCATAAATTATTTTTGACGTTTACCCATAAAACTGTCGAGTAGATCAATTGAAGGACAAAGACTCAAAGAACAAAGGCTGTTTGCTTATGGAATAATATTCATGTGTGAAAGCGTCGAAATAAGGTAAGGGGTGAGAGAGCGTTTGAATTCATGAGTATAATATATTGTGAGATGAACGGGAAAACCGTATTTCCCAACGATTCATCCGGGGCTTGCTACGTACTGCAGTAGCCCTTTGAGGGATAAATTAATTAATGTGCAAATATG
>JBBPBQ010000003.1:27410592-27508390 GCA_037974755.1 Cicer yamashitae
GGTGCTAAATGTGTAACCTTTAAAGTGGTTTATGTACTACTTGATTCAATTTGGTTTGGTAGCGTGTTGTGTCTTCTAGTAAATAATTATTTATCTTATTTGCTACTTGGAAATCTATGTTTTAGTTTGTTGTAACTTTTAAGTGATGATTAATTCAAAAGAAAATTTGAGCGTGATCCATTTGGAGCAGCGAGCCTTCTATAAGAGTATGTTACATGTGTTTGAATCATCGTTTGATTTATGAGATGAACGTAAAATGATGGTGCTAATTTTTGGGTTAACTATGTGAATGTGTATGTGATTATGTAAATATTGAATTGTTTGTGTTTTAAGTGTTCTAGTTGTTGGGAATTGGTGTATAGCGTTAGAGTAGTCGAGAGCATCTAAAAGTGAAATAGTTTTATATTTCTACAATCGGATTATTGATTATATGTTGATGTAAGTGTCATTTCTTTTGTTGTTGTAACTAGTTGTAAATTACAAATAAATTATTGGGAATGTGTAATTAAGTAAGTTTTTAACTTGAAGTAAGGAGTAGGAGTTGTGGCGCCGCCTTCGCACTCCTGAACCACATTAATGATGCTTTTAATTACCAATGTTTGAATTTGATTGACTACAGTTATGGTTATCTTAAGTAGTTGACTATATGAGTAGGAGGGACTAGCTACCCCGATGACTCATCATCGGTAAAAGAGGCAACGATAACTCATTATTTTGTTATAAGTACCTTTTGATTTTATTCTTTAGATAGTTGAAAAACATGTTCATCACTTATGTAAATTGAATGAATTTAATTATTAAATTTATGTTATTGTGAAATAGTATCTCTATCATTGATTTTTTTTCTTTCTCCTTGATTATATATGAAGTATGTTTTATAGAGTGATTGATTGTAGATCTATTATAATGTTATTAAGTTGTTAGATATGTTTAATATTCTAAAAATTGCTCTCTTTGTCATACTTAGGTTAAATTTGTTGAATGTTTGGTGATAGGATCTAAACTTTATTTTAAGGAGTAGAACTTGTAATATTTTGTTCGAAAGAAATATTTGGGATTAACAATATATTTCGAAGGTGTTTCGTTTAACCCAACTAAATGAACTAAGTTATTATTAACTAAATCTATATGTTATGTGTTATATGTAAATTATAGTGAGTAACTCTATGATATTTCTTTTATTATTGAGTGAAAAATGTGATATGTCTTTAATTGATTTATAGTGTCATGTTAACCTATCTTGCTAATTGGTTTTGACATATTGTGCTTGAATGACTAATGAATGCCTTAAAAATGCTTATAGACAAAGTTTGAATCTTGAGGGTAGTTAGCTAGATATTCGTTCGCGTATCGTTAACTACAAATTTCGAGGATGAAATTCCTTTAACGAGGGGAGAATTGTAACACCCTAAATTTTAAAATAAATTATTTTATTAACTAAATAAGATTCTAAACAATTAATTTGATATAAAAAATATTTTAAAGTAAATGTTGATAAATTTTATTACTAATTTTCATTATATGGATAATTTCTATGATGTGCTAGTTTGATACATATTATATTAAATGAGTGATATAAATAATAAATATTTTATTACATTATTTTATATATATATTTTTTAAAAATAATAATATTTTAGTGTAATATTTTAAAGAAAAAGATTTTATACGATTTTACGTGTATATACGCGTACCCAATTAATGTAATACTTTCTGCGTGTTTGACTAATATTAAGTATGCACGTAGTTATATTTCCATTATTTATAACTATTTTTTATTTTTAGTTATTTATTTTATAAATAATTATCTCGGAATAGTAGTGATATTGTGTTTGATTTCCTTTATTTTTATATATACCTGTTATGACATTGTGATTTTATATATATTTATTATGAATTAGTAATTAATATAAAATGTTGATATTATAATTATTTTTTTAATTTTTAATATTTTTTGGTGGTAGTATTTTAATGTGAGTACTAAAAAAAAAAAGTATAATTATAGTGATTATTTTGAGTATGAGGGTCTTGATTGTTGACGTATTTTAAAAGATTAATTACTTTAATTACTCCACTTTATAAAATATTAATAATATTTTAGTAATTAAATTGTGTTTAAAAATAAATAACTAAAAGAAAGGAGTAAAATTTATGAGTTAAACCCATATGTAAGAGTAAAATCTAATAATAATAATAATAATAATAATAATATAATTGGGTTAAATGAGTTAGATTAATAAAATAAAAAGGAGTCAAATATAACCTAAAACAAAGTAGCGCTACAGGAGAAAGCAGGAAGAGGTGTCGCATTTGGAGAGAAAAAGGAACCGCACATGGAGAGAAAAAGGGAAAAAAATTGATACCGGTAATTGATCACTGTCCAAAAAAGTTTCTCCGTTTTCGTTCAAATTTCAGTATGTTGTTTCATACATTTAGTTAGTCAATTAAACACATTTTCCCAGATTTTTAACCATCCCAATTTCTCTCTAAAATATCCGACTTCTCCGTCTATGGCATTCCTTATTTTGCACTGTTCTTCTTCACCGTAAGTCCGATTTGAGTGAAACCAACGCTAAAACGATCGTGTGAAAATTGGCTATATTATCCACTAATTGGTTTTCTGATTTATGGTAAGTTTCCTTAACCGAATTTCGAAATTGGTTTTTAGAGTGTCATCGCATAAATTATTTTTGACGTTTACCCATAAAACTGTCGAGTAGATCAATTGAAGGACAAAGACTCAAAGAACAAAGGCTGTTTGCTTATGGAATAATATTCATGTGTGAAAGCGTCGAAATAAGGTAAGGGGTGAGAGAGCGTTTGAATTCATGAGTATAATATATTGTGAGATGAACGGGAAAACCGTATTTCCCAACGATTCATCCGGGGCTTGCTACGTACTGCAGTAGCCCTTTGAGGGATAAATTAATTAATGTGCAAATATGAAAATTGTGAGATTAAAATATAGAATAGAAATATTTGTAAGGTGTTGATTGATTTAATTTCTTTAAATGTGTGGTATTTGATGTTATGGTGATATTGAGTGTCGAATTAACTTTATGTAAATGTTTGATTAGATGAGTTTATGTGATATGATGATCAAAGATGGATGTGTGGTGATAATTTTATGTGATGATGATGTATGAATAATAATTGTGATTTCATAAATTTGTGATAAGTTTATGTGATGAGTTAGGATTGATGATAGTGTTGTTCTAAATTTGTGATGTTATGTAATGATGATGATGTGTGATTTATAATAGTGATGTTATGAATTGGTGATGAAAAGATTGAAGTAACCTCTGATGAAATAATTGCGATTCCAATTTGTGTTTGAGATGACGGTTTTAATGGAGTATCATAGGCCAACGAGGGGAGAAAATAAATATTGAGAATTTGTGAAGTGGAGATTATTTTGTCATCATATAGGTAGGGCCTGACAAGCCTAGCGATTCCGGGGAAGTACAACTGAATTGAGCCTGATCGTGGCGGTCTACTGTTGAGCCTTAAGGCAAGACTGTTAGACCTTGGAGGTATTCGGGTGGGGAATTCCTAGGTGACTTGGAGGTAGCACTCCAAATGTCGGGAGCTACCATGCAACACACGTTTACCTCGAATGTCGCGTATATGTGTCTCGGGTTGAGTTGAGGGGATCTATGAGGACAGGGCCAATTTGAATTGTCCGTCCACCAGAATGGTGGCATAGTATCATGGCCTCCTAACCATGTACTTCAGAGTTAGAATGGTACCACATTGTGAAGTAGAGTCTAAGCTCATGCATAGCATTGCATTTTTGTGTGATTGTTTGTTTTGATTAATATGTATTGTGTGCGATGATAGTTTCTTAGATGATTTGATGTTATTGTGAAATGTATTGATTTTCCTTGATTTTGACTATATAACGTGGTGTTTTTCCTTGAAGAATGTTTGTGTAATGATACGGTTTTGTGTATGATTAATTGCGTGTTCTTCTTACTTATATTATATTATTAACATGATTTCAAAACTCACCTCCTTCGTTGTTTGTGTTTGACTGGCTTGGCCCTGCGTTTGCGAAATCGCAGTTGTTACAGGTTAATGAATCTTCAAGTTCAAGTTGGGAGGAACCCGCTCTGATAGGTGATACCGGGAATAAGGGTTGCAAATTGTATTTTACTCATTTAATTTGAAACGTCTTTTTGTATGAAAACCTTATAACTACTAGTAAGTTTTTAGAATTAAATCAAGTAATTATACTTAAATCAAGCTTATTGAGATTGCACTATTTTATAGGAGTAAAGAAGTTAAAAGTGTTCCTTTTGATTTTTGAGAAAAATGATATCTTAAAATAGATATAAAAGTTTTTATTTTCATGGAAACCTATCTTCATTTATCCGCTACAAATTTTATAGAAATACGATATAAATTATTATATATATTATTTTGGGGTTTAGGGTGTCACACAATCTCAATAAACTTGATTTAAGTATAATTAATTAATTTAATTCTAAAAAACATACTAAAAGTAAAATACAAATTAAATAAGGTTTTCATACAAAAATTCGGTTTAAATTAAATAAGTAAACTACAAATTACAACTCTCATTCCCGGTATCACCTATCAGATCGGGAATTCTCTCAAACTTGATCTTCAAGACTTATTAACCTATATTAACTACGATTTCGCAAAATCAGGGTCAAGTCAATCAAAGACAAACAACGAAGGAGATGAGTTTTTAAATCATGTTGATAATATAATACAAGTAAGAAGAACACGCAAACAATCATAATAGAACCGTATCATTACATAAACATTCCTCAAGAAAATACCACATTAAAAAGTCAAAACCACTCAAGGAAAATCAATAAATTTCACTATAACATCAAATTGTTTAAGAGAAATTACTATCGCACACGATACATATTAATCACAACAAAACAATCACAAGAAAAAGTAATGCTATGCATGAGCTTAGACTCTACTTCACAACGTGGTACCATTCTAACTTTGAAGTACTTGGTTAGGAGGCTTGATACTATGCCACTATCCCGGTGAACGGATAATTCAAATTGGCTATGTCCTCATAGATCCCCTCAACTCAACCCGAGACCTATATACGCGACACTCGAGGCAAACATGTGTTGCATGGTAGCTCTCGACATTTGGAGTGCTACCTCCAAGTCACCTAGGAATTCCCCACCTGAATATCTCCAAGGTCTAACAATCTTGCCTTAAGGCTGAACAGCAGACCGCCACGATCAGGCTCATTCAGTTGTACTTCCCCAGAATCACTAGGATTGTCAGGCCGTACCTATACGATGACAAAATAATCTCCACTTCACAAATTCTCAATATTTATTTTTCCCTGTCGTTGGCCTATGATACTCCATTAAGACCGTCATCTAAGACACAAATTGAAATCACCATTATTTCATCAACTATGGAGTTACTTCAATATTCTCATCACAAATTTATAACATCACTATCATTAATCACACATCATCATCACATAAACTCATCACAAATTGATAACATCACAATTATTAATTATACATCATTATCATCACATAAAATTATCACAACATATCTATCTTTTATTATCACATCACATAAACTCATCTAATCACACATATACATAAAATTTATTCGATACCCAATATCACAATAATATCAAATACCACACATTTAAAGAAATTAAATCAATCAACACCTTATAAATATTTCTATTTTATATTTTAATCTCACAATTTCCATATTTGTAAATTAATCAATTTATCCCTCAAAGGGCTACTGCCATACGTAGTGAGCCCCGAATGAATCGTTGGAAAATACGGTTTTCCCGTTCGTCTCACAATATATTATACTCATAAATTCAAACGCTCTCTCACCCCATACCTTATTTCGACGCTTTCACACACGAATACAAATTCAACGAGCAAACAACCTTTGTCCTTTGACGCTTTGTCCTTTAATCGATCTAACTCGACAGTTTATTTGTAAACGTCAAAAATAAATTATGAGAAGACACTCTAAAAACTAAATTTCGAAATTCGATAAAGGTACTTACCATAAATTAGAAAACTAATTAGTGGATAATATAGCCACTATACACACGGTCGTTTTATAAACAGAGAAGTCGGGTATTTTAGAGAGAAATTGGGGTAGTAAAAAATCTGAAAAATTGTGTTTAATTGACTAACTAAATGAGTGAAATAATATACTGAAATTTGGATAAAAACAAAGGAAGTTTTCTGAGACAGTTATCGATGATCGGTACCAATTTCTTACTTTTCTCTCCATGTGCGGCTGCTAGCTAGTCTCTCTTTCCTGTTCATTCCTTCTTTCTCATACTATCTCAATGTGCGGCTGCCAGCTAGTCTCTCTTTCTAATAGTTTCTTTTTCTTTTTTTTTTTTTACTTTTCAATTAATTTTTTTTATTATTTAATTAGGTTTTACTTGTATATGAGCCTAACATTTAAAATACATTTTACTCCTTTCTTTTACCTTTTTAAAATAAGACCAACAATTATAAACTAATTTTAACACTTTTTTTCTAAATACATTTTCATTACTAAAACATTACTAATATTTTATAAAATAAAGTAATTAACCTTTTAAAAATATATTAGTAATAACTAAAAACCTCGTACTCATAATTATTACCACAATTATTAAGTTTTTATTTTTGAAGATATTTATATTAAAATACTACCATCTTTAAAGAGAAATAAAAAGATAAAAATAAATAATTATAATATCAACAATTTAAATTAATTACTAAATCACAATAAATGTATATAAAATTATCATATCATAGCAACTATATAAAAATAAAGAAAATCAATATCAATATTACTAATATCTCAAGATAATTATTTGTAAAATAAATAATTAAAATAAGATATATTTATAAATAATTAAATATAATTATGTGCATACTTAACATCAATCAAACATACAGAAAGAGAGAAAAATAAAGGTGGCATGTTCTCTCTTTGCTACCTTGACTTGTTCATCCTATTACTTTCCTATTTTACCCTTGATCCTAATTTAATATTACTAAAAACACAACATTAACAATTACTAAGATTCTAGAAATTCTAATTAATACTTAAATCTTATTAATATTTTTAAGATAGTGAGAGGGTTATTACATTTTCCCTCCTTAGAAAATTTTGTCCTCAAAATTTGAGAGTTTATCCATTGAATGAAGTATGGATTAATCATTTGAATAAGACATAGAAGGATCCATCCAGATCATTATCAATCTTGAAAACATTAATGTGAGTAGAAGAGCATTTAAAAGAAGATGTCCTGATAGGAGATTTAAGAAAAGAATGATGGTGGGGAGGATGCTTGAAAATTGGAAATTGCTTTAGAAGGTTACTTAAATGCTGATATGCTAATGGCAATTATAAGATATTTTGATGATGAGTGAATCTCATACTCAAGATGTTCATTTCATATGACTCCAAAGAGATTTAATTCTAGGATTCAAGAGTCTGATAGAGAGAGATCATCATAGGAGATAGTTCAGAATTCAAGGGTGTAGGAATTGGTTTATTAAATTTGAGGTTAAAAGATAGTACGAGGAGAGTACTAACCAGAATGGGATATGTCCCTCATCTTAAGAGAAACTTAATATCTCTTATGAATACTGGAGGAGTCTGATTGCTCGTACCAAGTTGAACATGGTTCATTGAGGGTAATGAAAGGTGTCATAATCGTGAAGAAAGGTTACAGGAAAAATGACACTTATGTCCTAAATGCAAGTATCAAATTGGAGATGTAGGGATCATTTATCCAATCAGAAAATACAAGTTTGCGACAGCAAATGTAACATCCGACTCACTATCTTAGGAACCTTTATAAGATTTAAGTACTAATTAGAATTTTATTAATTATAAATGATGTGTTTTAGTAATATTAAATTAGGAGCAAGGGTAGAATAAGGAAGTAATAGCATTAACACATCCAAGTGGCAAAACGAGAGCCTGCCACCTTTAATTCTCTCTCATTCTCCTTCATTCATGTTCACTAACCCATCTTCCACCTTCATTTTCTTTCATTTTCCAGTCACACACTCCCAAACACATTATGAAAAACGCTAACATTGTTACTTTTCACCTTATTTTCCAAATCCTACCATTTCTTCCTTCTCTACCAAATCCTCTAAATACTAACAGATCACTAAAATCCCCCAAAGCTGCCAAACAACCTTGCATGCGGGAATATGCCTTTTCATCCGTGGGAATCAATTCAAATTAGTGAAGTAGGGAAATCGTCTGCAAGAGGAGCTCATAGCTACTTAGAACTTGAATCATCTTCTTCTTTAGTGTCGTTTCTATGAGCTATGTTACATTAACTTCTTTTTAGCATGAGGGTTATAGGGGTTTATTCATTGAAATCTTTTACTTGTTGTTAGAAATTATTTTAGGAATTTTACGGGTTAAAAGAACTTAGATGTGCGAGAGAAATTAAATCTTTAGCATGTAGGTATTTTGAATTTGCACCCAAATGATTCTAAATTGACATGCATGTTGTTTATTTGTTTGTTGATTGATTGTTGCATTAGTAGTTTAGGAAATCTCATAATTCTGGGAACAAAGTTCTAGTGCAAGGTGCGAATCCTGCCCTTAAAGGAAATTACACGTGGTTGGATGTTTTCCACCCTTGCCAATGTGTTTTGTCTCTGATGGTTGTATATATTCCTGCCTATAATTGCTCGTTCCAAAAATTCTTTATTTCTGCCTCTGGTGGTTTTTCTTCATTTTGCATATAATGGCTATTGTTGTTAAATTCTAAGTATTTATGCCTCTAGTGGTTTTGTTTGTCTTGCCTCTGATACTCTTTCTCTACTCTTTCTTTACTCTTCCTTCCTCTAACTCTTTCTCTATTCTTTCTTCCTCTAACTTTTTCTATATTCTTTCTTCCTCTAACTCTGTTCACTGTTCATCTTCATTTGAATCTAATCATTTTTTCATCTTTCCTTGACTTTGATCATTGTTCATCTTCCTCTGGATGCGTATCGTCTGATACATCATCTGGACGCGTATCCTCTAGATGCATATCCTTTAGTATATCCTCTAGACGCGTATCCTCTGATATATCCTCTAGATGCGTATCCTCTGATACACCCTCTTGACGTATCCTCTGATACATCCTCTGGACGTGTATACTCTGATACAACCTCCGAATGCATATCCTCTGATGCATGTTCTTAACGAGTATCCTTTGATCAGGCGTTATGCCACTAGCTAAGTTGCCTTTGGTTCCATCTCTAATTAGGGACTTAGAATTTAATTTCCACTTGATTTTAAATATATTATTAATTTATTATATGTGTTATGTAGTGATGGTGCATTGCAAACCGATAGTACCAAGGCATTGCATACATAAAACCTCAAGTGCATTACATTCTCATTAATTAGATCATGCATGGCCTTTTCACGGTGGGACATTCAAGTTCTTACCAAGCTTGGAACAATAGGTAGAGGAGAACAACTAAGACGCTGGTTTGGGTTTGGCCATACCCCCTTTACCAATCAAGACTCAATGATCTTGGTGACCCACTTCAAGATATTGAGCGACTTTTCTTTGTTTCAAGGAAAGGATTTGAGGTCATGTATAGTTTCAGAATCATATGAAAGAATCATAATGAGATGCATCATAATTTCATATTTTTATGCATATCTATGAAAGAATATTTTAAACTACCATTCCTTTATTTCCAGAGCTCACTGAGAATTTATATCTCACCTTTTTATTTTTATTTCCTTCGCAGCTTGAGGAACATGAGTACGGGTTTAACACCATAGGAACTATTTCCAGACCTGTGGAATTTGATGTTTTATTTTATTTTATGTTGTAATCTGACACTTATAGTTCATTTAGAGATGTAATCAAACACTTATTTTATTTTATGTTGTAATCAGACACTTGTAGTTTATTTTATTTATGTTGAAATTAGACATTTAAATTATAAACTATAATTATGAGTGTAGTTTTCAATTGAATTTGGTGATTCTAATTTATTATTCGGTACTACTGCCTCTGTTTTTATTAAAGTGTATGGATACAATTGCCAAGTTCTAGATAATTTGTATTAGGTCTTACATCAAAGGTTGGGACACATGATTCTCAAAGAGAAGTAAGTTTTGAGTAACTAAAGAGTTCTATATGGAGACAATATTGGAGAGCTGCACTTTTGTGAATATTGTGTATATGGCAAATGCATAGGGTGTAATTCACAACTTGTCAACACTGCACCAAAAGAATTCTAATTTATTATTCAGTACTACTACCTCTGCTTTTATTAAAGTGCATGGATCCAATTGTCAAGTTCTAGATAATTTGTATTAGGTCTTACATCAAAGGTTGGGACACATGATTCTCAAAGAGGTGCAAGTTTTGGGTAATTAAAGAGTTCTATGTGGAGAAAATAAGTGAGAGCTGCACTCTTGTGTATATTGTGTATATGGAAAATGCATAGGGTGAAATTCACAACTGGCCAACACTGCACCAGAAGAATTCTAGACTATGACCATAGTGATTTATCGGGACCAACAAAGATAACTTCATATGGAGGTATCAAGTATTTCTTTAATTTTCTAGATAACAATAGTAGGAAAGTTTGGATTAGTAAGGTTCCAAACTATAGTCACTTTAAGGTTTTTAGGTTTACTGCAGATTATCATGCAATTGATAGAAATGGGACCTAGAACTAAGAAATGAAACAAAAGATGTATGATACGTAGATGTGTCAAATTTCATGAAGAAAATTCTACAAGTCACTATATACAATGAAGACCAGATTCAGTTTCAAAATGTGTTAGGTAGTCTTGAGCTTTAGGTGGAGCCTAGTGGTGGAAATAGGCCAAGGTCTGATCTAAACCAAACCCTTGGGTAGAATCCACTTACAGCCCTATAACTGCTGATTTAGATGATGGTAATCATGATAATACAGATGAATATTTGCTAGCAAGGGATAAAGACAACAGATAATTAAATTGAGCTCAGAGGTATGGGTTTTTAGCTGATATGGTCAGCTATGCATTTCACATTGCTGAAGAATTGAGTGGGAAGGAACTAAAGAATGTTACTGAAGTCATTAAGTGCAAGAATAGTCGAAAATGGATTCTAGTCGTGAATGAAGAGTTAAACTCTTTTGAAAAGGATAACTCTTTGGATCTTGTCTTTTATCCAAAAGGAGCCTATATAATTGGGAGTAAGTGAATTTTTAAGTTGAAAGAAAGAATTACAGGAATTGAACCTTCCAGATACAAGACAAGGCTTGCAACTAACGAGTTCACTCGAAGAGATGGTATATACTATGATGAAATATTACCCCCTGGGGTCAAGCATTCATCTATCATAATTTTATTATTTATAGTTGCTCACTCATTATGGAATTGGAACCATTGGATGTCAAAATAACCTTCTTTCATGGTGATTTAAAGGAGACAATTCTTATGAGGCAACCTAGTGGTTTTGAAGTTAAAGGAATAGATGATAAAGGGTGTCATCTTAAAAGATCACTCTATGACTCAAAATATTACTTTGACAATGGTACTTGAGGTTTGATTCCTGAATGTTGAAACAAAAATTCATTAGAAGTCGTTATGATTGTTGTGTTTACTTTAAGAATTTTGTATGCGATACCATTGCTTCTCTTCTTCAAAATCTCATATCTACTCACAATAGATTTATTAGAAATTATATCAAAAAAAGTTTTACCAGAGGAAGTTAGATTAATAGAAGAACTATATTAGAGGAAAATCTGATCATAGGTTATTTGATCAGAGGAAGTCTGTTTCAGAAGAAATTTGATCAAAAGAAGAACTGTATTAGAAGAAAATTGGACCAAAAGAAATTTGATCAGAGGAAGCTAGATCAAAGGGACCTATAGCCTTTTGATTCCTCACAAATTAACTCTCAGTTCCCTATTCATCCCTCCTATTGGGTTAAATCCCAAATTCAGTATATTAACATACTCATACAAAAGGTGTGTCAGACACGCGCATATGCAAGTCTGATATAATCCAAGCGATCCATAACTTAATTTCTTCAAGTTTATACATCTTTAGTAGGGTAACCCATAGGAAAACCTAGCTCGAGTACCCCAAAAACCATTTATGACTCTACCATCCAAAAACCAAAACTGTGAAAACTAGAATTTTATGACAAAACCATAATTATCAAAATATTTCAAGTACTGCAATGAAATTACACTCATCTTTAACAACTTGAATGTCCTACAATTCTTCTATACAAAAACTAACTCATCAAATGAAAGACTCTATTATCTTCTCAGAATAGGTGTCACTCATGTAAAGACAATTCATATCCCATCAAGTTTTCCAGGTCTTTCTACCATAGTTCTGGATACCAAACACAAAATATTAAGTTGATTAGATTTAATATTTGGTGAATTGATAATTAGAACATATAGCGAAAAGAAAAGCATCCTAAATTGAACCCACTACCCACTGTCTAATTGGTTCGACCTGCTCTAATACCAAAATGTTACACCCATTACTATGTATCTAGAGTATGGTAATAAATTTTTATATTTTAGTATTTCAAAAGCAGTCATATAAAGTCATTAGTACAATCTTAGAAATATTAATGTAACTATATAATACATAGTATACCATTATCCTCTAATGTATCAATACATAAAACAACTACAATTCGACAAAAATAACATTATTGAGTTCTATCCTTTGATGCCTCAATTCCCTGCTTCAAGCCCCTCTATCTTAGTGTGTTCTATAAAAGGGGAAGGGTCATTTGAAACAATTTCCCTTAAGAAAAATAATGAAAACTTGACATGAATATGCAATGATTTTCATTAGCCATAGGCCAAACATTTTAAAATCTTTTCTTTTACTTTAAGCATGGAAAAACTGTACATTCTGTTTCTTTTCTTAATTTAGAAAAGTTTTATAACTTTCATTTCCTTTTTTACCTTTACCCATTGTTTCAGACCTGAAACAAAGTTGAAATATCCTACCGTAATATGCATGTCATTACATTATTCATGATATGCAACATATTTTCACATCATGTATGTAATGCATATTTCAATCATCAATTGAATGAATATCATTAACTTTATTCAACATTACAATTTTGCAATCAGAGTATAATACTATATCTTGCAATAATTATCAGAACTTATCTTAACTTGAGGTAAAATAATAAGAGTTGTACTCAAATTAAAGGCACATTATTAGGACATTCTTGGATAAGAGGTAACGTGACCAGAGGTAGTGTGGTAAGAGGATACAAGGACCAAAGGCAACATGGTCAAACGATACATGGATCAGAGGCAGCATGGTTAGAGGGTAAATGGACCAGAGGCAACATGCTTAGATGATACATGGACTAGAGGCAGCGTGGTCAGAGGATTCATGGACTAGAGGCAATATTGTTAGAGGATATATGGACCAGAGGCAACTTGGTTAGAGGTAGAAGAACAATGACCATAGTTAGAGGCAGATGAGCAGTGACCATAGTCAGAGGCAGATGAACAGTGACAAGAGTAAGAGTAACGTGGATTCAAGGCAACATGAGCAAAGGATACGTGGATCAAATGCAACATAATCATGGGATACATAGATCAGAGGCAACATGATCATAGGATACGTGGATCAGAGGCAACATGAATAGAGGATACTTGGATAAGAGGCAACATGATCAAAGCACATGGATAAGAGGAAGCATGATTAGAGGATACATGGATCAAAGGCAGCATGATCAGAGGATACATGGATCACAGGCAGCATGATCAGCGGATACGTGGATCAGAGGCAGCCTGATCAGAGGATACATGGATCAAAGGCAACATGATCATATGATGCTTGGATGTGGGAACTACACATCTAGACTATAATTCATTCAATCACAGTTTCCTAGGTTTCTAAATCATTCATCAATAAAACCATCACAATAAAAAGTAATAACATGCATGAAATTTTAAATACAACTTTAAGTGTAGATTTCACAAAACTCCTATATGCTTAAAAGATCCATTTTCATCTCCTTCCCAGATTTTCAATAACCTGATTAAACCCATAAAATATTTTAATAGCAAATGAAGATTTTTAATGGAATTAACCCAAGAACCCTCATTTTAAATAAATTTTAATCTAAAAGAACTCGTAGTTTTCTCTCACTTTCAAATGTTAATTAATCCCAATATTAGACCCATAAAAGTCATTTCTACAGTAACTGAAAGTAAAACTAAACCCAAAAAACCGACATGAAAAAGTGAAACTTGTTCTAAGAAAAGAACTCATAGTTTGCTACTAATAATTCCTTTCAATCTGAGCAGAATTGTGGAAGATGTCTGCTCTATCGGCTACCAGCTCCTTTTGTCCTTTATGCTCTGTTTCAAATTTGGAGATTTCTCAATTTGCTCCTTATCTTCCTTTAGTACTATTTTGGTTGAATACTGAAGATTGAGAGGATAAAATATACATGGAAGGGGTCGGGTTGAAATAAAGGACTTTAGATGACTGTTGTCTTTGAAAAAATTTGGGAAGAAGAGGAAAAAGGATGAATGGAGAAGACGATGAACATTAATCGGGTGTTGGTGTTTTCTGAATGTTTTTTAGAGTTGTAACTGGAAGTGACAGATTGAAGTGGAAGATGGGTTAGTACCCATGAGTGAAGGAGAAAGAGAGAAAAATAAAGGTGGCATTTTCCCTCTTTGCCACTTGGACTTGTTCATACTATTACTTTCCTATTTTACCCTTGATCCTAATTTAAAATTACTAAAAACACAACATTAACAATTACTAAAATTCTAGAAATTCTAATTAATACTTAAATCTTATAAATAATGCTAAAGTAGTGAGAGGGTTGTTATAACTCATTTATTCAATTTTAAAACTTTTAAACCCCCTATTTTTTACAATTAAAACTTAAGTAATTTTAAAACTTTTTGAAGATAAGAAGTTTGAAAAAAACTTAATACAATAGGATTGTGAATTTTATATTTGTGTTATTTTACAATAAAAATTCTAACTCATTTGAAAGTTAAAATTCATGAATAGATTAGGAAATTTATTTTAAATTAAATTTTAAGTGGATGAAATATATTTAGCTATTACTACAAATTTGTATTAATTTTAATTTTAAATAATCAATCTTTTTTTATTTCAGTTATAAAATTAATTTAATGTATATATCTTACACCTATTTGAAAATATCTCATGAAGAAATAAAGTAAAGATAGACAATATTTTTAATTCAACTAGTTCATAAAATTTATAAATGTAATATAATTAAATAAGAGTTAAATAATATAAAGAAGTAATCAGGACCAATATATATACATATTAATTCTCAATTACCTTAATGAAACTAATAGTTTTGACGTCTAATTTTGTTAGTTAATTTGATATAAATTCATAAAATATCTAATCTAATATAATACGTGGAGAATATTCTTTTCGTTTGAAAATAATTCAAATAAAAAAAAAGAATATTTAAATGATTCATAAATAAAATAAAATAAAAATTGGTTCATTTTTATGTTGATTGAAATATTTTCAATGTTATTGATATCATGAAGTTAAAAATTATTTCATAAATTAAAATTTGAAATAAACAAATATTAATTTGAAAATGATAATAATATTATTTTAATTTTTATTATTACTATTATATAGAATGAACTAAATTAGTTAGTTTTTTCTTATACCTTAGACACAAATAAGTAATTTTTTATAGTACAAGAGAGTACTTTTGTATCACCTCTCTCACTACCTTAGTAATATTTATTAGATTTAAGTATTAATTAGAATTTCTAGAATTTTAATAATTTTTAATGTTGTGCTTTTAGTAATATTAAATAAGGATCAAGGGTTAAATAGGAAAGTAATAGTATGAACAAGTCCAAGTGGCAAAGAGGGTTACTAACCCATCTTCACTCATGGATACTAACCCATCTTCCCCTTCAATCTTCTTTCACTATTAGTTACACACTCTCAAAACACATTCTAAAAACACCGACACCCGATTACAGTTCATCGTCTTTTCCATTCATTCATTTTCCTCTTCTTCGCAAATTTATTCAAAGACAACAATCATCTAAAGTCTTTTACCTTCAATCTGACCCGTTGCATGTCCGTTTCTTCCTCTCAAAAACCCATTAATCAACCAAAACAGTACTGAAGGAAGATAAAGAGCAGATTGGACAATCTTCTAATCTGAAACAGAGCATAAAAGACAAGGAACAAATAACTGATAAGGAAAGCATCTTCCACAAACCTAACTCGGATTGTAGGGGATTATTATTAACAAATTGTGAGTTCTTTTCTAGAACCGATTTCACATTTCGCATGTGTGTTACAGGTTTGATTTTAGTTTATTTACTGATTTGAAATGATTTATCTAGGAGTGAGGAAAACTAGGTTCCTTAAAATCTGAGAGTGAGGAAAATTGTGATGTTCAACATATACAAAATGTTAAAAAACCGTTTCACTCTTTTAAAATCATTCATTTTGCATATGTTTATGTAATGATTTTGATGTGTTAACATTTAACAATTGGGGGTTAACTATAAGACCCTTAAATTCAAACTCTAATTTATGCAATTTTAGTATATTTGGTGTTGAATTGCTGAGACATTTAGCCCAATTTTAATTCATTTTGCGAATTAAAAACCAAAAGCATATTTTATTAGAGTTTGTTATATGTTCATTATATATATATATATATATATATATATATATATATTTTTTTTTAGATCCCGTTAAAATTATTCGTCGAAGAATAATTTATTTACGTTGCGAAGAATTTATTACCGGACAGTTTTGTTAAAATTATCTCTAGTTGTTGAAAATTTTACATGTCAATTGAGTTGCAACGAGAGTAGATATTTTTATCAAAATAGTTGAGATGTGTGTGCGAGAGTTTTAGTTATTTGTTGGTTTGGTTTATATATATATATATATATATATATATATATATATATGTATATATGTTAAGTGAATGTGTTAGAAAGATTCGAAAGAAAGAAATTGTGGAAGTTGAATTTAATGGGATTTATGTTTGAAAATTTGGAGATTTAGTTTGGTAATTTATGGTTAAAAATTTGGAGATTTAATTTGGTGATTTATGGTGAAAATCCCGAGATTTAATTTGGTGATTTATGGTTGAAAATATGGAGATTTAATTTGGTAATTTATGGTTGAAAATTTTGGAGATTTAATATAGGTGATTTATGTTTGAATTTGGAGAGAATTAAATTTAAATTTGATGTGTTTGAAATTTTACAAGAAAAATTTAGAGTTGTTAAAGTTGTGAAAATGTTCAAATTTTAACTAAGTTTAGGAGTTTGAGTAGAAAGTTAGCTGGAAATTAAAATGATTAAAGTTTAAAATGTTACTATTTTAATTACTCTTGAACTGAGTTTAAAAAGAAAAAGTTTAGAGTATTTTATTAACTCAGAATTTTGGTGCTTTAATAGTAGAGTGTGTGTACGTATGATTTGGACAATATTTGTTTTATTTAGTTTTAAATAAATAATGTAGATTATTTGGTTTTAAAAGTTTGGTGTGTGAAAAAGATATAATTTTGGGAATTTTGTTGTCGTTGGATAAATTTTAGTTGTAAACAAATTGTTATAAATATTTATGTTTATGTAGTTCGCTCCTTGAGTCTCAAAAAGGAATCGAGACCGTTGGCGCCGAGTTAGCGGTAGGGAGAACTCTGATATATTAATGTCGTTGTGGTGATTAAGCTTTGATATGATTATGTATTCATAACTGTTAATAAATTTTGACGTGTATATATATATTGTTGAGTGAAAACACGTATTGTTACAGGTTATGAATTGGTGATTAAATTTTGACGTGATTATATATTCTGGAGGGAATATACGTGTTAATTTATGTTATAAATTTTATTCAGGAAAATTTGTTATTGAAAAACCATTATTGCTAAATGAGTATTAAAAACGGGGAATCTTTTAATAGCTGCATTTACGTAATGGTTGTGGAGATTCATGTTTGGTGTGTTCATAATTAATATTAAGAATTTTGAGATGTGTTTATGTGTGGATTTTGTGGAAAAATGAATTGATATGATTTGGTGTGAATTGTGGGACTATGAGTTAAATATGATTGTGTATGCTATGTGTTGAATTTGAAAAATCATTAGTGTTAAATGAGTATTAAAAATGGGGAATCTTTTAATAGCTGCATTTACTTAATGGTTGTGGTGAAAAGAGTCAGAGTATGCTCATGCATTTCATAGTACACGGTGACCGCGATGGGCCATGGTTATAGTGGTGACCGGATGGGCTACGGGATGATGTCATATGAATTGTTGGTTCATCTTATCGTTACAGGGATTATCACGTAGTGCTGATCTGTGAGAGATTGCACTCTAGAATGTGCTGATCTGTGAGCGATTGCACTCTAGAAAACAGTGTTAGGCCTGTGAGAGGCGACACTTTAGTAAATCGTGCTAGCCTGTGAGAGACTGCACCTCAGTAATTAGTACTTAGGCCTGTGATAGGCGGTACAATTATGATTTATGCCCCTTCGAGGAGGGTTTTGGTTTGGAATTCTGGAATCATGTGCATTGGCATATACGCATTGCATTAGGGTGCTTGGCACGCGAGTCATGTTTGATATACTATGATGGTTGTATATACATACTCAATTGTTGTTTGTGATTGTGCCGTGTTTGATGTTTGTGATTGATTGACTTGGTGTTGAAAGTGTTAGAATGATTTCGAAATGTTCTAAAAACTTCATTTTTCAACTTTGATTATGAATGTTTGGCATATGATAACCCTTTCTAGATGTATGCTAACTTGAAAGGTTATTTTTGTGCATTTAAGATTTAAATGTTATGTGTTATTTGTTAATTTCGGTTGGTGACCATTTGGATTTGTGATCGAAAGCATTGGGGCTTGATGTCGCTCGTGGATTTCTCAGTACCCAGTCACCCTCAGTTAAATTAATGATCAGCTTAGAGTTTTATTTAATGATTTTATTTATATTCTCTTTCTTATTTCAAGGTTGTTGTTGCAAAAGGAACTTATGTATTTGAAACAAACTATTTGAGTTGGTGTATTTTATATTTGTTAATGTTGGATTGTCGTCTCAAAAACCTTTTTAAAATTGTTATATTTATGAGGTAATTAATTATGATTTTTGCCGTTTGTGTTACGACTTAAATATTTTATCCAAAAGAATTTCTTTATTTATGGATTTGATTTTAGTTATTTTATTAAAAAAAATATACACTCGCGCTGTTAAAAATCGGGGTGTTACATTGTGGTATCAGAGCTTTGGTTTAAATTGTTACATTGTGGTATCAGAGCCTCGGTATCAAGTAATTGGAGTTCACGTGTACTTTGTGTTTTGTTGTCTTGGGTCAAGCATGATGTGCTTAAGTAGTTTATTAGTCGACTTTGGTCGACGAGTGTCTCTGAATTCCTGAAACGTATCGATCTAGGAAAGACAGGGTTGAAGCGAATCATGACGGCATGGGATTTATGAAGTGGTTCCAAGGATACAGAGGCTATGTTGTTTGTGATAACTTGAAGATGTTATTGGTGTGAGACCGATAAGGGATTTCAAGTAAAGATCTAAGTGGAGAATTATTTTTTTAAGAAATTTATTAGATGTTTTCCTGGTAGATTTCAGGACGAGATTGGATGAAGTTTGATAATTGTCAAAGAGATGTGAACACCATGGAATTGTTGAGAAGACGAGGCTTCCATTTGGAATAGCATCTGGTGCTCAGGTGTCAACTAAGGAGGCTTGTGATGAAGTTAAGGTGCGCTACACATTAGGGGTGAATATTACCTTGGTTAGGAAAAGGACGCTTTGAGGAATAGTCGATACCTTGAGGGGTAAGGTCGAGCACTCGAGTTAAACTAGATTCGTGACTTAGATTGTTAAGTATGAATCTCATGACGATTATAGGAGTGAGAATATATAATTTGTTGGTAAGTGAAAAATCTCTGTGTGGTTTAGGAGATAATAAGTATGGATAGTGATTTTAGATGAAACTATTGACGCGTAAGTGTGAGTTTTGAGTGGTGTTTGGGTAAACATAAGGAGTTAAAACTTGATGTATTGAACCACATGTTGCTATTAAGTGGAATTGGAAGTACAGAGTACAAGAATACTTAGAGATTGTTGAAATGTAAGCTTGGAGTGTCTATTAAAGGATGGTAAACACTAGGAAAGTGTGAATATTTTGATAAGTTAGAGGGATTGATCAAGATTTGATTTGGGACCCTAAGATGGTTAACCTTTATGCCGACGATTTAAAATCCACGAGGTTGGATGGAGGACCAAGTGACACCTTAAACTTGTATGATCAAGGGAGTTGAGATAGGCAAGTGATAAATGATTCATGTTATGGATGAGAGTGTTTGAAGATTTACTGATAATGTTGGGTTATGATTAGAAGAGTTTTCATTAGTGAGATTACTAAGGCGGTTAAAGTCAATGATGAATAAGACCTTGTATTGTATCTTAAGGTGTAATGAGTATTTGAAGATTTCAAGGATCAGATTTTCTAATTTTATTCAATGACATAGAGTGAATTGGAAGAAATGTAACAAATGATTTATGATTTAGTTGTTGTTCTCGGGAAGCCCAGCGTTAAAATTTGAAAGGAGTGTTTCAGATACTAGATGGACGAGGAAGATATGTGGGTCTTGGAGATATTTTACTGCTAAGTTATGAGGATGAGGTCTAAAGATAATTATTCTTTAGGAGATGTTTATAGGGAATGTATGAGAATGAGTTCTTTAGGACGTTCGATTGTTGGGACTCTTTCAATTTGTACCTCGGTGAAGGTTAAAAATGAATAAGAAAATCCAACGAGTGAATCAAATTTTGGAAAACGTACCATGAAAACTTGTTGGAGCAGCACATAGGTATGTAGCTTATGTCAATTAAGGATTCATGAAATGAATTATCCTATCCGAAAATCAGACATTGTTATTAGAAGAGTACGCCAATGAATTCAAAGGCACTACATGAATGCATGTCATAGGGGTACGTTATTGTGTTCGTCAATCAAAAGAGTTAAATATTTGTTTGGTAGGGAAGAATTGAGTACGGAATGAAAAAGTTTGGGGGGACTACTAAGGCTTGAATTATTAAAATAACTATAATGAAGCAAGACGAAGTATGATGACAGATGAGCTAAGCAAATAAAGGACTCTAGATGCTGATCATATGGACGGTTGAATGACAGTAGAGGTGAAAAGTGTTTTGAGATATATTTTAGATGTAGAATATTTCATAGGAAGTGTGAAAATTTGGAGGAATTAAGATTTTGTTGATTTGTTGAAGGAATTCTTAATGACCAGGATGACAAACTTAGCTGAAGGAAGAAAAGTTTAATAGTAAAAGGAAAGACCAAAGAAAATCAAGTTAGGATGGATGACATTTTGGGATATGACGCACAATGGTGTGTACCAATTGTGGCTGTCAAAGGAGAGAGCAACTTTTGGAAAAAGACATACAAGAGTAAGCTAAGTAATGATTTTGAAATAATGAAGATGTATCAAGGTTCGAGGTAGAAATTTAAGGGTTGTATAAATGGAAAAGTAATGGAGTGAATACAATGAGTTTGACCGGTTTTAATGAAAAGATAATCATCAAGCTGCAAATAAAGGACGCGGCGAAATTGAGAAGTATTAGAATGAATGTTGGCAGAAGATGGAGGAAAATTATTTTCGGATTGTCTAGAACTGCGAAGTATGTAGGAAATTGACTAGTGGAACGTGAATTTGAGGTGTTAGGAATGAGACGAATGTATGTCTTAACCAGTGAATGAAATTCAAATTGGATTTTTTGTTGGGGACGTGACTCTGGAAATGAAGCACTAAACTTGAAGGAAGTTTGTGTGTTGTGGGTGGTATAACCCTAACATGTTGTCGAAAATATTTAAGGAAACTTTGATTACCAATGGGATGTTGAGAGGTGATTATTAAGGTTATAATTAGACCAACATTATGATGAGAACACTGTGGTTGAGTGTAGTTGTTCGACTAAAGAAAATCGAGGATTTGTGGACAATGGAGAAATTAGGGAGTACTTGGTGTTAATGATTGTTTTATGCTCAGGGTGTTGGTCTCATACTTAGAGTTTCAGTTTGGAACCTAATGGATGTTTCGTACAACGTGGACGTATATGAGGCTATGTGACATAGTTTTGGGCGATGGTACTTCGTCGATAGGAAAATAAGGGAACTCAATGGACCTTGAGGAGATTGTATGACCGCGTGTGCATGAGGATAACCTTCAATGCAAGTCGCATAAAGCGTTGTTACAGTTCGGTTAAGATAGTCTAAGCCACCGTCATGGCTTTTGGTTACTTATTGACAAATTGAGGAACTGATCATCTCCAAACTCTTGTTGATAGTAGACAAAATCATGTTGAGTGGAACGGGCGAGTCTTACCGGCTATGATACTGCGTAAAGTTATTAAGCACCCTATGAGGAGGGATAAACGACACTTTCTTCGAATAAGCGTGAGAGACAAGTTCTAGCATATATGTTGAGTTGGAGTGCAAACCTAGTGTGGGTATTACTCTTACTTTAAGTTTCGAGGACGAAACTTCTTTTTGGAGGGTGGTAATGTAAGACCCTTAATTTCAAACTCTAATTTATGCAATTTTAGTATATTTGGTGTTGCATTGCTGAGGCATTTAGCCCAATTTTAATTCATTTTGCGAATTAAATACCAAAAGCATATTTTATTAAAGTTTGTTATATGTTCATTGTATATATATATATATATATATATATATATATATATATATATATATATATATATATTTAGATACGGTTAAAATTATTCGTCGAAGAATAATTTATTTACCGGACAGTTTTGTTAAAAATATCTCTGGTTGCTGAAAATTTTACCTGTCAATTGAGTTGCAACGAGAGTAGATATTTTTATCAAAATAGTTGAGATGTGTGTGCGAGAGTTTTAGTTATTTGTTGGTTTGGTTTATATATATATATCTGTGTGTGTGTGTGTGTGTATTTTTGGGAGTTATATATATATATATATATATTAGAAAGTTATATATATATATATATATATATATATATATGTTAAGTGAATGTTAGAGAAAGATTAGAAAGAAAGAAAGCAAAACATTTTTCCCCAGCCTCGCATTTTCTTCTTCTTTTTTCTCTGTTTGCGAAAAACTATGTGGGTGGTTTTCAAAACCGCCAAACACAAACCTCCACTTTTCTTCGACTTCCGAGCTTCCTCTCGCGAAATGACTGAAGGGAAAGTTGCTAATCTCCACGCTACGGTGCTAGTGAGCCAACTTCAGAAGCGACGTCGTGAACCAAATTTTCACCGGAATTAATCGCGGTGCCGTAATCGGTTGTTAAAGCTACCGTTGAGGTAAGGGCACCTTCCAAACTTTTAGCTTTCATTTAGGTCCTTATTTGTGAATTTGTGGAAAATAAATTTGATGTGTTTATGGAAAATAAATTGTGCATTTAGGTGTAGATTTGTGGAAAATGAATTTAATGTGTTTATGGGTGAAATTGTGGAAGTTGAATTTAATGGGATTTATGTTTGAAATTTTGGAGATTTAGTTTGGTAATTTGTGGTTGAAAATTTGGAGATTTAATTTGGTGATTTATGGTTGAAAATTTGGAGATTTAATTTGGTGATTTATGGTTGAAAATTTGGAGATTTAATTTGGTGATTTATGGTTGAAATTTTGGAGATTTAATTTGGTAGTTTATGGTTGAAAATTATGGAGATTTAATATAGGTGATTTATATTTGAATTTGGAGAGAATTTTGGAGATTTAAATTTGATGTGTGTGAGTTACGTAATGAGTTATTTTCAAATAAATGAGTTTGAACTGAAGTTGAAATTTTACAAGAAAAATTTAGAGTTGTTAAAGTTGTGAAAAAGTTCAAATTTTAACTAAGTTAAGGAGTTTGAGTAAAAAGTTAGTTTGAAATTAAAATGATTAAAGTTTAAAATGATAGTCTTCTAATTACTCTTGGACTGAGTTTAAAAAGAAAAAGTTTAGAGTATTTTATTAACTCAAAATTTCGGTGCTTTAATAGTCGAGTGTGTGTATGTGTGATTTGGACAATATTTGTTTTATTTAGTTTTAACTAAATAATGTAGATTATTTGGTTTTAAAAGTTTGGTGTGTGAAAAAGATATAATTTTGGGAATTTTGTTGTGGTTGGATAAATTTTAGTTGTGAACAAATTGTTATAAATATTTATGTTTATGTAGTTAGCTCATTGAGTCACAAAAAGGAATCGAGACCGTTGGCACCGAGTTAGCGGTAGGGAGAACTCTGATATATTAATGTCGTTGTGGTGATTAAGCTTTGATATGATTATGTATTCATAACTGATAATAAATTTTGACGTGATTATATATTCAAGAGGGAATATACGTGTTGTTTTATGTTATGAATTTTATTGAGGAAAATCTGTTGAAAGTATACTATGTGGTAAGTTTGAAAAACCATTATTTCTAAATGAGTTTTAAAAACGGAGAATCTTTTAATAGCTGCATTTACGTAATGTTTGTGGTGATTCATGTTTGGTGTGATTGATATGTTCATAATTAATATTAAGAATTTTAAGATGTGTTTATGTGTGGATTTTGTGGAAAAATGAATTGATAGGATTTGGTGTGAATGGTGGGACTGAGTTAAATATGTTTGAGTATGCTTTGTGTTGAATTTGAAAAATCATTAGTGTTAAATGAGTATTAAAAATGAGGAATCTTTTAATAGCTGCATTTACTTAATAGTTGTGGTGAAAAGAGTCAGAGTATGCTCATGCCTTTCATAGTACATGGTGACCGCGATGGGCCGTGGTGATAGTGGTGATCGGATGGGCCACAGGATGTTGGTTCATCTTATCCTTACGGGGATTATCGCGTCGTGCTGATCTGTGAGAGGTTGCACTCTAGAATGTGTGGATCTGTGAGTGATTGCACTCTAGAAAACAGTGTAAGGCCTGTGAGAGGCGACACTTTAGTAAATTGTGCTAGCCTGTGAGAGACTGCACCTCAGTAATTAGTACTTAGGCCTGTGATAGGCGGTACAATTATGATTTACGCCCCTTCGAGGAGGGTTTTGGTTTGGAATTCCGAAATCATGTGCTTTAGCATATACGCATTGCATTAGGGTGCTTGGCACGCGAGTCATGTTTGATATACTATGATGGTTGTATATACATACTCAATTGTTGTTTGTGATTGTGCCGTGTTTGATGTTTGTGATTGATTAACTTGGTGTTGAAAGTGTTAGAATGATTTCGAAATGTTCTAAAAACTTCATTTTTCAACTTTGATTATGCATGTTTGGCATATGAAGACCCTTTCTAGATGTATGCTAAGTTGAAAGGTTATTTTGAACATTTAAAATTTAAATGTTATGTGTTATTTGTTATTTTCGGTTGGTGACCCTTTACAATTATTGTGGAAATCTGGGCTTTGCCCTCAGATGAGAACCAGGATCGTCCTAAGGTGTGGCATAGCGAAAAGTTTGGATTTGTGATCGAAAGCAGTGGGGCTTCATGTCGCTCGTGGATTTCTCAGTACCTAGTCACCCTCAGTTAAATTAATGATCAGCTTAGAGTTTTATTTAATGATTTTATTTATATTCTCTTTCTTATTTCAAGGTTGTTGTTGCAAAAGGAACTTATGTATTTGAAACAAACTATTTGAGTCGGTGTATTTTATATTTGTTAATTTTGGATTGTCGTCTCAAAAACCTTTTTAAAATTGTTATATTTATGAGGTAACTAATTATGATTTTTGTCGTTTGTGTTACGACTTAAATATTTAATCAAAAAGAATTTCTTTATTTATGGATTTGATTTTAGTTATTTTTTTTTTAAAAAATACACTCGCGCTGTTAAAAATTGTGGTGTTACATTAACTGTGATGGGAGAGTTTCTAAATTAATGCGTTTTCCCTAAACCCTCTCTTATGCGTTTTTTGTTTTTGATCAATTTTTTCCTATGATATGTTTTCTGCTTCTGATTAGTTTAAGCCCTTGATTCTCTTTTTCTTCTTCTGCCTCTAATTCCTTTTCTTTATCTGCCTTTAATATTTTCTTCTTCTGCCTCTATTTCTTTTCTTCTGCTGCCTCTAATCCATGTATCCTCTAATCATGCTGCCTCTGATCCATGTAACCTCTGATCATGCTGCCTTTGACCCACGTATCCTCTGATCATGCTGCCTTTGATCCACGTATCCTCTTATCATGATGCCTATGATCCAAGATCCTCGGATCATGCTGTCTTTAATCCAAGCTCATATGATCATACTACCTCTAATCCACGTATCCTCCGACTCTGATCACTATTCATCTACCTCTAACTCTAATTACTATTATTGTACCTCTAACTCTGATCATTGTTCATTTTCCTCTAACTCTGATCATTGTTCATCTGCCTCTTACTCTTATCAGTGTTCATATGCCTCTAACTCTGATCATTGTTCACCTGCCTCCGACCATGCTTCCTCTTGTGCATGTTCACATGCCTCTACCCATAGTGCCTCTGGCTCTTGTATCATCTAACTGTGTTGCCTCTAGTCCATGTATCCCCGACCATGTTGCCTCTAGTACATGTATCCTCTGATCCAAGAATGTCATGATTCTGTGCCTCTAATTTGAGTACACCTCTTGTTATGTTACCTCGAGTTAGGATAGGTTCTGATGATGAATGAAAGCTATAGATGTATACTATGATTTTAGAATTGTGATCTTAAATGAAGTTAATACATTTATTCAATTGGGGATTGAGATATGGATCGTACACATGATACCGAAATACGTTGCATTTCATAAATAAGATAATGACATGCATGTTACGGTGGAGCTTTGCAGCTTTGTTTCAGGCTAGAAACAATGGGTAAAGATAAAAATAATTGAGACGCCAATTAGGGTCATGGCCAGACCACCTTTGCAAGAGACTCCATTGGCTAATGAAAAGCATTGCATGTTCGTGTCAACTTTTCTCTATTTTCTTTAGGAAAATTATTTCAAATTTCCTTTCCCCTTTTGTAGAACTCACTGAGATTATTATCTCACTCCCTATTTTCTTATATATCATAGCAGATAGAGGGGCTTGAAGCAGGAGATTCAGGTAGCAGAGGATATAACTCAATAGTGTTATTTTTGGTTAAATTGTAATTGTTTTATGTACTGGTACATTGGATGATGATTGTACACTATGTCTTACATAGTTATATTAATATTTCTAAGATTATAATAATGACTTATATGATTGCTTCTGAAATACTAAAATGTATAAATTTATTACCATTAGATACATGGTGATGGGTGTTACAACTTTTTTAAGTATTATATAAATATTTGGGCAACACTTGAGTTTCAACTCTTATGTTAAATATTTGTAAAATTAAAAAACTATAATGTTAAAGTTTTAGAAAAAAAATGGAGAAAACTATAATGTCCTGTTTACAAATATCTCATGTGAGAATTGAATTGTGTCTTTTGAGGATACAAAGTTAAGGTCACACTATGACCCTCCCAATTTTAATTAAAGTTACTTGGTTTTTTAAAAGAATTTTGATATTTATATATATAGTATTGATTAAAATTAACTTTTTTTTCCCTATGTTTACACACTAGCATTGCCTTTGTGTAACTTTATTGTTAGCTAGACCATAAATAAATAAATAAAGAGGTATATGTATTGACACAAATTTATTATTAGTCAAACTTAACAATGTCATTTTTCATATTATTTTCTTTTTATTATAGAGTTTATAATAACTAAGAAAAATATGACTGGTCTAATTAATTTATTAAAATCTAAAAGACATTTTTTGTTTACGCATTTTACCAAATATATAAATCAAGAAAGTAAAATTATAGCATACAAATCTCTTTGAAATCTACTTGCAACAACATAAGGTCTTGTTTCGCATGCAATAGCCACCCTTAGCATTGCCAATTGTTGTTTGACAAAAATGATTACAAACTACATTTGTATCTGCACAATTTTTTTTGCAGAAAATATTCTGGTAGAATTGTCAAATTGACAGCTTCTACTACAATCAATGAAACTCTATTAGAAATAAAATCTAAAATTCTAGAGAATCTTTTTGCATTTCAAACATATTATATACATTTTCATAAAAAAATTATTCAAAAAATATAAATTAAAAAAAGTACATATCAAACACAACTCTTATTTTTCTAGAATCTAAATCTTTTTATTTTAAATGTAACAATGTTGATGTATGAAATTAATTTGTTACCTGCAACCATGAATGAAGCAATGCACATAAATGAAAATGTAAAAGGGAGAGCAATGTTGCGGGTTGCCATTCTATTTTGAAAGGTTTACAAGAGACACTTTGTAATACTTTATTTAAAATGACAAGGGCATTTATGTCTAAATAATGGCGTTGAAGTGAATTTAATTTAATATTTTTATATTTGTTTTCATCAGTAATAATTTAATTGTCATTATACTATTAGTTTTTGTTGTTCAAAACCGATATATACTTTTTAATATTTATAAAATTTTACTTCAGTTTTTATGCATTTAATTTATTATATATTTGATCATTAATTACAAAAATAACCAATAGTGACAAGTGCATATTAATAACTATATATAAAGGGAATACTTCCAATTGCTTTTTTTTTATTCAATTTTACCCTTCATTTATACTGTTAAATTTATTATATAATTATATTTTGCCAAGCTAATAAATGAATTTTCTAGTATAATTGTAAAGGGAATAGACTCCTTTTAGGATAGTTTTTTTGTTCCAATATTACTCTTCAATTAAATTATTTTATTTGTAAATTTATTAATCTTTAGCAAATAAAAAATAAATTTTATGAACGTAATATAAATTTATACAAACTTTTGGTGTAACTTTTTTCTTTCAATCTTACCTTTAATTTAAAATATTTTTAACAATTTTGTCATTCTTATCTCAATTCAAAGAGTGAAAAAAAAGTAAAAAACAGTGAAAACCAACAAACTAGATACAGACATATTAGTTACTGTATTGATGCAAATAAATTATAATAGCGATAACATGTTGAATTTCTATATCTTTTCAATTTAGTGAGAAACATAACAATAATTTATTACCACTTGTTTTCTATACAATTGAAAATATTGTAAACATGTCTGTAAAGCCAACAGTTATGGTGGATTGTTTACAATTTAAGAAACTCAAACTTGATATTAAGAAAAAAATTTAAATTAGTATCTATTCATGGTTCAAAAAGTTGTTTAGTTGAAAAACCTGCCTTTTTCTATTTTGGCCATTATAATTTTTCGAGTATTGTTTCTAAGCTCAATTGTGCTCCCTGTATGAATGTAGGATTTCAAAACACACAACTGAGTAAAGCCTTGAAAGAAATGTCTATCGAAAATTAATTTTAGTGCGGTGGGTTTTGGCAAGACACAATAACTCTCTTATTTCATTATTTTAAACAAATTTAAAGCCATATCCTCTAATATTCTCACTATTTTTTTAACAAATCACTCCTCTTTAGTCTTTTTCTTCTTAAGCAATCAAGCAACCATCATCTACTAAAATATATTATTGTTTTTGCGAATGAGGTAACATTATTTGGTCTTTAATTTACCGTTAGTAGTATATTTTTTGGCTAAGTTATAGATAGTTTTAGAATTGTGATTTTTTTTATAATTTTTTAATATTAAAATCAATTTCATTTTTGTTTTTCCTTTTTTCATAATAAATTTTTTAGCCCTAAAAATGTTAATATCCTGGATAATTTTATATAATCATGAAACCTATTAAACAGATTTATGATTTATTTTTTAATTTCAAGTTATGGATGACATTTAATTGAATAATATTGTCATTGAATTGATTTGAATGCTAGTAAACAATAATAACAAAAATGGATCATATATTAAATAAAAAATTACTTAGTGATTTTTTGAACATTATAATTAAATGTTGTTGTTTGTAAAATATGTTCACTTATCAACTCTTTTACGAAATATCACAATTTTAAAGATTACAAAATAATTTTACATAACTAGAAAAATGAAATGTTGTCTGACTTTCCTTTGACTTGCTATCAAAATGTAGTCCCCATAGGCCATACTTAATTAGCACGTATACATTATTAGGATAATTTAATCGGGCTCATTATTTCATTAAATTAGTAACTAATATATAAGTACTAAATAATTTAGTAAAATGTAATAAATTAACAAAATAAGAATTAAATAATTTGATATCATAATTTTTTGATCGAAATATAATTAGTTCTATTTAAAATAAATACTTTTGATCATCCACTTAAGTAATTTTAAATCTCTTTGATAATAAGAAGTTTGATAAAAACTTATTACAATAGGATCGTAAATTTTTTGTTTGTGTTATTTTAAAATAAAAATTATAACTCTCATTTGAAATTTAAAGTTCATGAATAGATTAGGAAATTTATTTTAAATTGAATTTTAAGTGGATGAAACAGATTTAGCTATTACTACAATTTTATATTAATTTTAATTTAAATTAATCAATCTTTTTTTATATCATTTATAATATTAATTTAATGTATATATCTTACACCTATTTGAAAATATCTCATGTGTAAGACACAAAATCAATTATCTAGAACATGACAATTCAATCCATAAACCTTAATAAAATGCAGAGGCAGTAATAATAAATAATAAATTAGAATCACCAAATTCAATTGAAACTACCTTCAAAATTATAGTTTACAATTCGTTCAATAGATTCATAAAATATTACATCACAGAAATGAGCAAAAAATGTCTGTTTACAATCGTAAAATAAAAACATCAAATTTAAATGTCAGTCAGTTTGAAACTATTCCTCTTATTTCAACTTGCCTCAAGTTCCTCCAGCTGCTAAGAAATTAAAAATAAAGGGGTGAGATATAAAATATCAGTGAGTTCTGAAAAATAAGGGGAGGGGTAGTTTAAAAATACTTCTTTCATAGATATTCATAAGTACATGAAATTATGATACATCTCATTATGATTATGAAACTATACATAACCTCAAATCTTTTCTTTGTAAACAAAGAAAAGTCACCCAATATCTTGATGTGGGTCACCAAAATAATTGAGTCTTGATTGGTAAAGGTGGTCTGGCTAAACCCCTACCAGCGTCCTAATTGATCTCCTCTACCTGTTGTTCCATGCATGGAACAACCCTGAATGGCCCACCGTGAATAAGCTCATGCATGATTTGAATAATGATAATGTAATGCACTTGTGATGCTATGTATGCAAGGCCCTTGGTACCATGGGTTTCAAATGCATTATCACTTCATAATACACATAATAACTCAACAATATATTGACACTCAAGTGGAAATTAAATTCTAAATCAATTGAAAATTAGAGGCAACTTAGCCAAGGCATTAATCTTGATCTGAGGATGTATCAAAGGATGTACCAAAGGATACACTTCTAGAGGATTTATTAGAGGATACGTGTGAATAGTGAACAATTATATGAGTTAGGGGAATGTGGATAGTGATCAGAGTTAGAGGAATGTGAACATTGGTCATAGTCAGAGGAATGTGACCGATGATCAGAGATAGAGGAATGTGAACAATGATCAAAGTTAGAGAAATGTGAACAGAGACCAGAGTTCGAGGAATGTGAGCGATGATCAAAGTTAAGAAAGAAGAAAAGAAGCAACATTAGAGGAAGAAGAGAGAAAGCAACATTAGAGGAAGACGAGAAGAAGCAACGTTAGAGCAAGAAGAGAAGAAGCAATGCCAGAGGAAGAAGAGAAGAAGCAACATCAAAGGAAGAAGAGAAGAAGCAACATTAGAGGTACAAAGATGGAGGTTTTTTACTAGAGGCTCAAACATTTAGAATATTAAATAACGACAACTACAACAGGCAACATGATGAGAACCACCAGAGGTAGAAACACTAAGAATTTTTAATAACAACTGTTGAAAGTATATTTACATTTGTTACATATCATGTAAATAGGGATAATATCTCCCATATTTATTTTTGTATTTATTACCTTGAGCCTATATAAAATTGACTCCGTTGTGTAGTTCAGACACACGATTTCACCATATGTCTCTCACTTTCTCTTATTCAACATGGTATCTAGAGCCTATTAAGATATACAACCCTATATCGTGATTACCCCATAACCCATTGTCCTTCAGTGAGATTTTTTTCGGTAAACCGTGTCCCAATTCCGGTTTACCCCTTCTTTGTTGCTTTCAGTTTATTTTCATCAAATCAGTCGCATCATTATTCTTTCGCCACTGTTTTGCTGTTGGTTTTAGGTAATTGCTTATTGATTATGGCTACTTATGAATATTTTCTTCGGTGGGTAGAGTATTGTCAGAACTCGAGTTCCGCTGTTTTGGCCACACAAAGTAGTAATTGACCTGTTTGCATCTTACCTTCCATAGCCCATGGATTCTCGATTATGGTATATCTGACCACATTACTAGTAATAAGGTTATTTTCTCCTCTTTCACAACTTCTGGTTATTTACCTAGGATAGTCTCAGCCAATGGTTCCCAGACACAGTCACAAGGGATTGGCACTGTCCAAATCCTCCCTACTCCATTAGTTACATATGTCCTTTATGTGCCTGGATGCATATTTAATTTAATTTCTATAAGTCGATTGACTCGTTCTCATGATTGTGTTGTCACATTTATTAATTGGAATGTTACTTTGCAAGATTGAATATCAGGACGAAAAATTGGTGTTGGATGTGAGTCTAATGACCTTTATAATCTCTCAAACCCATCAACGGCATGCCCTACCACAAATTCTCCTCTTACTATACATGCTCTATTAGGTCATCCGATTCTTCCCAAACTTCAACAGTTAGTACCTAATTTAACAAAATTATCTAGCTTAAATTGTGAGTCGTGTCAGTTAGGGAAACACATTCATAGTCATATCCTTGATCAAGCTAATAAACGAGTTTCGTCCCCATTTGCTTTAGTTCACTTAGATGTTTGGGGTCCTTTTCGTACTATTTCCAATCTTGAGTCTAGATATTTTGTTACCTTTATCGATGATTTTTCCCCTTGTAAGTGGTTATTTTTAATGAAAAATAGGTCTGAATTATTTTCTATTTTTGATCAATTTTATAAGGAAATTAAAACTCAATTTGGTGTATCCATTTGCACTTTCCGCAGTGATAATGCCTGTGAATATTTGTCCCATCAATTTTAAAATTTTATGACCTCTAACGGCATTCTTTATCAAATATCATGTGCTCATACACCTCAACCAAATGGGGTAGCTGGACGCAAAAATCGGCATCTTATTGAAACCATTCTTACTCTCCTTCTTCATGGTAATGTACCATCTCGCTTTTGGGGAGATGTTGTTCTAACAGCGTGCTATCTTATAAATCACACGCATTCGTCTGTTCTTGATAACAAAGTCCCTCACTCACTTCCTCCTCGTGTCTTCGGGTCTACATGCTTTGTCCACAATCTCACTCCTGATCTTGACAAACTTTCAGCTCAATCACTAAAATGTGTCTTTCTTGGTTATCATTGGTGCCAAAAAGGTTATCATTGTTATTCTCCTAAATCTCCAAGTGAAGCTTTATCCCATCCATAGTGGAGACAAGCAATAATTGAGGAGATGTGTGCACTTCAAAGTAGTGGTACCTGGGAATTGGTTCCCTTACCATCTGGAAAGTCTTTAGTAGGATGTCGTTGGTTTTATACGGTGAAAGTTGGTCATGGTAAGATTGATCGTTTTAAAGCTCGTTTGGTGGCAAAAGGGTACACTCAAATTTTTGGCCTCGATTACAATGATACTTTCTCCCCTGTGGCTAAGATGGCCTCTGTTAGACTATTGCAGCCATCAGACATTGGTCTCTACACCAACTTGACATTAAAAATGCCTTTTTTGCACGGTGACCTTGAAGAAAAAGTGTATATGGAGCAACCACCTAGGTTTGTTGCTCAGGGGGAGTCATCTACCATGGTTTGTCGACTTCAGAGGTCTCTCTGTGGTCTTAAACAATCTCCTCGAGCTTGGTTTGGCAGATTTAGCACAATAGTGCAACAATTTGGTATGATTCGAAGTGAAGCTGATCATTCTCTTTTCTGTCGCCACTCAACCTAACGGTGCATTTACTTGATTGTCTATGTAGATGATATTGTCATAACTGGTAGAGATCAGCAGGGCATACTCCAGTTGAAACAACATTTATCTCATCAATTTCAAATTAAAGATCTTGGCAAACTTCACTACTTCTTGGGTTTTGAGGTAGCCCAATCTAAGGACGGCTTAGGAATTTCACAAAGGAAATATGCCATAGATATTCTTGAAGATACAGGTTTATTGAATTCCAAGCCGGTTGATACTCCTCTGGATCCAAATGTCAAACTTTTACCCAATCATAGGGTGCCATTTTCAGATTCAGTGAGATACAGAAGATTGGTTGGTAAATTAAACTACCTCACAGTCACTCGTCCAAACATTTCTTTTGCAGTTAGTGTGGTAAGCCAATTTTGAAACTATCCATGTCAAGAACACTGGGATGTTGTGATACGAATCTTGAAATGCATTAAAGGTGCTCCAAGAAAAGGTCTAATTTATGAAAACAGAGGATATACTCAAATAGTTGGTTATTCATATGCCGATTAGGCAGACTCACCTATTGATAGGCGATCCACTTCTAGGTATTGTGTACTTGTTGGAGGAAACTTAATATCTTGGAAGAGTAAGAAACAAAGTGTAGTTGCAAGATCTAGCGCTGAAGCTGACTACAGGGCTATGGCATTAGTGACCTGTGAGCTCATTTGGTTGAAACAATTACTCAAAGAGCTTCAATTTGAAGAGGAAACACAAATGACATTAATATGTGATAATCAAGCAGTATTGCACTTTGCTTCTAATCCAGTTTTTCATGAAAGGACCAAGCATATTGAGATAGATTATCACTTTGTAAGGGAGAAGAGAATCAGGCGACATGACCACTAGTTTGTTAATTCCAATGATCAATTGGCAGATGTATTCACTAAGTCCCTGACAGGTCCTCCAATCAGTTATATATGTAACAAGCTTGGTGCATATAATTTATATGCCCCAACTTGAGGGGGGTGTTGAAAATATATTTATATTTATTACATAACATTTAAATAGGGATAATATCTCGAATATTTATTTTTGTATTTATTGCCTTGAACCTATATAAAACCAACTCCGTTGTGTAGTTCAGACACACAGTTTCACCATGTGTCTCTCATTTTCTCTTATTCAACAACAACAATCACTAGAGGCAACATGAAGAGAACCACCAGAGGAAGAAACACTTAAAATTTTTAAAACGATCAATAAGAGGCGGGAATCGATACAACCATCAGAGACAAAAACACCTTTGCAAGGTGGAAAAATTCCAAGCACATGTATTTACCTTCAGGCAAGATTCGCACCTTTCACGAGAATTCTTTTCCTAGAAGAATGTGAATAGTGATCATAGTTAGAGGAATGTGAAAAATGCTTAGAGTCAGAGGAATATGAACATTGATCAAAGTTAGAGAAATGTGAACAAAGACCACAGTCAGAGGAATGTGAGCGGTGATCAAAGTTAAGGAAGAAGAAAAGAAGCAACCTTAGAGGAAGAAGAGAGGAAGCAACATTAGAGGAAGAAGAGAAGAAGCAACGTTAGAGGAAGAAAAGCAGAAGCAATGCCAGAGGAAGAAGAGAAGAAGCAATATTAGAGGTACAAAGATGGAGGTATTTCACTAGAGACACAAACATTTAGAATATGAAATAACGACAACTACAAGAGGCAACATGAAGAGAACCACCGGAGGCAGAAAGACTAAGAATTTTTAATAACAATTGTTGAAAATATATTTATATTTATTACATATCATGTAAATAGGGATAATATCTCCCATATTTATTTTTGTATTTATTGTCTTGAACCTATATAAAATCGACTCCGTTGTGTAGTTCAGACACACGATTTCACCATATGTCTCTCATTTTCTCTTATTCAACAACAACAATCACCAAAGGCAACATGAAGAGAACCAACAGAGGAAGAAACACTTTGAATTTTTAAAACAATCAAACAGAGGCGGGAATCGATATAACCATGAAAGACAAAACACCTTTGCAAGGGTGGAAAACATCCAAGCACATGTATTTACCTTCAAGGAAAGATTCGCACCTTTCACGAGGATTCTTTTTTTAGAATTATGCGAATTCCTAAATCACTAACACAAAAATCAATCAACAAACAAACAAACCATAAACATGTCAATTCAAATCATTTGGGTGAAAATTCAAAACACCTATATGCTAAAGACTTCATTTCTCTCACGCATCTAAGCTCTTTTAACCCGTCAAATCCCCAAAAATATTTTTGACAACAAATAAAGGATTTTAATTAATAACCCTCATGCTTAAAATAAGTTAATGTAACAGAACTCACAGAAACAGCTCTAAAAAGGAAGGTGATTCTGGTTCAAAGTAGCTCTGAGCTCATCTTGTAGATGGTTTCCTTTGCTTCACTGATTTGAGTTGATTTGCAAGGATGATGAGGCAGATTCCCGCATTCAAGATTTCTGGGCACCTTTGGGGGATTTTAGTGAACTTTTTGTATTGAAAGATTTGAAAGAGAAGGAAGAATGAAGGTTTGGTGAGGACAATGAATAGTAACAATGTTACTATTTTTCCAAAGTTTGGAAAGTGTATGACTGAAAAAAAAATGAAAGAAAAATTAAGGTGGAAGGTAGGTTTGTGTACGAGAATGAAGGAGAAAGAGAGAGAAGTAAAATATTTTTACCTATTGAGAGAGGTAAAAATACTATCTCTGCATATCAGCCTCTGCCTCCCAAGTTGCTTCCTCTGAAGATGACCTTTCCCAAACAACCTTCACTAGGGTTCCTCATTTCATTGATGGTGCTATTTACAATCTGAACTGACACTAGATTGTATGTAAGGTTGGGATTAAGTTGGATAGAGTCATGGATTTAGAATATATTTCTTTAGTTGGGAAACCTAAAAGACATCACGGAGTCCAGACAAGGATGGTGGAGATGCTAATTTGCAGGCAGAAGGAGCTATCCACTATATAATTTGAAAGGGTCCAATAAAGCGTGCGTTAAACTTTTTAACTTTCAACACTCTTCCAATGCAAAAAATAGGAGTAACCCTTAAAAGTACACGATCACCTTCCTCAAACCCTAACGCTTTCCTCCTATGGTTATCATAGCTTTTTTGCCTACATTTGGCTATCCTCAACTTTTCCCTAATGACTTTTATTTAATCAGTGTGTCTCCTACCTCTTCCTAACACAGAAGTTTTCTACATCTCCTTCCATACAAGGCCTCATAAGGTGTGTATCCCAAGCCCCACCACCTTCTAAAACATAAGCCCTTAACATATCCTCCAAAGTTTGAATGGTCCTCTCAGTCAGACCATTAGTTTGGGTGTGATAGGCAGTGCTAAGGTCTAACCAAGCTCTTAGATACTTTTGAAACGCTTTCCAAAATATGGAGGTAAATTTGGTGTCCCTATATGATATTATGCTATGAGATACCCCATGTAATCTTACTATCTCCTTTATAAATAACTTTGCTAGCTTAGGGCAATGTAAGTAGTCTTGATAGGTAAAAAGTGGGTTGACTTAGTCAATCTGTCTACACATCGAATCATACCCTAATTGGGTACGAGGTACTCCTACTACAAAATCCATGGAAATAAAATCTCATTTCCATTCAGGTATATCTAGAGGTTGCAGCAGACCTATTGGCCTATGGTGTTCTATTTTAACCTTTTGACAAGTCAAACACTAGGCAACAAAGGTTACCACATCATTCTTCATATCTGGCCACCAATAACCCTTCATAAGATCCTTATACATCTTGGTGGCTTTTGTGGGCTTCTTCTAATACTATTCTCTTTAATTCCTAGTCCCTAGATATAAAAATTTCGTTTTGAAACAAAATTGTCCCATCTGTTGCGCTTGAAATTTTTTATTGTTCCTTCTTTGCCTATAGCTCCCCATCTAGTTCTTGGGACTACCTATTTTGCTCCCTAAGATTTATTTCCAACCGGTTTAAAAGAATTCCCCCTTATAGAAGTGTCATCTTCAGGTTAAGATCTTTAAATTTCCCTATTAGATTCATTTCCTAGATAATCAAATGGGAAAAATAAAGTGACTTCCTACTCAAGGCATCTGCTACCACATTTGCCTTGCCTGGGTGGTATCTTAGTTCAAAATCATTACCCTTCAAGAATTCCACCCACCTCCTCTGCCTCATATTAGGTTCCCTTTGATCAAAGAGGTGCTTTAGACTTTTATGGTCACTGAAAACATTAAAATGTGCTCCATACAGATAATGTCTCCAGATCTTTAAGGCAAACACTATGGAAGCTAGTTCTATGTCATGAGTAGGGTAATTCCCCTTGTGTGGTTTTAGTTGCCTTGAAGCATAAGCCACAACTTGAATGTTTTGCATCAGCACACAACCTAGTCCTTTTAATGATGCATCACAGTATACCTCAAATTCTAGGGTTGGATATGGGATAGCCAGTATAGGGACAATGATAAGTCTAGATTTGAGTGTCTAAAAAATCTTCTCACACTCATGATCTCAAACAATTTGATGTTCTTTTCTAGTTAACCTGGCCAGTGGCAAAGCAATTTGGGAAAATTTTCTAATGAATCTTCTGTAAGACCTTGCCAATCCTAAGAAGATCCTAACTTCAGTCACAATCTTAGGTTGTTCCCACTCTAATACTGCCTCTACCTTAATGGGATCTACTGCCACTCCTTCCTTGGTGTTCACATGGCTTAAGAATTTCACTTATGACATCAAGAATTCACATTTACTAGGTTTGGCATACAATTTCCTATCTCTAAGTATTTGTAACACGACTTGGAGATGTTCTACATGTTCCTCATGGTTTTTTGAATATATCAAAATATCATCTATGAATACCACTACAAATCTATCAAGGTATGGTATAAAAAACCTACTCATATAATCCATAAATACAGTTGGGGAATTGGTCACCCCAAAAGGCATGACTAAGAATTCATAATGTCCATACCTAGTCCTAAAGGCTGTTTTAGGTTTATCCTCTAACTTGATTCTGATATGATGATATCCTGATCTCAAATCAATCTTGGAAAACATAGTAGCTCCTCCTAATTGATCTAAAAGATCATCTATCCTTGACATAGAATATTTATTCTTAATGGTTACCTTTTTTAAGTGTCTACAATCTATACAAAGTCTCATATTGCCATCCCTTTTCTTCACCAACAATACAGGGGCTTCCCAAGGTGACACACTTGGTCTGATAAATTGCTTGTTTATCAGGAAAGACATCTTCATACTCATTAACGACTGGAATATTTGCTAATTCTACTTCTGACCCTGAGTTAGACAATAACAACAAAAGTATGCCTTGACCCCTATTGTTCAAACATTGGAAGAGTTAGGGAGTTTTGGATAAGGAAGGAGGTTTTGGTTGCTCTAGTTGAGGTTATCCGGGGGAATGATAATTTTCTTACCGTGGTAGACTAGAGTCACTGAATGTTCGAACATCCAGTCCATTTCTAGTATAACATCTAATCCATTAAGGGGTAAGCAAACTAAATGTATCAAAAACATTCGATTAAATAAGATAACTAGACATTGATGACATATTAACGAAGTTTCAATTGAATTCTTAGCTGCAGTAGTTACAACTAAGGGAAAAGGTAATTCAAGTTAGGAAAGATTGAGTTGTAAAACACAATTTGAGGATATGAATGAATGGGATGCACTAGTGTCAAACATGACAGTCAAAGGGATTTGAGTTATGAAATAAGTACAAGTAATCAAATTATGATTCTTACCTTTCTTAACACTGAGGGAAAATACTCTCCCAGTGTTAAGTTTTCTAAGGTTGGAATCTCCTTGCTTTTGACGCATTAAACAGGAATGAACCATATGTTCAGGCTACTTGCAGTAGTAGCACACTTGCTTCCCAACCAAGTACTCTCCCCCACGCTCCTTACCAAACTTAACACACTTCCTTGCTGTTGGGGAATTGGATGCCTGTACTTGCTTTCCCTTCCCTTGAGGAGTCTTTACCTTCAACTGCTGGTCAAACCTTTCAGACTCTCTCTTTTGCAACCACTTAATAGGAATCTTTTTTGAGTGAAACTAATTTAATTAAAAAGCTCACTCTTAGTACTTTAGTAATTTGAAGTTTCATAATTTTATATTAATTTTAAATTTTGTAGTGATTTTATGAACACAACTGTTGTCATGGAATTCTAGGGGGTGTTTCAAACACCTTAGGCTAGATTCTTAGTTAAATACCTTAATCGTATGTACAAGAAGTTAAAAGGAATTATATAGAACATTATAAAGAGTATAATGTTAAATTCAGAAAGGAATTATATATAAACTGCTTAAATACTTTTAAAATAAAGTATTACTTAATAGCAGTGACCAGAGTTTTATTATTGTGATAAAAGTAAATGGCAGTAATGAAATGACCACAACAATATTATCTTGGTTCCCCTTATGACCACAAGAGATTTCTCCACTATTGTACAAGTCCCACCCTAGGATCTCTCTTACAAACTTCTAACAAAACTTCTAAGATAGCACACCACTATCTTAGATAAGACTACTTTAAGAAAGTACTACTTTCTTTTACAAACAATGTAATTTCATAAGGATATAAGAATATAAGAGAGGTATAATGATATCAATCCAATATTGCTTCAAGTACTTTGAGAACCTTTGTCAAGGATATGAAAATGAAATGCAAGTACTTGAATTATGAGAAATAACTTTGAGAAAAAAATAAGAAAATTGTTCAAGGTTCGGTAGTAGGATTGTGTAGTGATTAATCTGAAGTTATGGTGTATTTATACTCCATAGACATCACTTCAGATTCGTGGCCATTGTTCCAAGAGGTTTGATGAACAAATGCAATGATCTAGAACCATTTCATATCTCAAAAATTGCATTGTTTCCAGTTGTATTCGAAAACAGTATGTATGTATTCGAATACACCTCTTATAATGTTCAAATTTATTCAAAATTTTCACCTTGTATTCGAATACAAAGGCATGTAGTCGAATACAAATTCGTTAATTTTGCCACTAACTTGCTGTTTGTATTCGATTACAGCAGGTTGTAGTCGAATACAGATGTGTAGTCAGAGCTACTGACTTAGCACTTGAATTCGATTACAACACTTCGTAGTCGAATACAGATGTCAAGCTTTTGCTACTGACTTAGCATCTGTATTCGAATACACTATGCTGTATTCGAATACAACTTTGCTTTTTGTCAAAAATATGAATTTTAACACTTTGTTAATGTAATTTTGACATTTGAAAATACTTTTTATGCATATGTAAAGATGAATGGTTCTCATGTACTTGAGGTTTTGATTGTATCATTTACCTTTACATTTATTAAACATCTAATATTGTTTGATTAAAGTTGAACTATGACATTTGACTTCTTTTTGAGCTTTGTTGCATTGATCACAGTTCTTCGTCTTTGTCTTCATCAAAAACATGTATTTTACATTCTCCCCCTTTTTAATTATGACAAAACTTTGTTGTTTGGAGAGATTGCATCATTTTAAAATTACTCCCTCGTAATTCATGCGTACTCCCCCGTTGAACTTGAATGTTTGTGATCAATTGGAAAAACTATTGAAGACCTACAAATGGTTTTAAGAACAACAATATACCAAATTTTCTTCCCCTTTTGACATGATCAAAAAGAAGGATAAATAGAGACAATATAGATAATATAATCCAAGCAAATAAATATATTTCAGAAAAAGCATCACATAAGGTAACGTTAAAAATAGCAATTTGCATACGACCCCAGAATTAATGTTAAATAGTACAAAGAAAATATGTTTGAAAGGAAATACAATGAGAACATCATAAGAAATGTCAAAGATAACCAAGCTACATCAAAAGTTATTCCTAGTATTCGAATTACAGATCAGTGTCCAAGAGGTAGGTGAAGAAGGTCCATTTTGTCAGATAAAGCACTAAGTTCCTATATCATGGTGTCATGGTTGGTTGCAATTATGGTTTCGATAGTATGAAAGCGAGTGTCGAAGGAGGTGTTCAAGTCGGTGAGAAAGGTCTGTAAGGAGTCAAGTTTGGCCTTCACCATACGATTCGACACGTGGTCAGCATCGGATGCGGTTTCCTAGCCATCGTCGTCCGCGTGAGCAGCATCAGTTGCGGGGGCAGCAGTTTCTTCTTGAGCGGCAGCAGATGATTGACCAAGAGCTCTTGTATGCACATACGAGTGAAGCTTCTCATTCCATACGATTTTCATGCTAGGAAGGATCCTCAAATCCAGCAAGTTGTCTTTAGTGGGTGTATACATCACTTCTTCAGAGAAGTCTACCTCAAAATGTTCCAGAATCCAAGTGACTTCTTGGGCGTATGGTAATCCAATAGCTTCCTTTGAAGGTAACATCACAGATTTAACAAAGTATGCCCAGTTTAGTGGACATCCCTCAAACATGAAGTACATTATCTGTAATTCAAATTCTGAAATCTGAGAGTAATTCCCAGCCTTAGGAACCAAGATGTAACTTAGAAAGTAATGTAGAAGTCGGTAGTCAATAGTGAGATTGCCAACTCCATACCGTTGCCGAGCATATTCCAAACCAGCTTGAGTCCTCTTTTGTTCCATAGTATATTTGTCAAAGCGACATAAGGAAACATACGCATCATATTTAGTGATATCTGCCCATTCATACGCATCATATTTGCAGAATTTCACCAATGGATGGAGTGTCTATCTAAATGGTTTTGCCCTTTACTCAAGAATGGAAGGTATGAATAAGGATTGATCTAGGTTGCAAGCAATGATGATTGGGCAACTAGTTGTAAGTGAGAGAAGTTGAGAATTTTGGAAGGGATGAAGGAGATAATTGGCTGTATTCGAATACCAAAATGTAAAACATGACCTAAAACTGAAAAAGCTTTATAAATGACTGAAAACGCGAATCTGTATTCGACTACACTCTTGTTGTATTCGAATACAGATGGTTCTGGGAATGTGTATTCGATTACACAGGGGTTTGTATTCGAATACAGAATTTCTGGCAACGTGTATTCGAATACAGTTATTGTGTATTCGGCTACATTTTCGAATTTTTCCTTAAAAACAAATGTTTTCACATAAAATACAACATGTAAAGCACATTTTCATATATAAATAAAAGATATATATCAAGGAATTAGTTCTAGCAACTTATCAAGACGAAAAGTTAGATCTTAGAAGAGTGATGACATAGTACCTTCTATTTAAAGATCGTTTTCACTTAAAATGCCAAGTTCCCTTCGGATCTTGTAAAAAGAGTCTTTAGGAAGAGGCTTTGTGAAGATGTCTGCTAATTGATTATTAGTATCCACAAAAGTCACTTCAACATTTCCTTTGAGCACATGATCTCGCAGAAAATGATGGCGTATATCAATGTGTTTAGTCCGAGAGTGCATGATTGGATTCTTTGAGATACTTATTGCACTAGTGTTGTCACATCTCAGTGGAAAGCATCCGAGGTTAAGTCAATAGTCATATAATTGTTGTTTGAGCCAGAGAGTCTGTGCACAACAACTTCCTGCTGCTATGTATTCAGCTTCAGCACTGCTAAGGGCAACACACGCTTGCTTTTTACAGGACCATGATACTAATGCATTTCCTAAGATATGGCAAGTGCCGCTTGTGCTTTTACGATCTGTTTTGAATCCTGCATAATCTGAATCAGAATAGCCAACGAGACTATATATGCTGCCCTTTGGATACCATAGGCCTACATTGGTTGTTCCTTTCAAATATTTCATAATTATTTTTACTGCTACAAGATGTGATTCTTTAGGATCCGTCTGAAATCTTGCACACAAACAGACACTAAACATAACATCTGGCCAGCTGGTCGTTAGATATAATAGAGATCCAATCATAGCTCGATACTTTGATATGTCTATTGAGATACCGAATTCGTCTTTATCAACATAGGTTCTGGAGACCATAGGAGTCGCACTTTCTTTGCAGTTTTCCATTTCAAATCTTTTTAGTAATTCTTTGCAATACTTTGCTTGATTTATGAAGATGCCATGCTTGAGTTTCTTGATGTGAAGGCCAAGAAAATAGTTTAATTTTCCCATCATGGACATTTCAAATTCTCCTTGCATCATTAAAGAGAATTCTTCACATATGTCATTGTTTGTTGATCCGAATATGATATCATCAACGTAGATTTGAACCAATAAAGTGTGACCATGATTTCTTTTAATAAATAATGTCTTATCGACTTTGCCTTTTTCAAATCCTCGTTCACATAGGAAGGTACTTAACCTATCATACCAAGCTCTTGGAGCTTGTTTTAGACCATAGAGAGCCTTTTTTAATTTGAAAACATGTGAAGGATTCTTGAAGTCTTCAAATCCGGGTGGCTGTTTAACATATACTTCTTCATTAATGTATCCATTGAGAAAAGCACTCTTGACATCCATCTAAAACAGTTCAAAGTTCATAGAACAAGCATAAGCAAGAAGTAATCGATTTGCTTCTAACCTTGCTACTGGAGCAAATGTTTCATCAAAGTCAATCCATTCTTCCTGATTGTATCCTTGAGCGACCAATCTTGCCTTGTTGCGAACAACTATACCGTTTTCATCAAGTTTGTTTTTAAACATCCATTTTTTACCAATGATGTGTTTATTTCCAGGATTAGGAACAAGTTCCCATACTTCGCTTCTTTCAAATTGGTTTAGTTCTTCTTGCATGGCAAGTATCCATTGATCATCTTTTAGTGCTTCACTAATCTTGGGGGGTTCGATTTGAGAAAGAATGCCATGTTTAAGCAAGCATCTTGTAGTTTCAGTCTTGTTGTAACTCCTTTGTTGATATCACCTATAATGTTATCAATTGGGTGATCTCTATGGGTTCTCCATTCCTTAGGAAGATTATCATCTTGCTTTTCAATGTTGACTTCACTTTCTTAACTTGGTTGATCAATTTGATGTTCTTTGCTTGTATCATTACTTTCAAAATCATCATCATCATAAGAAATATTTATGTCCTCTTTCAAGGGGTTAGTTTCATCAAAAGATACATGCATTGATTCTTCGACTACTAAAGGTTCTTTTATTGAAAATTCTAAATGCTTTACTAGATAATGAGTAGCCAATAAAGATACCTTCATCAGTTTTTTCATCGAATTTTCCAAGGTTGTGGAAGTGAGAGATATTGGGCTTTCTTCCTTTGTAGAGTTCATAAGGAGTTTTCTTAAGAATCGGCCAAATGATTACCCGGTTGGAAACATAGCATGCTGTGTTTACGGCATCTGCCCAAAAATATTTTGGTAGACTTGAGCCGCTTAGCATGGTCCTTGCAAGTTCTACCAAAGATCTATTCTTTCTCTCAACAACCCCATTTTGTTGAGGTGTTCTAGGTGTAGGAAAGTTGTGAAAAATTCCATTTTCTTCACAAAATTCTTCAAAATGAGGTATTTTGAAATTCTCCTCCATGATCACTTCTAATTGATACAATTTTGGCTGATTGTTCATTTTGGATAAGCTTGGCATAGTTTTTAAATGCTTTAAAAGCTTCATTTTTACTTGCCAAAAATAAGGTCCAAGTGAACCTTGAGTAATCATCAACAATTACTAGTCCATATGAATTTCCACCAAGACTTTTGGTTCTTGATGGACCAAACAAGTCCATATGTATTAATTGAAGTGGTCTTGAAGTTGATATAACATTTTTAGGTTTGAAAGAAATCTTTGTTTGCTTACCTTTTTGACAAGCATCACACAATTTATGTTTTATAAATATCATTTTTGGTAAGCCTACAACAAGGTCATGCTTGACCAATTTGTTTAAATGATCCATGTGGATATGTGCAATTCTTTTATGCCATAGCCATGCATCATTGTTGTCACTCACTAAAAGACATTTCATTTTTAAGGATAAATCGTCAAGATTAAGTACAAAGATGTTTTTGAAACGCTTACCGAGAAACTGAATTTCATTTGTAGTTTCATTGTGGACGATGCATTCATCTTTGTTGAAGGCTATCTTGTATCCTTTTTCGCATAGCTGGCTAATACTTATGAGATTGTGTTTTAGACCTTCAACATATAAAACATCTTCAATCAAGGGGGATGGGGTTGTACCAACTTTTCCAATGCCTAAATTTTTTCCTTTGTTGTTGTCTCCGTAGACCACATATCCCTTTGATTCAAGAGTTAAAGCTGAAATTTTTTTTATATCACCCGTCATATGTTTAGAGCATTCACTATCCAAGTACCACATATTTGAGGTACTTTGCGTGCATACCTACAAAATTAAAATCAAGTTTTATTAGGTACCCAATGTGCTTTGGGTCCTTGATGGTTAGTACCTTTCTTTACCCACACGTAATGCCCTTTTGGAACACTAATGTTTCTAACGTGACAGACATTAGGTGTGTGACCATTATGACCACAATAAGAACACGTAGGAGTAAATCTATTTTTAATAGTATGTGTGTGAGGTTTATTTTGAATAATTTTCTCTTTACAATGATGATCTTTTTGCATAATTATAACCTTTTCTGGATTGGATTGATTACTCGCTTTAACAAAAATGGTCTTATTCAAGCTTGGTTTATCAAATTTTGAGTATCCAAGACCACTTTTGTCATTTGAGTATCTTTGCATATTCAAAAAAATTTCCAATCCCATTTGTCCCTTTTCGTATTGTTCAATTACTCTATTTAATTGAACAATCTTGAAAGAAAGGGAATCACACTTATTACATGTAAAACTTTGTTTTAGTTTTTCAGAATCCTTCTCCATAATGTCAAATTTTTCTTGAAGAGTTGAGATTTGTCTCTTTTGGGTTGACACTAATTTGAACAGATTTTTACATTCGATAAGTAGCTCCTTAATGGCGTTTTGAGCATCATTATATTCGATAATTAATTCACTATTAGTTTTATTATGATGAGGGGAGTCTATGTTACTAACATTTTCTTCGTCATCAGATTGATGCGATGTCATTAATGCAACATTAGCGTATTCTTCACTTTCTGTTTCCGAAGATGAACTCACTTCGTTATCTTCCCAAGCTATGTATGCCTTTCTTTTTTATGGCATTTTTCTTGATAATGTTCGGACAATCTGCCTTGATGCGTCCTTGCTTCCCGCATTCAAAACAAGTGAAGTTTTGGCTTGAAGTAGAGCTATCCTTCTTTCTGAAAATTTTCTTTTTGAAAGTTCTATCATTTTTAAGAAACTTACCAAATTTCTTAACGAGGAAAATGATGTTTTCATCTTCATCTGAATTTTCGTCTTTGAATTCTTCTTTTGATTCGGTCTTTAAAGCAATGTTTTTGGTCTTCTTTTCTTGACTTTCATTTTGTTCTAACCTTCCAAGTTTGATTTCGTGTTCTTGAAGTTTTCCAAACAATGCAGGGAGAGACATTTGGATAGACTTTTCTTTTCGGAGATTGGTGTCACTTTTGGTTGTCAGGTCCTCATTAATGATCTTAATACTTTTAGATTTAGTTCATCGTTGGTGAAGATTTTCCCGAGAGCCGACAAGTGGTTGGCTAAGTGGGAGAATCTTTTCTGTAAGTTTAAGATAGACTCTCCGGGCTGCATTCGAAATAATTCGTATTCTTAAGATAGTGTATTGAGTTTAGATCTTTTTACCTCAATGGTCCCTTCATGAGTTACTTCCAGCGTATCCCATATTTCTTTGGCTGTTTTACAGTGAGATATGCCAGATGTAAAATAGATCGCAAAAGCACAAGCGACACTTGTCATATCTTAGGTAATGAATTAGTGTCATGGTCCTGTAAAAAGCAAGCATGTGTGGCTCTAAGCACTGCTGAAGAAGAATACATAGTAGCAGGCAGTTGTTGTGCACATATTTTATGGCTCAAACAGCAATTATATGACTATGGACTTGACCTCAGATGCATCCCTCTAAGATGTGACAATACTAATGCTATCAATATCACAAAGAACCCAATCATGCACTCTCGGACCAAACATATTGACATACGCCATCACTTTCTGCGAGATCATGTGCTCAAAGGCAATGTTGAAGTTACATTTGTGGATACACATAATCAATTAGTAGATATCTTCACAAATTCTTTGCCTAAAGATTCATTCTATAAGATACGAATAGAACTTGGCATTCTTCATGAAAATGATCTCTAATACAAGGTATTGATACCTGTTAAGTCACTTTTCTTCAAAATTTAGAATGTTCAATTGAAAATTTATTAGAACTTCATCTTTATTGTATGAATATGTGTTTTCTCAACATGTTTTTGTGTGTTAAATATTGTCTTTCAGTGAAAATTCAATTTAAAAATTAAAATTTTTATCTCGTAGCTGAATACACATCGTTTGTATTCGATTACATGTTTCCAGAAAACTCTGTATTCGACTACAACCAGTGTGTAGCCAAATACAGATTCGAATATTTCCCATATATAAGCACTTTCACGTGTTTTTAAGTTATGTTCTTAACTTTAAGTAGCCGAATACACATTTTCATCCATTTCCAATACTCCAAAACTTCCTCCAATCTTACTTGCAAACCTCACCAAATCTATCCACTATCATCAACAACATCTAAGATTACTCCAAACTCACAATCAAAACCCCAAATCCCTAATTTTTTCCCCAAAAATTATGTAAACTTCATCTTCTTCAACCTTCACCATGGATGCACGAAAAAAAGGTTCCAGAACCAAACATGCTGCAGTGGGTCCTTCAAAAACGAGGGCAAAGAATGACAATGTTGCAGACTTGTCAAGATTACTTCATTCACCAGAAGAAATCGACCGGTTCAGAACCTTCTACTCCGACAAAAAGCTGATCACTCCTAAGTATGGTACTCTTAATTCTTTCTCAGCTTTTCAATTTCTTGAGTTACTTAAGGCCCAACATTTCATTGGTTATAACAGCCCCATCTATCTTGACTTAGTTAGGGTATTTTACTGCAATCTTAAAAAGGAAGGGTTTAAGTTGATGTCTCAGGTAAAAAATAAATACATTGAGTTAGAAACTCGAACAATTCGTGAAATACTGCAGCTACCATTTGAAGGTCAGAAACTTAGGCCTAGAAATTTGTGTGAATGGAAAAATATTAACAAATATGATGCTTATGTATCACTGTGCTGTTTTGACAAAAACACCATGGAACAAAAACGGGCACAGGCTGGTTCCGAATTTGCTAGACAATGGTATGGTGTTGACAATTTGACCATTGACAACAGGCTGCTGCATTATTTTCTAAGCTACATTCTGGTTCCTAAGGTTGACAATTATTCTCAAATATCTGAATTTGAGCTTCAGATCATGTTCTTCATGCTAGAAGGATCTGATCTCAACTGGTCTTACTTTGTCCGCTCTGTTCTATTTGCTTCCAAGGATGTTAGTGGTTTACCATATGCAAAAGAGGTCACCAGAATCTTGGATCATTTTCAAGTGGATTTCTCAAGAGAAGTTATATATAAACATTCCAAAGACAATGTGCTGGATTTAAATGTGCTGCCAAGTATGAAGATTGTTTGGAACGAGCCACTTCAGGCTTATGTCCACAAAGGCGATCTTGGCCAATCATCTACGGCTGCCCAAGATGAAGAAGACGCAGAAGCAACCGCATCAAATGATGATCATATTTCAAATCGCATGGTCATGGACAAGCTCAACTCCTTGCAAACCTTCATCACTACACATTTTTAGACTATGGACACCTCCATCAACAACCGATTCCAAACCATGGAGACCACCATTGCCCAAAACCATGAATCTCTGTTAAATGAACTACATGGTCTGTCCATCAAAATTGACCACCTTCACCTCCCACCAGATGATGATATGTAGTTGGCTATTGTAGTTTCTATTAATTTCTTTTAATGTTTTATCAAACATTTCTTTTAACTTCTTACATTTGCTGATGTATGACTTAAACAATGTTTACCTTTTAATTATACTCCTTGATGCAATATTCCCTATCCTGTGTGATGTTTTGTTTATTCACTATATACTATGAATGCTTGGAATATTTGTTTGTTGTTTTTCTTCCTTTTTGATCATGTCAAAAGGGGGAGAAAATTGTATACTGCTGTTGTTAAAGAATTTTTAGGTTTTTCACACTTTCAAAACATGATGGCATGAACTCAAGATCATAGGGGGAGTAAGCATGAATCAAGGAAAAATCAAAACGATCAACGCTTTGAAGTTTCAACAACAACAAAGGTTTTGTCATCATCAAAAAGGGGGTAAACGTAAATATGCAAGAAGACTTATGTTTTTGAGGAAGACAAAGACCAAGGAAAGTGATCAAGTTGCAAGCTCAAAGAGAAGTGAACAATCAAGTCAACTTTTATCAAAAATGCTATAAGACTTGTAAAGGTACTTGATGCAATCTAATAATATATTTCAAATGCATATGAGAACCTTCCATTTTAGCATATGCATCAAAAGAATTTTATAAGTGTCAAAATGCATACACAATGTTTGAAAATCAAGTTTTTGACAAAAGTCAAAGTTGTATTCCACTACAACATCTTGTAGCCGAATACAAACTCAGTAGCAAAAACAACATATCTGTATTCGACTACGAGATGGTGTAGCCGAATACAAATACCAAGTCAGTAACAAAATTTGAACATTTGTATTCGACTACAACTTGATATAGCTGAATACAAAACCAAGGTAGTGGCAAAATTCAATCATCTATATTCGACTAGAAGAATGTGTATTCGAATACATGCTTTAAAATTTGAATAAAAACTAAACGTTACAGAGGTGTATTCGACTATACTTAAGCTGTAGCCGAATACAACTACGAAACAATGCAAATTTTAGTTCAAATTCAACTTGGATCATTGCATATCTTCATCAAACCTCTAAGAACAATTGCCACTGATCTGAAGTGATGTCTAATGAGTATAAAGACTTCGTAGTTTCAGTTTTAACTAAAGAACTTTTACATCAATCTTAGAACAACTTTGAACAAACATTATGAAATATTTTGAAGTATTCAAAGTCTTACTTTCATATTTCAAGTACAGATTTTACATTGTCATATCAATGAGAAAGATTATCTATTGTACTTGAAATTATATTAGACTGTTATCATTGTACATCAACTGTTATATCTTATTGATCTCAGTCAAAATTAGTGTTGCTAAACCATTCAAGTTGTTGTGTATTTTGAGGAAAGTGGTGTAATTTCTTTGTGTTGTAAACTAGGATAATTGTGTGTTATCTTAGAGAGATTGTTGGGAGTTTGTAATAGTGGTCCTAGGGTGGGATTTGTACTTATTCTAACAATAGTGTGTGGATGTACCGTTGGTTGTAAGGGGAACCATGATAAACTGTTGTGTTCTTTATTTTTCTGCCATTTACTTTTTACCACACACTATCCTAATCAGAAAAATAATCCATTAAATCTCTAAAAACCAGAAAATTTCTAAACACCTAATTCACACCCCCCCCCCCTCTCTCAGGTGCGCCTCTGTACTAACAATTTCCTTTAGAACAAGGTAAGGTTGGTAGTGCCTTTTAGGTATATATAGATTCTCTTAACATTAGTTAATGTAATTCCCTAGGATCAGCTTGAGATCTTGCACAAACACATACACTTAACATGATGTCAGGTTTGGAAATGGAAAGGTAACGTAGGGATCCTATCATTCCTCTATAGGTTTTTTAGTCAACTTTTCCGCCAGAAACATCTTTTTCAAGTAAACAAGTAAGGTGCATTGGTGTAGACATAAGTTTGCATTCACTCATCTTAAACTTCCCAATAAGCTCTTTTGTATATTTAGTTTGATGAATTTATATACTCTTTTGACTTTGGTGAATCTGTATCCCTAAGGAGAAATTAAGTTCTCCCATCATACTCATTTGAAATTCAAGCTGCATCATTTAGAAAATTCTTGGCAAAGAGTGCCATTAGTAGATCCAAAAATAATGTCATCAACAAAAATTTGAATAATAAGAATGTCATCTCCTATTGATTTTCTAAAAAGTGTATTACCTACCTATCCTCTTTCAAATTTATTTTTAAGCAAGAAGTTACTAAGTCTATCATACCATTCCCTAGGTGCTTGTTTTAGACCATACAGAGATTTCCTAAGTTTAAAAACATAATTTGGAAATTCAGAACTTTCAAAACCTAGGGGTTGTTTACCATAGACTTTTTCACTTATATAACCATTTAGAAAAACACTTTTAACATCCATTTGAAATAATGTAATGTTATTATTTGCAGCAAAAGAAAGTAGGATACGAATAGCTTCTAACCTGGCTACTAGAGCAAATGTCTCTGTAATCAATGCCCTCTTGTTGACTGTAGCCTTATGCGACAAGTCTTGTCTTGTTTCTGACCACTTCACGTTTTTCTTTTAGCCTGATTCTAAAAACCCACTTGGTTCCAATAATGTTGTTCTTTGGTCTAGGTATTAGATCCCAAACATCATTCCTCTTAAATTCATTTAACTCTTCTTGCATTGCAAGAATCCATCCATCATCTGCCAACGCTTCATCAATAGAGGTAGGCTTAATTGATGAGAGTAAGCGAAACAAAGTGGTATCTTTTAGTGATGATCTTGTCGTCAAAGGATCACTTGCACTTCCAATGACTAGAGTTTCAGGATGAGATGACTTGTAATTCCATCCAGATCTTCCTTCTAACTTATCTTGACTATTGAAGGTGCAAATATGAGAAGGGGGTTGAATTTTGTTTGCCAAAATGGATACCTTTTTTATAATTTATAAATAAAGATAAACTAGTTTGGTTTTGGTGACTTACTTGGAATAGAAGCAATCGAATTCAGAGGCAACAAACAATGAAAGCATAAACAATTTAACACATAGCTTTATCCTGGTTCATTATTAACTTGGCTACATTCAATCCCCTCATTCAGAAGACTTTAATCCACTAATTCAAATACCTTGAATTACAAAGCACTTGCCCTTCCAAGCCAATCTCCCCAAAAAACCTGAGAAACACAGACTTTTGAGGAACGAACCACCTTGACCCTAAAAGCCAAGTCTTCTCCTAACAACCTGACAACCCTAGACTGAAGAAGGAACTAAAGCACTATTGGGTTGGATACAAAGATTGGAACTTTAAGTGTTTGCTTCAAACAAAGCTAAGAATAATAATAATAATAATAATAATAATAATAATAATAATAATAATAATAATAATAATAACTCTCACACTCTAAGAATTCGAACAAGTGTTTCTCTCTTTGAACTCTAAGACTACTCACTTCTACTTTTCGATGATTTTCCTCTTTAGCCTTGAGTATCTATTTATAGTTAAAATTTGAGCTTCAGTTTAGTCCTTGTTTAATTCTGAATTGTATTTTGTTCAGATTGTGTTGGTAAATTCTTCAAATTGAATATGTTCTTATTTTGTTTAGATTGAGATTGTAAATTCTTCATATTGATTCTATTCGTATTTTGTTCATATTGATTCTGTTCATATTTTATTGTAGATAAATCTTGATCAAATCTTCTTCAAATCTTGACCATATCTTTTTTCATACTCTTTGAAGTCAAATATATAGTTTTCATAAATACTTTTGTTATCATAAAAACTCTAATTTTAAAATCAACTAGGTTCCAACAACTGTTTGCACTGAGAGAGTATGCACAAGAGAGAAGACATGATTTGTTGTGAAGAGAGGATTGGCGCAAGAGGGAGTTTGCAAGAGAGTTTGCTGAGAGAGTGTGCACTTCTTGCGAGAGAGAAGCAATGATTTTGCTGAGAAGATTAGAAGCGTGCGCAGTAATGAAATATTTGGGAAATTTTTTTACTTTGGCTATGATAACGGTTTTATTAAAAACTAAACAAGAACGACTATTAGATGTTGCATAAATATATCATTAAACAACGAGAGCAGTTATGAACTGTTGCCGTAAAAATTATAAAATTTATTGTTCTACTACAACGAAATATTAAAACTGTTCTCTATTTGAATATACAAGAATGATTTTTTACCATAAAAAATCAGGCGTTGCCGTAGCACCAAAATATTGTAGTGAGTTTGTAAAGATTTATTTTAGCCAAAGAGTTTACTAAACAAGACACATACATAATTCTAAAATTGAAGTTTTTTAAAGATGGAATAAAAGTAATTCTATAGCTTAGAATATATGTATTATATTATGAGTTTCTTTTTAGCTAAAACTTTCTAGAGATGAAACATAAGAAATTTTAAAACTTAAAATTTGTTCAAAAATATGGTCATAAAATATTTCTAACAAAATATTGAGATATATATCTATAAACTAAATTTGACATATGGAATATTTGTTCATGCGTTTGAAATCGGTGAAGGTGCATAGAAGTAGAAGCTTATAGTAGTAGTCAAAGTCGGTGAAAGCCCTGCTCATCGAGTCTAACTGCACAAGACCTCACCAATGAAGGGGTCTCAATTTTTTTTTAATATAATAAAAGAAGGGTTAAAATCATAGTGAAATTATTGTCCAACTTGTAACCCAATTTTCTAAATTAATTCTAAATAGTGAAACCAATTCTTATTTCCAAAGTAATTATGTTTAATTTCCAATGGAACAAAAATCGACTCGAAACAATTTCTATAGAAAAAGTTACATACAAAGTATCGAGGGACAGCAACGCTATTTTTATTTATCAAATATCTTATATCAATGTCATCACACTATCAATTGATTCTCAACGTACATGCATATGTCTCAACCAATCATTCAAATATGAATAAGACAACTAAATAGCAATACTAAAACCTTAATAGAGGTTTTTTAGGGGAATATATGTTACCTCTGGAAAGGATGTGTAAACCCAACCTTGATTCCATCTTCCATGAGACAAACATTGCTCCTTCCATGTTATTTCTTTCTCTTCATCTTCTTCTTCTTCTTCTTGAAACCCAAGACTCACAAAGTAGGAAATATGGATTTGTGTTACGTTCGGTGTTAGTGGGAAAGGTTAAAGCCCCATCTTCTTTTCTCAAAGACTCTTTCTCCTTCTTTTTCCTCTCACTCTCACTCTCATGATCATCTCTCTTTTCCCCTCTAAATTTCCGATTATCTCTCTTTTTAAATTTGTGTGAAATTAGGATGAAAAGAAAGGGAGTATGTTGTAACATGTGGATGAGAGGGAAGGGATAATGTGGTGTTGTTTCCTCTAATGCCCCACCCTATTGTTACAATTACTCAATTATCCTATCATTAATTTGGGCCATATGAAATTGGGCTAAAATATTTATTAGACTTCTAATTCTACTTTCTTTTCTCTCATGGTTCACCGTTTAACCCAACCAAATTAAATCATGGTAATAGGGATTTTGACTATAACTTTAATAAAATGCTTTATGTATAATTTATGATTATACATTTATAATATTATGGTAGTAATATAAGTACTTATTTTTAAATAATAGAATAAAAAATAAAAATAACAATAAAGATAATAGTAATTTGGTAGTAGAAAATTGAAGTGTTACATTCTCCCCACATTTTTTTTAAATTTTGTCCTCAAAATTGATGTAATTTGGTTTAATGAAAATAAACAATTTTCACTATATCATAACAGTCTTTCTTAGCTTACTCACCTCAAACTAAGGGTGTAATCCGGGGACTTAGAAATGTACTCCAAGGACTTAAGGAGACTATAGTACACCAACCACTGGCTCTTGTGAAATTATTCTTTCATACTTTATCCTTTCATTATTGCTCTCTCTATTGGGTTCTTACTTGGATGTTATTAAATATATATCCTCGCCTTGTCAGTTTTACACATTGTGCATTCATGGAGACAATAATCGGCTTAGACCTTATCTTCATTCATACATAAGAAATACAAAACAACCTTCACAGTGACACATAAGAGAATTTTATAAACAATGTAATAGAATTTTATGATGATGGAAGCTTCATATTCATACTTAGACATGGTGGTTTTTAGCACAATTTCAATTTAAAATAAATTTTCGAGTGAGAAGCATCAAAATCAAGTAGAACACGAGAAGGGGATAACCATGGAAACAAACAGTTACATACTTCCAACATGAACCTATAGATGTGAAGAACAAAAAATCATTTAACAAGTAATCAATGATAGTTATTTGGAATTATAGAAGTCTCTTTCAATTAAGTTTCAACTAGAAAGCTGGAATTGACTTTGTTTGTAGTGTATTTTTTGTAAGTGAGTTTATTTGAGTTATTATTATATATTAATTTATAAATACACAGTTGAAAATATGTAAATATTTTGGAGAACGTAATTGCAACTAATTCATATATTAAACTCTACCCATTAAATTATTATGGTAAAATTTTAGTTATATTTTAACAAATGAATGAGATTTAAAATTGTTAAAAAAAATTTAAAGATTTGATCAACCGATTTATAATTTAATATATTATATCATATTTCACTCATTAAATATTATGAGAAAACAGAACAAAAAGATTATTATGTAAAAAATAATAAGTATAAAGTTAATAGTATATTAACCATTAATCATTAATGGTCAATATGATGGACCAAATAATTTGTTAAAACTAATGTTACTCAATAATCTATTAAAATTGACATCTTTCTAATTACTACATTATTTTAAAGAAATAGTAATTGCTAAACATTCATTACTCTCTCAAATGTTCAGCCAAAAAATAAATTTGTGGTAAGGATGTATAAAACCAAAAATAATAATTTTTTTCAAACAAATGCATAATGAAAACAATCCTACAACACAAAATCCATAAATTATATTTAGTATTAAAAATCTATAAAATATTTTAATAAATATTAATATCTATAATTATCCACAGTAAAATCAGATTAATCATGCTCTTATTTAACTCCCGTTGTCGTGTAATTATAATTTTAAAATGATTGAGCAAGAAATTGATATAAGTTGACACACTCAGATGAGGACACAAAATGGAGAATACAAAGTGAAAAGTAAAATTAAAAAAAAAAGAGTGTTGTTTTAATCATAGTAAAAATGGTTGCAACTAACATTTTAATTTAACTCTAGTGGTTCTCTTAATAGAAAAATATTATTAGAAAAAAATGGAAGAACAAATCTAGATTTATTGTAAAAATATTGTTAAACAGATATGTATATGATTTTGTCATTTGCTATTCATTTCATTCCACCCTTCTCAAAGAAATGATAAATCTTAATTCTCATGTTTTGAGTATGAGACTTCTATACAACTTGACTTTGGAGCAAAGACTACTTATTATAGCATTGACTTTGTTAGAGGTCAAACTGAATGCCAAGATCATCAGACGTAGAATAACCAGAGTGAACTTATATCTAAAAATTCAGCAAAGGTTTGTTGTGAGCGAGCTTTCAAAATCTGTTATACTTCAACAGATGTAACAATTATATACATATACAACAGACATACCAAAAAATATATGAGTGAAATCTCAAATGAAATGTCATTGGAAAGTGTATAGTAGATGACATCGTGAAACTAGCTAGGATCAATCAAATGGTATTCTGAATAGATTCATCATTCTTGGTTTTTTTTTTTCCATGAATGCCTTGTTCAATTTTTGTGGTTGATAAAGTTATTAGTATGAATTATTTAATCAATGGGGAGTTTAAATATAATATATATATATATATATATATATATATATATATATATATTTAAGTAGAGATATCTTATATGTAGATGTGTTTTCCTAATGCAAGAAGAATTTGAGCTAAGGGTTTGAGGCTTAGTGTGACCCAACCCACTTAAATGAGTATAAATTTGGGCTATGTGTTTGTGGCTTGGTTTTTATGATCAAGGTAAAAAAAAAAGTGACAATTTATCCCTCTTATTCTTCATTTAGGCCCAACATTATCTAACCAACAATTTCCACTTTAAATTTCCCTAAGTCCACAATTTCTGTACACTAATAACAAACAAAAAAGAATTCCGAAACCCTAGCCACCATCCCCTTCACACCTCATTTTCTTCATGTATCCAAGCTTGGAACTTCTTTTCCTTGTAAACAACTCCGTGGGGCTTAAAGCTTTGTACTAGGAAGAAAAGCGGCCAAGGTAAGGGTTTTTCCCGACACAAATTAGAGTTAGGTCGTTGGTTGAATGACATGAAATAAATAATCATGAATTACTTCTATTTTAAAATGAATAAATGTAGACTAATGGATTAAAATAATAAAACCCCAATTTTTGTTGACATTGAATTGTAATATATGACTTCTATGGAGTAAAGTATGAAATTTTATGCTATGTGTGATAAAATTGTAGTTTTACGATGAATATGAAATAAAGTTTGAATTTTTACCTTATATGTGATAAAGTTTTAACCTTTATTATGTATATGAGTTGGAGTTTGAATTTTCTTGTTATATATGTGGAAGTGTAATTTTTATGGCCTATATGATATAAAGTTTCTATTTTTATGTGTATGTGGTGAAAGTCATAATTTTTATGATTATTTGTCTATGAATATGTGATAATCATGATAAGGATGTGTGGTATGTGTTCTTAGTGATATGTGAATAAGTGATGATTTTAAAAAGTAATTTTGAATGCGTATGACATGATTCTTAGTGGACTATGTGGGAATATATTTCTTGATATTATATCATAATGTCATGGCATATGCATCTTCGTGGGAGTTGCCTTAGTGGCAGGTTTGTTTCCCCATTGGTATGGGTGACCTTTCTGTGTGGAAATTGCCTTAGTGGCAGGTTTATATCCGGATCATATAGTTTTAGGAGTATGCATTATGCATATGTTTTGATATACAATTTACCGGTGTGCGCATTTTTTCTTTTAAATTGGAAGTTTTTACTTTTATATGTTTTGTGTTATTCTTCTATATGTTTAGTTTTGGTTTGATGTGGATGATGGAAACAGTTGACCCTTACAAAAACATTTTAGGTACTAATGAGTTCAAGGAGATTCAAGATTAGTTAATGAGTATTGTTGTGTGGCGAACGTGGGGTAAACATGTTTTTTTCAAGACAATTTTGTAATAATAGAATTGTCCAATATTTCTAATTTTTTTAATCGTTTGTAACAAACTTTTAATATGTACTAGAATTGTAGAAATACGGAAGTGGTTCCCTTCCGTTAGGAATAATTGCCTTTACTTTGTTTTAAATTTTGAATAAATATTTTTTTAATGATATTAAATAAGGTGGTTGTTACTAATTATTTAAATGAATAAATGTTAAGTATTCAAAAAATAAAAAATTCGTAAACATTTCTAAGCTATAAATCTGGGGATTTACACCTGAGTTGATACAAATTTTGTTTCTAGGATTCCAACTCTCATTGAGAGAATATTATATATCAAGTATTATATCAGGTCAAGTGTATTAAAGCAGTTTGAATGATTTACATTAATTCTAAATAACTCTCTATTGAGAGTATTTTTCACTCAAACTTTTCTTTTGATGTGTTCTTGGCTTTTTTTCAAAGTTATTTATTTAATACATTTCCTTTTTTGATTCTCTCTCACACACTCGATTGATTGAACGAGTTCTTCTTAAATAGAGAGAAGTGTCCATTGAGAACGTTATTGTTGGAGATCTTCATTCACCATTTAAGGTAGATTGTTCTTTAAGATGTATCCATATATATCTTCATGATTGATTATGCGCATCTTCAATTTAATCGGGCACGAGGATGTTAGTATTTGAGACACAAAGACTTTTAGACAATTAAAAAATTCAAAATTTTGATCAGAGGATAAACAAATTTGTCTTCTTTAGAGCGTTGACTATTTTAGAGATTGTCATTTCAGAGATATTACTTCCATCAAATCATTAACTATCTTGAGTGTTGTCTTTTTATCAAAGCATTAACTTTTCATAGTATTGAGTTACTATCAAAGTCAGACGATACAATGTTTTTCACAGTTTTTAGAGGTAGATGACAGACGAGAATGATTTAGCAAATTTTTCTTTACATCTTGCCAGAGTTTGTCAGACTATTCGTTTGTATGATATTTTAACTAGATGCACAATTAACTTGGTTTTGATCATTCTTTCTTCTGAATTAGCAAATGCAATCCTATGTTCTATTGCTTTGATTTTGTATATTTGAGTCTCAAATTATGTTTCAAGCATGCTAAACACTATAGGCAAAGATCTGCTCCTTGAGCATACAGAGGAATGGCTTCAGACCTTGTAGTTAGAGGATTGCCAAAATTGTCCTTCTTAAGTTTTGATATGCCTATGAGTTTGACCAGATGATGAGTTATTTAAACTCATTTATTATACAGACTTCTCTAGTGAATGGATTCGATGATGCCTCCATGAGAGAGCTTTGGTCATTTACTTGCAGTTCAGGCTTCCTTGAGGATAATCTTGTTTCATAATTATCTCAAGTACATTATCTATGGATCACATCAGATAAAGGTATTTGTTTTATCATAAGAATCAACTTTGAGCTTACTCCGACATTAAACTCATGCATGCATCTTCCTAGAGGATAATGATCATATGATTGATTTTGTTTGATCTACCCTTTTTAAGCATAGTTGGTTTTTAACCAAGGATTCTTGAGAGTATCTTTCAACCTTTGTTTTGACAAGAGTCTTCAACTGGTTGCCATTCAACCTTCCGATTTTCTGTTGTTGATTGAGAGGTTGCACTACGTACTAACCATTTCTTGTAATGAGTTACCTACACATATTTGACATGCATTACAATCTTGCCATTATTTTGCACTAAGAAGTCAATTGTATTAGCTAATACTTCTTGCTAATAGAGGATGAATTGCGATAGTACAATGATTCTTCTTTTAACTTGCTCTTCCATGTTGAAGCATAGGAGTTTTGTCTAGTTTGTCATTGAAAAATATCAAGAAAAATAACTAGAATTCATAATATCATTGAAAGAATTTTCGGAACATATATAAAGATATCTTATAAGAAGACATGAAATGGAGTTTCAGCCTATTGTAAAATGATAATCACATGATGAAGTATTTTCTTATATAATGTTAAATCTATTAAATCTAAGATAATATTGTTGGAACCAAATTGGTTTTATACTTATGAGTTTTGATGTTAAAAAAAGTATTTTATAAGAACAATATATTTAACTTCACATATTATGAAAGAAGATTCGTGTTTTTGAAGACAATCTAAAACAAGATTTAATTCAAATTTATAATTGAAGAAAATCTTTCAACAATTTGAAAAGAAGATATGGTCAAGATTTGAAGAAGATATGATCAACATCTTATCAACAATAAGATATAAATTATTTACTAGAGGATGTGATCAAAATTTATCTAAAAAAAGATACAAATTATTTTCAAGAAGAAACACTCTAAAGAAGATACATTTATTATTTGCAAATATTTGATTTAGATTTTGACAAATGACAAAATACTAAAATGGAATTAATCATTTTCCTGCTTGTGAAAGTTCAAGAACTGGTCAAACTCTATATTTCAACCCAAATCAAAGCAAGCAATAGGAAGGAAGTTTCATTTGAAGAATTTGCGAACACAATCTTAACAAAATACACACTACATCAATCTAAAGAATTTACAAACTCAATCTTAATAAAATACGAACCATATAAATCTGAAGAATTTACAAACTCACTATTAACAAAATACGAATAGTATCAATCTGAAGAATTTACAAACTCAATCTGAACATAATACGATCTTTGTAAAGTCTTCATCTTGTTTTTGTTCGTATTTTGTTCAGATTGAGTTTGTAAATTCTTCATCTCCTAAGTTTATCAAATATCTTTCTCCCGCTTTTGTCATCAGACAAAAAGACTTAAAAGGTGAAACTTGTTTTTTTTTTCTTTTTTAATTAGGTTTTGAATAACACGAATATAACATATTATAAGAAAATATAAAGACTAATAAAAGCTAATGTAAAGCTAAACTACTTTGAAGTTATCACAACATCAGTCAGGTATGATGGTAAGGTTTAGGTTTTCTTGATGAAGTCAAATCTATATTCAGCTAGTGGTTTGGTGAATATGTCAACCCATTGGTGTTCAATGTCTACAAACTTAATGTTTCGTACCCCTTTTTAAACAAATTCCCTACAGAAGTGGTGTTTGATCATATGTTTTTAGCTATAAAATGTAGGATAAGGTTTTTTGCTAGACAATTGGCAAAAGTGTTATCACAATAGATGGGAATGTTGGATTTTAAGATTTTGTAGTTTTTCAAGTTGATGTTTTATAAAACTAGTTGAGACTGCAGCCAAGTACTGAAATGTACACTACTAGAAAAACTGATTTTAGGGTCGGCCAAAAGCCCACGCTAATAGGCCAAAAGCCAACGCTAATGTTGATTTAGTGTCCGATTAGCGTCGATGTCGGGCCTAGGCTAAAACGGTCGAAGCTAATACATAGCATTGGCTAAAACTATCCGACGCTAATATAGTGTCGGTTAGAGCTACTCTAAGCCGACGCTACTAGAAAAATCGAACATACGATGCTAGTTTATATCCGTTGACTCATTATTTGAAAAATGCTATTGTGTCGGATGAGACGTCGCTAAAGTCAACAAGTTGTGGCCAACAAATTAGTTAGCGTCGGTGTATCCGACGCTACGGTCAACTTATAAAAGTGGACAATTAAGTAAAACTCAACTATATTAATAATGTAGCGTCGGCCAGTCCGACGCTAAGGTCGACAAATGGAAAGCAAACAATAGAGGACAAATCAAATCAATGTAGTTAAATATGTCACCGGTGTTGGCCCAGAATATCACACTAGAACTCAATAAAACGAGTAGCATCGGCAAGGATATCAAAGAGATATATGGTTGCGAGAGAAGTTGCAAATTAAAAATAACTATGGACCTACATGTCAAGATTAGTTAAATTAAATTTTAGATATGAAACAGCAAATTAAAAGCGAAGTTTCTCATGCTCTTATTAGAAGGTTTGGCCCAGAATATCACACTATATTTTTAGTGCTATCTCCAACATTCTTTACAATGGTAGTATATAATGATGACTAAGAGGACTTGAAAAGTAAACAAATCACAGTGGCACCTCACGTTTACCTAATCAACAATTTCTAGCTTTTGGAATATGACAGTCATGCAGCATAGGAACGGGAGAAAGCATTAGACCAATGTGAAACGAAACATAGCATTAGCAATCAAATAAAACAAATTAAAGGACTCTTGTTATCCTCAGAGCAGATGTTTCCTGAGACATCTCTTATGTAAACTAATGAAATGTATCTTAACATATTAGCAAGAAACAGAACATGCAAATTAGATTTAATAGCAGTACTGTAAAAGGTACAAGCAGAGTTCATTACATAATAATGAATATAAAGACATTCCACGACACTAACCTTCCCGGGGTCACTAGGATTGGCTACATAGATGAGGTATAGAGGTGGGAGCAGACTCAAATCCATGGGTATATAAGTTCCATAGCCAAGTTTATCCATGTTTTCCTTGTTGAAGTCCTACAAAAGCAGAGCAGGACAAGTGACATGAAAACTAATAATCTAAGTTATATAACCGCTATTACTAGCCTATAAACAAATAAAAGCAGGAATTTATCCTTGAAATATTTAGCTTTTCTCTTTACTCAAAAACACAACTAAACGCAAACAAGGCATGCCACAAAGATCTTCCCTCCCTACTTCTAAAACCTATATAAGCTGACTTGGCAGAATTTGCTCCAATTTGAAGTCAGGAACCTCAAAAGACCCAAGGATGACTTACAATCTACATGTGTAGAAATAACATAAGTTCGTCAGCGAGTAAAAAGCAAAAACTATGAAGATTGGAAGCAAATCTATTACTAAATAAATAACACTTAGAAATGCTTTCTGAAAAAAGACGAGGGCAGATAAATATAATATCATAGTTTTTATTTCAAGGATCCTTTCCTAGTCACCAATAAACGATTTCCATAATAGCACACGACTACCAATCAAACAACTAAATAAAATGAGCGTCATGACACATAAGGACAAAACATATTCTAGAGAGAATGCAAACATTTTCCACATCTTCTTACTATAATTGAAGACAGTTGCATTAATTTTGTCTGCCTTTATATTCAGATTAATGTAGTATGTTGTGGGTTAAGAGATAACAGTTAACTCCACTTAAATATATATTTCCTTTAATTAATATTAAAAATAAATGAGATTTATAGTTGAGGGACGCAGGTCCTTCTACATCTAAAATTTGCAAATCTAACTTTAAATACTTTTCTAGATTTTGTATGTGCGTTAAGAAGTAAAAAAATTTAATTTGGCACGCTAGCGTCTGTGTGGCCGACGCTAACTAGCGTCGGAGTTGGGGGCCGGCGCGAAATATGGCAGCTAAAATGGATTTTTCTAGTAGTGGTACTCAGCCTCTGTTGTTAACATGTCATTGGTGTTTTGTCTCTTACTTGACCAAGATACTAAGTTGTCACCTAGAAAGGTGCAGTTGCCACTAATCCTCTTTCTCTCATGTTTATATCCAGCATAATCAGAGTCACAGTATCCACTCAATTTGTACTTAGGAGATTTCTTGTAGAACAAGGTAAGGTTGGTAGTACCTTTTAGGTATATAAGGATTCTCTTAACAACAATTAAATGTGATTCCTAAGGTCAACTAAAAATTTTGCACATACACATACACTAAACATGATGTCAGGTCTGGAAGCGATAAGGTAAAGTAAGAATCCTATCGTTCCTCTATATGTTTATTTGGTCAACATTTTAGCCTGAATCATATTTTTCAAGTGAACAAGTATGGTGAATTGGTGTAGCCATAGGTTTGCAATCGTCATCTTAAACTTCTTTAGAAGCTCTTTTCTATTTTTAGTTTGATGAATGTATATACCTTTTTGACTTTGCTGAATTTGTATCCCTAAGAAGAACTTAATTCTCCCATCATACTCCTTTGAAATTCAAGCTGCATTAATTTAGAAAATTCTTGGCAAAAAGTGCCATTAGTAGATCCAAAAATAATGTCATCAACATAAAATTAAATATAAGAATTTCATCTCATATTGATTTTCCCAAAAAGTGTATTATCTACTTGTCTTCTTTTAAAGTTATTTTTTAGCAAGAAGTTACAAAGTTTATCATATCATTCCATAGGTTTTTGTTTTAGACCATAAAGAGATTTCCGAAGTTTAAAAACACGATTTGGAAATTTAGAACTTTCGAAACTAGGGGGTTGTTCAACATAGACTTCTTCACATATATATGCATTTAGAAAAGCACTTTTAACACCAATTTGAAATAATGTAATGTTATTATTTGCAGCAAAAGAAAGTAGGATATGAATAGCTTCTAACCTGGCCACTGGAGCAAATGTCTCATTATAATCAATGCCCTCTTGCTGTCTGTAGCCTTATGCGACAAGTCATGCGTTGTTTCTGACTACTTCACCTTTTTCATTTAACTTTTTTCTGAAAAACCATTTGGTTCCAATAATGTTCTTATTTGGTCTAGGTACTAGATCCCAAATATCATTCCTCTTAAATTCATTTACCTTTTCTTGCATTGCAATAATTCGTCCATCAGCTGCCAATGCTTCATCAATAGTGGTAAGCTCAACTGGTGAAAGTGAGCCAAACAAAGTGGTATCTTTTAATGATGATCTGATCCTCAAAGGATCACTTGCACTTCTAATGAGATGAGATGACTTGTACTTCCATCGAGATCTTCCTTTTCACTTATCTTGATTGGTTCTAACTTGATCAGATTCATCCTCTGAAGATTTGTAATCTTCTAGTGGGTCTGCATCTACTTCCTCTAGTTCCGATAAACCTACAATATCCTCAACTTTCTTTGACTTTTTCAGGTCAAGCTATTTGTCATATTACATAATATAATCAGATAATTGAAGTACGAAATCCATGTGGATCTCAAGAATGTTTTTGAAGAATGAAAGTTGTTTGTCAAGAATGAAAGCAAATTTGTATGCTACTTCTGCTTAATTGTTCAGTTTATGTGGATCTCCTTGTTCATCTAAATTTTTTAGAACCTACAAAATACTTATCTAGCTTTGATTTTTAAAATCAAGTTTCTTGTTATCATAGTAAACATAATATCATACAATAATTAAATTTAAAGAAATATATAACCTATATGTCAACAGTTTCAGTTTCACTTTGAAAACCCTCTTATTTCTTCTTTTCTGGTTTTCATATTCTGAATTTGGATATTCTCTTATTAGATGGTCTGGATGAAGGGATTTGAATTCCCATCCTGGTTTAAAGACTAGATGAATTTGATTGGAGTGTTCAGAGAAGTCTCCTGATTCTGATTTTTAAACTAACATTTATGTTTTTTATGATGTATCATGTTCTTTTGGTAATTTTGGAACTAGTGGTAATTCTGATTCTTCTGGTAGTTCCAATTATGTTGATATGCGTAATTTTTCTGATTTTTCTAGTTCCTCATATGGTTCTTCTTTTTCAGATGGTTGTGGTTCATCAAGTTGTTCTGGTTCTGGTCCTGATAGGTACTATATTGACCAGTCCTTCTACCACCAGAGTTAGGTCTATGGACATATACCTTTTTCCTTTCATAATTTGCTAGCATCCACTTACCAGATACCATGATTTGTGTTTCAACTTGGTTGCTTTGAATATCTGCAACATAAACAATTTTGTCTTTTGGTACCCAAATTTGATTACGTTTCGGTTTGTTACTCTTGAAAGGTTTCTTGTCTTTCCTTGTATTTAACATGGGACAAGATAATTTAGAGTGATCTTTCTTAGAACAAATATTACACAAAACAACAAAATGAATTGGTTTAGGTTCAGTTACTATTTCTTCCAATTCTAGACCTCTTTTACCATTTCTACTAACACAATAAATTATAGATGCATACTTGCTTCTTACCATACCATTAGTTAGATAATCTTGGAAAACTTCTTCATGATTTTCATAATTACATGTGGTATTTTCAACATAGATATCTTTCAAGGTTTTATCTTTAAGTTCAGTAATATTAGTTTTCAAATTTGCACTTTCTGTTTAAATTCAGTAATATCAATTTTCAGAGTTGCATTTTCTATTTTATATTCAGCACTTTGATTATTTAAAACAGTAACTTTTTCAGTTAGGTTTGCTTTTTCTTTCCTAAGAGTTTTCAATTTTAAAGACAATTTGTGATTCTTGCTCAAGAAGTCTTTTATTATAGTAATTAAATCATATCGAGTTTAGTCAGAAAATACCTCATTTTCTTCATATGTCGATTCACTTCTAGAGTCAGAATCTGTGTTGGATCTAGAGGCAGAGTTGGTTTGAGCCATCAGAGCCAAATATGCTTGCTCTTCATCATTAGAGGATTCCTCAAAATCATGCCATGTAGCTATCAGACTCTTCTTCATGGGTCTGGAATTTTTCCTCTAGTGTTTCCCTTTCTTCAAATTTGGACAGTCTAACTTGATATGTCCAAGTTCATTGCATCCATAGCAGATAATGTTTTTCTTTTCAAATTTTTCATTCCTTCCTCTATTTGGCTGCTTGGAATCTTTCTAAGGGAAATATTTCCTCATGTTGTGCCACATCCTCTGAATTCTTCTAGATATGAAGGCAATCTCCTCTTCCTGAGTTCAGATTCTAATCATCTGAATCACTATCCTCTGATTCTGTTGTTGCCTTTAGAACCTTCTACTTGGATTTCAATGTCACAATCTTGTTCTCCTTTTTGGGATCATCTTCTTCAAACTCAATTTCATTTGATCTGAGAAATCTGATTAATTCTTCCAACTTAAGAGTATTTAGATACTTTGCTTCCTGAATGCCAGTGAGGATTTTTCTTAGGTCTCCACTTGCTTGTCAAACTCGTAAGAATTTTCTTCACATGATTAGTAGTAGTATAACTCTTCTCAAGTACCTTTAATCCTGAGACCAGAGTTTGGAATCTGGAAAACATTGTTTCAATCTCTTCATTCTCTTCCGTCTTGAACAACTCATATTTTTTGCCTAGGAGGTTGGCATTTGCTTCTTGAACTTGCTTGCTTCCTTCATAGGTCAAAATCAGACTATCATAAAAAATCTTTGTTGTCTCCTTGTTGGTGCATTTGTCAAACTCCTTAAAGGTTACTGCATTTATCATGAATGTTATGGACTTGTGATGCATCTTGTACATCTTATAATAAGAACTCATCTCCTTTCTTGGAATTTCAATACCGTCAGTATTCTTTGGAGCAGTATAACCATCTTCCACAAAGTCCCAAAATTCAGGATTTTGTGAAATAAAGAAACTTCTCAGGCTATCCTTCTAGTACTCAAAACGTTCTCCATCAAACAGAATTGGTATGTTGATTTTTCCTCCAGCAACTTCTTCACTGAATTCAGACATGTTGAACCCTTGGATCTTTTCTCACACACTGTAAAGTGCTCAGCCTTGAAACTGAGCTCTAATACCAATTCATGGTTCAAACACGAGGACTAAATTATAAAAAAAACATGTTATTCATAATTATTTTAAATAAGATCATTGTTGACCATATTAGGAATGAAGGAACAATTTAGAATTAAATGAGGACCAAATTGAAGCCCTAATTTTATCTATAAATAGATATTCAAGGCTGAAGAAGATCATCGAAAAATCAGAAAAGAGTAAAAGAACTCAAGCTCAAAATTCCAAATTCATCTTAGAGTTTCAAGAGAGAAACACTTGTTCAAAAGAGAAATATTTTCTAAGTGTTTTTCTTAAAGTGTGATTGTCATTGTTATAATCAACTTTTTAGAAGGAATTACTCAAGTTTCAAACCTTTTTCTTCGAACCTGATAATGGTGTTAGTGTGCCTTTAACAATTTGGGGTTGTCACATTGTGTGGAGAAGACTTGGCTGGTAAAGTCAAGGTGTGTGTGTTCCTCAAAAATCTAGGGCTGTCAAGCTGTTTGAGAAGACTAACTTGAAGGGTTAGGTGCTTTGTAATTCAAGTTGTTTAATTACTGGATTAAATCCTTCTGAGTGAAAAGACTAGATGAAGCCAAGTTAGTGGTGAACCAAGATAAATTACTTGTATCACTTTATTCCTGCATTCCATAGTTTTGTTATTGCTTCTACTCTAGGTTATCAACTTAGTCAAACACAATTCAACATTGCCTTCTCATGTTTGCACCTTCAATTGGTATCAAACCTCGGTCTCAAGATTGAGCATTTTACAGTGTTTGAGGAAATATCCATGGGGTTCAACATGTTTGGATTCAATGAAGAAGCTGATGGACGAAAAATCAACATACCAGCTCTGTTTGATGGAGAATGTTTTGAGTACTAGAAGGGCACGCTGAGAAGTTTCTTTATTTCACAAGATCCTGAACATTGGAAAAACATGGATGTTGCTTCCTTTGGGGCAAAGTATTGTTGTTCCTTTGTCGTCCATAATGTTAGTGCATTAAATTATTCAATATAGTGCAGGTTTACCGGAACCAGAGAAAGTTGATGTAGACAAACCAAAAGAATCTGAAAAAATCAGAGGATACAAGCAAATTAGAAGAAGATGACAAATCTTCAGAGGATGAATCTGATCATGTCAAAAAAAGTCAAGATAAGGAGAAAGAAGATCTCGATGGAAGTACAAACCATCTCATCCTAAAACTCTAATCATTGGAAGTGCAGGCGATCCCCTTTGTTTGGCTTACTCTCATCAATTGAACCTACCTCTGTTGATGAAGCATTGGCAGATAACATATATTTTGGAAAATCAATAGGAGATGACATTCTTATTATTCAAATTTATGTTGATGACATTTTTTTTGGATCTACTAATGGCATTATTTGCCAAGAATTTTCTAAATTGATGCAGCTTGAATTTCAAATGAGTGTGATGGGAGAACTTAAGTTCTTCTTAGGGTTACAAATTCAGCAAAGTCAAAAAGGTATATACATTCATCAAACTAAATATACAAAAGAGTTTCTCAAGAAGTATAAGATAAGTAGTTGCAAACCTATGGCTACACTAATGCACCTACTAATGGCATTATTGCTTCCAGATCTGACATCATGTTTAGTGTATGTGTATGTGCAGGATTTCAAGCTGACCCTAGGGAATCACATTTAATTGTTGTTAAGAGAATCCTTAGATACCTAAAAGGCACTACTAACATTACCTTGTTCTACAAGAAATCTTCTACGTACAAATTAAGTGGGTATTGTGATTTTGATTATGCTAGAGATAAAATTGAGAGAAAAAGTACAAGTGGAAACTACACATTTCCAGGTGACAATTTAATATCTTGGTCAAGTAAGAGACAAAGCACAATTGTCATGTCAACAGTAGAAGCTGAGTACATTTCACCAGCTGGTTGTAGCTCTCAACCACTTTGGATGAAACATCAAATAGAAGACTAAAAAGTCTTAAAAACCAACATTCCCATTTATTGTGACAACACTTCTGCCATTTGCCTAACCAAAAATCCTATACTTCATTCTATAGCTAAACACATAGAAATCACACACCATTTCATTAGGGACTTTGTTCAAAATGGTATACTTGATATCCAATTTGTAGAGACCGAACATCAATGAACTCACATATTCACCAAAACACTAGTTGAAGGTTTGACTTCATCAAGTAAAACCTAAACCTCATTCTTTTACCTAACTTGTATTGTGCCAACTTTAAAGTAGTTTAGTTTCATACTTAGGATAATATTTTTGTTTTATATTTATGTTATTTTCATTATATTAAAAAATGGAAAATTAAAAAAAAAAAAAACGAAAAGCATAGGTTTGTCAAAAGGGGGAGAAAGATGTTTGATAACGTGAGGGATAAAAAGCACTTAGAAAAACACTTTGACTTAGGGGGAGACTTAAGTAAGGGGGAAAATTTGTTATTAAACATATAGTTTTGTCATCATCAAAAAAACGGGAGAACAATATATTTGATGTTAACAAAAGTATTTTATGAGAAAAAATATTTGACTTCATAGAGTATGAAAGAAGATTCGTGATTTTGAAGACAATCTAAAATAAAATTTGATTCAGATTTATAATTCAAGAAAATCTTTGACCAAGTTGAAAAGAAGATATGGTCAAGATTTGAAGAAGATATGATCAACATCTTATCAACAATAAGATATGAATTATTTTCAAGAAGACCTTATCAAGATTTATCAACAAGAAGATATAAATTATTTACAAGAAGATTTTATCAAGATTTATCACAAATATATACGAATTTTTTACAAGATGATTTGATCAAGATTTATCTACATGAAGATATCATCAAGAATTGTTTACAAGAAGAAACGCTTATAGGAAGATACATTTATTATTTGCAAATATATGATACTAAAGAAGTAGTTCTGGAATACCTAAGGATGTGTCAGTCCAATCAATAGATGGCTCTTGTTTGCCATCCTCTGCCCATAGCTACTCAAGTTTTTTATAAAAAGAAAAAAAGGGTTGCCAAGACATTATGTGTAGAAGAGGATGAGGACAAAGCAAACGTCACTCTCAAGAAGAAATAGAAGGTAACATCAATTTTTGAGTAAACTATTCTTTTTGTTATTTTTGGTAATACGAGTAGTAATGAACAACCAAAACCTCACATTCTCTTTACCCAAAATATAAACTTAGTTGTCCATCCGTCTAATAATGCACCTACTACCTTAGTCGAGTCTTACTCCAACACCTCCGATGAGATGTTGGACGTAACCTTTGTCGAACACTTTGCTACCCTCTAATGTAGAACCCATCCTCTCCCTCTTAAGACATACACTCCAACCCACACACCACCAGCCACTGAAACTAACACACCACGAAGACCACCAAACTCTAACATTTTACAAACACCTACCCTATCCACCCCTGTGTCTAACCCTACTACCCCAAGATCTGCGAGTCCCCCTCACCAAGAAGTCTCTAATACGTCAGAAGAAGACTCATTTACTCCTCCCCCACCCCTTTTTCACTTTGAACCTGCCACCTCCACCATACCGCTAGACCTCGTTCCCCTCACCAATTCCAATTTCTCCGGCATTCCAAACCCCAAGTCATTTGTTACTTCTCTTATTTCCAATATCACTTCAGTACACCATGGGAATGCTCAACATTTGGCCCCTCATGATGTTTCCAACAAATGGACCAAGGTCCTCTCGTTTTTCACCAACTTGATAAAGGAAAACATGAATCATGGAATGTAGTTGGCCTCCTATAATGATATCGCTTTCAGAAAAAACAGTCGAGATAATCTATTTATGGATCTTGCAGCTTCATAAAGCCTAGAAAAATTGATCCAAAAAACTCCTGGAAGCCTAATTAAAAGGCTCATCACAAGAAGACCCATCTCCCTCTAGTGGTGTCCCTCTAGTGCAATTCCATCTACTGATTCCACAAATTGAGATACCCTCCTTGGATGCCCCTACTGCTGTTGCTCCAGGATCTGCCTCCATAAGTATATTTGTCACTCCTTCTAGCCCCATATTTGATCATTTCCAATATGTCAAAAAGGAAGACTTTGATTGGTTAGAAGGTAAGACTGAGGCGTTCATGGAACAAACAACCAAAAATCAGGAGAACATTCAAATTCAATTTTAAGATCTTTTGTTTAAATTCAATTACTAATGCTTATCAACTATCTTGTTAGAATATCTTTCATCACTCTTACATTTGAACTTGCATATATTAAGAGGGGCCTTGTTGTGATATTATGTGTTATTATTTTTACTCCTAAAAATTAAAAGTTTTTCTCAAAAATAGATGTTTGTGATCATCAAAAAGGGGGAGATTGTTAGAACTAAGTGGGACTGAAGAACTATGAACCTTACTTGTTTTGATGATAACAACATTATTTTGTTGGAATAATTTAAAGCACTAATGATTTGTTTTGGTGTGCAGTTTTCAAAATGGGTTATTCTATATGAATTCACGTTGCATCTTCTGATGTTTGATCTAAGTTAAAGGAACACCAAGACTCTGTTTTTTATTTCCATATTCTAAATATGGCGAACGCACCTTTAGTGACTCTGTAAGTGATTGTCTGTGTGTAATACTCACAACAATCATTTGATCTTTATGCCTCTGATAATAGTCAACGCACAGATAAATCAACACTCTAAATAGTCAACGCTCTAATGAAGACAACGCTTTTGCACATCCTCTACTAAACATCTTGAAGGTCTACGTGACATACTCTAATCATAAGGATATTTTAAGGATATTTTTAACAATGTTTAATTGCGAATTAATCTAATAAGATTTGATACGAAACTTCATGATACATGTTGATTTCTTGCAATTAGGACAACGACCAGAAACCCTTAAAATCTCTATAAAAGAACGTGCAACTTTCATTGAAAAGAACAAGCAACAATAAACTACAACAAGCATTATACACTCGTCTCTACACTCCTGCTCTTTATCTTTTGTCTTGTCTAAGTGTTGAGAAATATTTTCTGAGAGTACAACATTGTAAACACCCTCTTGTGAGAGTTATTTAGAAAACCCTTAAACCTATTCTTTTCACCTACCCAGAACATGACCCTTTGGTAAGGTTTTGAAGGAACACATCCATTAGTATGGATCTAGTCCCTTCCTAATATGATAGAATATGAAGGATTTCCATCTATGACAAAGATGACTGATCATACTTCCATTGGTCCTACCACAACATCGACTTTGAGGACACCTAGTGCATTGGATGTTAATCCCCTAAAGCTAGAAATCTTCATATTGGTTGGAATCCGATCCTCCAAAAAAATTCCCAGCTTCTTCAAAATTAGAATTTTCATAACATTGAGGAAATCCCCACCAACAATAAAGACTTGGTTGAATATCTTACCATTTATTGTAGCTTTATTAAACAAAGGCATGAAGTGTTATACCTTGTCTAGAATTGGTTTTTTGAAAAACATTCCTTCGGCTTCCTTACTAGTGGTCAAAATAAGCCACTCGATGTCTTCTACAAACACGTCTCCTTTAAGCTCCCGCAATGGGGATTCGTTCCACCAAAATCCAAGAGAAATAAGGTTGATCATATTTAGGAGCCATGTTAGTGTTTGCATCTTCATTGAATAGGGTGTCTAAGACTGACTCTTCATGGAACTTAGAATACTCTTCAAATACCTCATCCAATGAATAAGGGAAGCCAGAAAAAGCCATCATATTCTCATAATCGATTTCTTCCTACAGAGTTAATAAAGGTTGAGAGTTATCGATCTATAAAACTGGAAACACAAGAAGGGGGAGTTTGAATTGTGTTTCTTTTAAAAAACACACTTTCACGTGACTAATCTATAGTAAAAAAGGCAGCACAAATGAGAAAAAACATAATATAAAAACACACAAGATTTATAGTTCACTACCAACATTGTAGCAACGTCCAATCCCTTCAAACTAAAGGATTTAATCCACTATTTCACCACATAATTACACTTTCACTAAACACCTACTAGTCAAAATGATTATGATCAAATCTTCTCAAACTTCTAGCTAAGTACAGACAAGCTATTAAGGAAGGCAACCACTATAGGGCTAGTTTACAAAAGAATAGGTTTAGGTTTTTCTGAAATAGCTCTAGCAAGAGAGTGCTTACAAATTTGTTGTTTTAGAAACATTTCTCAGCACTAAAGTGAAAAAGATTTATTACGAGCAAGAGTGCAGATGTGCTTATAGCTTGTGTGTTTCTTGTGTTTCTAGAGAGGAATGCACGTCCTTTTATAGAGATTGATTAGAGTTTCTGGTTGTTGCCCTTATTGCAAGAAATTAGCATGATTCATGGAGTTTCATATCGCATCTTTTGAGATTGATTTTCCATAGAAACATTCCAAAACAAATCCTTGTAATTGATTCAGCGTATCTTGATAAAACAGTTGGGAAGTAGAGGATATGGTGATTAGATCATGTCTTAAGGACTTTCAAGCAAGTAGCAGATTAAGTATGTTCATCAGAGGATGTGCCAATGCTTTGTTTTCTTTGGAGCGTTGACTTCTTCCAAAGCATACAACATAAATCAGATTCTGATGATAATATGCTTGAAGTGATGATATGGTTATCAGAGGCAAACGATCACTTACTTGTCAAGCTTATCAGGGGCAGATAAACAGAACATGGCTACATTCACCAGAGGCAAATGAAATAAAACATATAATGTATTTCTAGAGTCACCAGAACCAGAGCATTGCTTGCATTATAAGAGTTATCCAAGATAAAGCGTCGTTTGCACCACTATAGGCGCGTGTTAGAGCACTTGCATTAGAATCACGCAAACCAAGTGAAGCAAAGTCTTGTTTTTATTTTGTCTTCATTCAATCACCAGAGGATATGACATAAAAATCTATATAATTCACCTTATCTGAGACTTGCACACTTAATCAAAATGTTAGTGCATTAAATTGTTCCCACAAACATAATTTGTTATCATAAAAGCAAGTAAGGGTCATAGCTCTTCAAACTAACTTGGTTCTAACATTCTCCCCTTTTATGATGATGACAAGCATCTATTTTTGTGAACAATTTTTTAAAAAAAAGTATAAAAGATTATTATAAAGTGTTGCAGCCAACTTCCCACTTACAATATGCATGTTTAATTCATAAGATGAAAGATATTCTAATAGAGTAGTTTAATGTGCATTAGTAACTGAAATTCATAATAAGACAAAATTCATTGCTTAAAATTTCTCAAAAATACATTATCACCTTTTTGTCATCAAACAAAAAGAGAAAGAAAATACTGAGAAAAAATACAAAGAAAAACATGCAACTAGGGGTTGGGAGTTGCGAGCCTAGCCAGAATCAAAGGGTATTTTGAAAATCCTCTAGATTTTTGGCAGTCTGTTTCATAAACATCTCAGTCTTAGCTTCCAGACGATCAAATTTTTCCTTTTTAACAAATTAAGCGAGATTGAACATGGGGCTAGAAGGAGAAGTAGAGAACTTCTAGAAGCACAGTCTGCAGATCCTAAAGCTACGACAAGATGAGCATCGAGAGTGTGTATCTCAATATGCGAGATGAGCATAGGAAGTTGCAATGGTGCGATCAGGGCAACCACTAAAGATTAAGGATGGAGATGGAGCATCCGTGGATGAGCCTGGCGGAATGGATGTTAGCAATTTTTTGGACCAATTCCTCATGGCTTTCTGAAGCTTTAAGATCCATAAGTAGATAATTGCAGCTGCTTGTTTGAAAGCTGTAGAGTTCTAGGAGGCCAACTATAGTCCATGATCCCTATTGTCCTAATTGCAGTTTGTGATGAAGGAGAGGACTAGTTTCCACTGAGTTAAGATATCACCATGATCCAGATGATGAAGGTATGCAAGTTTGGGAATCCATATGGAATGGCTTGTAAGGAGGGAATGATGGCTAGAGGGATGGGAGAGGTAGTAGAGTCAGAAGGGAAGGGTTGGAAGGGAAATTCATATAAGTCATTTGATGTTGTAGTAGAGACTAGGTCAACGAGACATGGCACAACGTCTTGGGGCGAGGGATGGAAAAATATGGTGATATAGGGTCTACTGCTAGGGTGGAAGAGGTAGAAGGTGGAGGTAAATTAGTGGAAGGGGTAGGTGTTTTAGTTGAAGTGATAGGCTTGTGTAGGAAAGGATGGGTTTTGTATCCAAGGGAAGCAAAGAGTTCATCTAGGGTAACCTCAAAGACTTCATATGAGTTATCAAAGTCAGAAGTAGGATGGGTGATGGGCGCAAGGTCAGAGAGAGGGCTAACAATATTGGTTGGTTGGGGAGAGGGAAAGTATGTTAAGTGTGGGAGAAGATGATGATACCAAGTGTTCCTCTTGAACAAAGCCTGAATGAGAGAAGTATGCGTCCCTACTACAATTATCAGCAAGGGGTATAGGCCAGCCTTAATTTTTCCTGTCCTAGGACTGATGACGCGTGACCTCAAGTGTTCCAGGATGTTGTGGGGAAGGTTTTTCTTGATCCTTTGAGAGATGTTCCACATTAGACCCATGTGGTCTTTGCTAACATGGTCCACCGACCAACCTTTGGCCACCACACACCCAATAAGAATTTTGAAAAGAACTCGATAATTAGGTTTGTGGTCTTTAGAGAGTTCTTTGTTGATTCTGAAAGAGCCAACCCTTGACTCTTACCCATTTTCAAGCATTGTGCCTTCATTTGGGCATCTTGTGATGGCAGCAAGGGATTGTTGAGTGATCTTGATAGGGAGACCCAACATAGTTTTCGAAACCTCGTTGTCAGTGTTGGCATCAGCAAACATCGAATTCATTCTCATATAGGTTTGCAAAATTGACTCTCAATTCATATAGAATCTCAAGTTGATCCAGGTTACATTGAAGCGTTGAAACATATGATACGTTTGAAGTTGAGGGGATTGAGGACCAACTTAATGCCATTGAAGCATGAGGGATTCAGGACAAATGGGAAGTTTAACGATTTGCAAATAAACAAAATGTGGGAGGTATGAGGGTTGTGAGTGATTGTGAGTTTTCGCAGTTAGTACTAGACGCACATGTTAGCCACTAGCCAGAGTATCACACCTTACGAGAATAAAATTGTTCATATCCACGATTAATTGAATTTAGATTAACTAGAGGCACAAATAAATTCCATTTTATCAGAGGCTGAGCAAACATTATTTGAACCATCCACTTTGCTTTACCAGAGGCAAAGCATACAAAGGATTAAACATCATTCTTTTATAAACAAAAAAATTAGATGTTTGTTTATAAGATTAAATATGTCCTCGGTAAGGGGTTTTGTAAAAATATCAACATCTTGATGATCAATGTCAATAAATTTTTAAATACCCTTTTGGACATATTCCCTTATGAATTGATGTTTAATATCCATATGTATCGCTCTTAAATGTAAATTCAAATTTTTGGTTAAACATATGATTGAAGTATTATCACAGAAGATTATAATGTTACTCTCATAAATTTTGAAGTTTTCTAGTTGATGCTTATCCACAATAGCGAAGTGTTGCAACTAGCTGCTGAGATATACTTTGCTTCTGTTGTAGACAGAGCAATAGTGTCTTGCCTTTTGCTCGACCAGGAGATCAACTTATCACTAAAATGTACAATTTGCATTGTTGCTCTTCCTTTCTAGCTTATCTCCAGCATAGTCACCATCACAAAAACCTACTAACATGTACTCAGAGGATGGCTAATAAGACCAACCAAGGTTATTAGTGGCTTTCAAATATCTAAATATCCTTTTAATAGTTGTTAAGTGGGATTCTTTAGGGTCAGACTGAAATCTGGCTCACACATCTCTAAATAAAATATCAGGTCTAGAGGCAGTTAAGTAAATGAAGGAACCTATCATTCCTCTATATACCTTTTGATCAACCATTTTACGAGACTCATCTTTGTCAAGAGAACAGGTTGGAGGCATAGGTGTGGACTTTGGTATATGTCATCCATTTTCATCTTCTTAAGTAGTTCTTTTGTGTATTTGGTCTAACGGATAAGTACATCCTCTGGGTTTTGATGAATTTGAATTCCAGGAAAGAATTTTAATTCTCCTATCATGCTCATCTCAAATTCATTCTGCATTAGCTTAGAAAACTATTGGTAGAGCTTGCCTTTTGTAGAACCAAAAATAATATCATCAATATATTTCAGGAAAATAAGAAGGTCATGCTTAAATGATTTTCTAAATAAAGTAGTGTCAACATAGCCTCTTTCAAAATCTGAAATAAAACTAGAACTTAAAACTAAGACATAGTAAAAAGGTATTTTAATCACAAGATTCACCAAAGATCCTAGAAGAGAGCTTAGTTTAGTCATTGACATCTAGAAAATAAAGCAAATAATATAAGTGTTCATTAATTAAGCGAAAAGAAATAAACCTTCAAAGAGTATGAATTTTTGCTCCAAAATATGAGATGTTTTACTCCAACTCCAAATACTCCCAAATTTCTAAAGTATATGTCCTTTTTTCTCTCGCTCTAATTTTTTTCGACCTCTCCCTTAGATGTGTGATTTTTTTCGACCTCTCCCTTAGATGTGTGATTTGTTTTCTATTTATTTCGTGATGTGTGATCCCATAACAAATATTCCACATAATTTTTTAATCTTTTGGAATCTTGTTACCACATTAGCCTTAAGTTTGTTTGCCAAATCCGTCAAACTTTGTTTCACGATCCACTCCACAATATATATAATAATATTTTATAATATATATTTATATTATATATATATATATATATATATATATATTAACTTAATTTAAACATTACTCACATAGTGGACTCGCATCTAAATTTCAAAAGATTTTATAAATTTGCATTATTTTATTTTCTGATGATGAAATCTGCAAATACAAAAATAAACAACAATAATTTCGAATCAAAATCATAAAATAAGATGAAATAAATGATAAATACTCTTTTAAAATCCTATCAAAATACGTTTATCAATAGGACTGCTTAGCCTTGCCCCCAATGTTTCCTTAACACTTTTTAGTGGCCCAGGGCTTCTATGGGAAAGGTATTGGTCGACAAACTCTTTTGTGAGATGTCTAAACTTACGAGGTTTCCTTGGGTAATTGTGACTTGGCCCCCAATCTTTCAAAAGCAAATATTCTCAAAATTTGCCCAATCGTTGGCTTGGATTTGGCTACCTTTTGTTTAGGTCACCAAACCTATTGTACTGATCTTATTCCTTTAACATCTTATTTAAACCATGTTGGTTCATCAAATGTATCAAATTGCATAAGAAGCTGGAAATTTTCATAAACTCAAGGTATTAACACTAAGAACTATAACAATGCAAAGATTTTGATGAGCACTAACTAAATATTCTACACGAACACTAGATTTGTTTTTCATCTTATTTTTAAAAATAAGATGAAAATTCAATATTTGATACAACTAAAAGTTATAGTAAGAGCATAATTTTTATCAAAGTTTTCCAACCAATTGTGAAATAATTTTCTGCACACCACTAAATCATAAAATTCATCAACAATTTTAATCAACACTTATGCACACAAAAATTCTTATTGACCAAAAAAATCGCTTTAATCAACAAGAAAAAACTTTGCGTTAATCAATTAATTTGCATAAATGAAAACATTTAGGAAAAGAAAAAACGACACAAGATTGTATTCCGGTTCAGTCACTTCTTCCTCGCTTGTGACCTACATTCAGTCTCCTAATCAATTGATGAGAGATTTGAAGGTAAAAACACGAGAAGGAGTTTGAATTGTGTTTGACTAAGTTGATAATTTTTCCATTATTTGATTAAACTGATTCAGACTTAATGATTAACTTGAAGTAGAAGTAATAACAAAACTAAGCAGTGCAGGAATAAAGAGACACAAGTAATTTATCATGGTTCACAGCTAACTTGGCTACATCCAGTCCCTTCACATAGAATGATTTAATCCATTAATTCAACAACTTGAATTACAAAGCACGTTACCCTCCAAGTCAGTCTTCCCAAACAACTTGATAACCCCAAACTTTTGAGGAACACACACACCTTAACTCTATCAGGCAAGTCTTCTCAACATAATCTGACAACCCCAGATTGTTGAAGGCACACTAACACCACTATCAGGTTTGAATATGAAGGTATGAAACTTGAGTAGTTGCTTCTAACAAGCTGATTATAACAATGACTATCACACTCTAAGAAAAGCACTTAGAAAATATTTCTCATTCGAACAAGTGTTTCTCTCTTTGAACTCTAACATGAATTTGGAATTTTGAGCTTGAGTTATTCTACCCTTTTATGATTTTTCGATGATCTTCTTCTTCAGCCTTGAGTATCTATTTATAGATAAACTTAGGGCTTCAATTTAGTCTTTTTAATTATGAATTGTATCTTCACTCTTAGCTTGGTCAACAATAATTTTATTCAAAAATAATTATGAACAAGATGCTTTTTGATAATATGTTCTTTAGCCAATTCTTTATTTCTAAATCCAATATGAGCAGTTCTTCTATATTGATTATGTTCGTATTTTGTTTAAATTGAGTTTGTAAATTCTTCAAATTAATATTGTTCGTATTTTGTTCAACTTGAGTTTGTAAATTCTTTAGATTGATACTATTCATATTTTGTAAAGATTGAGTATATAAATTCTTCAAATTGATATTGTTCGTATTTTGTTAAGATTGCTTCATAAATTCTTCATATGAAACTTTCTTCCTATAGCTTATTTTGATATGGGCGGGAACATAGTGTTGGACCGGTTCTTAAACTTTCACAAGTAGGAATATGACTAAGTCCAATTCAGTATTTTGTCCTTTGTCAAAATCTAAATCATACCTTTGCATATAATAAATGTATCTTCTTGTGAGTGTTTCTTCTTATAAACAATTCTTGATCATATCGTCTTGTAAATAATTCATTTCTACTTGTAAATAAATCATATCTTCTTGTAGATAAGTGTTGATCAAATCTTCTTGTGATACATTTTGATCAAATCTTCTAGCTAATAATTCATATCTTCTTGTAATAAATTTTGGCCAAATCTTCCTGTAAATAATTCATATCTTCTTCTAGATAAATCTTGATCAAATCCGCTTGTAAATATTTCATATCTTATTATTGATAAGATGTTGATCATATCTTCTTCAAATCTTGACCATATTTATTTTCAACTTGGTCAAAGATTTTCTTCAATTATAAATCAGAATAAATTCTTATTTTAGATTGTCTTCAAAAATATGAATATTCTTTCATACTTTGTGAAGTCTAATATATTGTTCTCATAAAATACTATTGTTAACATCAAAACTATAGAACCAACTGGTTCCAACAAGATTTTCTTCCACTAATTTGAGTATGAAATATGATGTATGAATACAACAGAAAACTCCCTCAAATCCTATGAATCTAAAGCAATTTAGCCTAAGATTTTCAATCTCTGTTTAATCTTCAAAAGCCCCAAATTTTGATCCAAAAGATTTGATCACAATATTCAATATCATTTGCTACACTCCAATTGATGAAATCCTTTTTATGAGCCTTCTCCTCTAAAGACTTCAATCCCATAGAGCTAGCTTTCATTGAACCTTGAACATTTCAAACCTAACTCCTAAAATCTCCTTTCTAAGAGAAAAGAATTGAGATTATTTTCCTTCTTCAATTGCAGCCTTGAAACCCTCAAGATTTACAACACCATGAATGGTAAAAAGGAAAAAAAATCCTAGCTAAGTTTTCTCGCAACCAATCACTCAAACCAAATGAATTCTAACAGTTTTCAAAGACACTTTGAATGAGAGAGAAATAGAGAGAAATGAATGTTTCATTTCTTTCAATGAATGAGAAAAAATGTTTTTATATGTGGTAATGTGTGAACTAATCTGATGCTATAAAAAAAAACATCGGTTGTGATTTGAATCAACCTATAATGTGATTCGAATCACACAGACAATAATGGTATGATGATTTGAATCAACTTAAATTTCTATTCACATGATTCAAATTATACCCAACTAGGTGATTCGAATCAACCTTAATGTTATTCGAATCCCAACACTTAAAAAATATGTTGGTGATTCGTGTTTACTCAAATTTGTATACAACTTATTTGAATCACAAAAGTAGAAATCGTAAAACTTGTGATTTTAATGCATCTTTGAGACCCAACATGTTTGAGAATTAAAATGATGTAAACAATAATTTTAATGCATGTTTTGAACATTAATTTTCTCATATCTTAAGGTGTGAATGACTACTTAGAGAACCTTAGTTACATCATCTGATTTCAAACTAGTTTTGACGTCATTCAAAATAAAATATTTCTAAGACACGCGACCATACATTCACATTTTTTCCTCGTTGACCTCTTCTTCGACCATAGCAGCAATATTACTTGGTCTTTTTCTTTGCATGGTATAAATAGAGTCAGCCTTGGGTAGAAGGAATTATATTAGGGGCACCTCATGGTTTTGGTCACTCATAGTCATTTGAATGTAATCCTGAATGACTTTGTTGTTATCCTTTTCATACATTGGAGCATAGAATTCTCCAACAATTAAGGGAGCTTCCTTTGAACCATTGGTATGACCAGTGTGCTTTCTCCCTTTTCCTTCTGCTTTTGGGTTGATGTTATCCTTTTTGCTAATCAACCTCATTTTTAAGACTTTGTTGATGTCGAAGATGGGTGCAAAGGGGCAAACCAAAAACTATTCCTTATGAGGGCCACCAACCTCTTCCAATTTCCTAATCAATGGTACCCTTTCAAGCATTTAAGTGATGAGTCTTGCATAAGGAATGGACCTCAGCTTTCAAGACCTAGAGTTGGTTCATGTGTCCTCAGGTGTTTCAAAATGCTGTTAGAAAGGTTTGTTTTGATTCTTTGAGAGATATTCCACATAATTCATGTGTAGTCCTTGCTCACATGGTTTACAGAATCACCTTTGGGAACTACACAGCCAAAATGATTTTGAACAAAACTTTGTATCTGGGTTTCTGATGGTTAGCTTTTGAGTTTACAAAAGGGTTATTAAAGAGTTCCTTATTGATTTTGGACATACCAAACAAGTCTATTGTCCCCATATTCTATTACCATTTGGTAATAGCAGCTAAGGATTGTTTCTTGACTTTAATGGGGAAACCTGTGACGTTGCTTGAGATTTCTCGATCCATGAGGACGTTTACATGCCTCTAGAATTCCTTTACCAAAACGTCGTAGATTATCATCTTTTCAAGAGGAAAGAAATCAAATCAACCTAATTCACAAAGATCGTCAATGAAGTTGAAACAGTTTTTAGCTAGATTCCAAAATTCAACCCTAAGTTTGCTAAGAAGGGCGAGTTGATCAGCATTGCAGACCATAGTAGGTGTAAAAGGAGTAGAGCTTGAAGCCATTGAGAATATTAGGTTACCAAAAGTGTGCAAAAAATGAATAGTGAACGTAGTGGGTACTTGACTGTTGGTATTTTTAATAAAATGTTTAAGTTTCTAAATTTGCAAGTGCATTAAAGATTAAGAATGTTCTTAGAACAATAGCAACATGTGTGAGAATACGAATTATCACATACATCAAAAAACTGCTCAGTAGATAGATAGAAATTCAGTCAACTAGAGACAAAAGGAATTTCTATTTGTTAGAGGCGGAACATATATGTGACCAGAAAAAAGACATATTTTATCAAAAGGCAAAATAAACTCATTTTTCAAAGGAAAATGCAATTCAAATTGAATATATATAATTTAAGTTATCATTCCTTTATAAATTGAATATTCAAATTCGTCTTTATAGAGGTTAATCTATCTTCAGCAAGAATTTTTTCTAAAAATGCTTGTCCATTAATGGTTAGTGTCCACAAATTTAATGTCTAAAATACACTTTTGAGAATAGTCTCTTATAAAATGATGTTTAATCTCTATATGTTTTGCTCTAGAGTGTAAAATAAGATTTTTGGCTAAGCAAATTGCAGAAGTATTATCACAAATGATAGGAATGTTAGTCTCATTAATTTTATAATCTTCTAGTTGATGATTCATCTATAACAGTTATGTGGTAAACATTTTTTGTTGATATGTATTCTTTTTCTATTATGCATGGCGCAATTGTTCCTTGTCTTTTGCTTGACCAGAAGATTGGATTTTCACCAAGAAATATACAACTTCCAGTAGTTATTTTTCTTTCAAGCTTGTCACTAGCATAGTCAGTATCACAATAACCTACTAATTTGTACTCAAGAGATTTCTCTGTGTATCTTTTTATCTATATTTTTACTAATTTCTTCTTTACTAAAAGAACAAGTAGGATACATAGAGGTGAGCATAAGTTTGCATTCATTCATCTTAAACTTCTTGAGAAGTTATTTAGTGTATTTAGTCTGATGAATGTAGACAACTTCAGAGCTTTGTTGAATTTTCAGTTCTCCCATCATACTCATTTCAAACTCATTATGCATTAGCTGTGAAAATCTTTGGCATAATTTTGCATTAGTAGAACCAAAATTAATGTCATCCATGAATACGTGAACAATGAGAATGTCATGTTTAGATAATTTTCAAAACAAAGTAGTGTCCACTTGTCCTTTTTCAAAGATATTTTTCAAAAGAAAATTATTGAGTCTTTAATCTTGTCGATGGAGTAGCGGTAAACAAACTTAGAGATATATGGACCAAAGGTTAAAAAGAAAAGAGTCAATAAAATCTTATGGAAAAGAACATTATCATCATTTCCTAGAGCATGAATGACTTCTTTCAAATTTCACATTGTAAAACCGCAAAGGAAATGTGTGACATCCTTCAAGTGACCCATGAAGGTACAAGCAAGGTCAAAAGAGCTAGGATGAACACATTAACTCATGAATAGGAGCTATTTAGGATGAAATCTAAAGAAACCATCCAAGATATGCATAAACGACTCAATATAGTATATCATCTAAGAACTATAGGGGAAATCCTTCGAAAATGAATATTTGATTGATAGAATTATCAGATGATTGAATTGAATTTGGCAACCCAAAGTGATCTCTAACTCTGAATCTAAAGATTTATCTTCTATGAAAGGACTTTCCTTTGAAAGCAAAGACCATAAAAAGTGACTCGAAATATTGTGATATAGTCTAGATGAAAATGAGGAAGATATGAATCAAATGGTTTCTTCTGAATCCAACTTCTTACAAGTTTGGTAGAAAGGGTCACATAAAACTCGACTTCCCTACAAGTCAAAAGAAATATACAAAAGGAATAAATAGTTATGTTGCTTAGGATAACAATGATATGGACTCATCCGGTGAATTTGAAAGTGAATAGATTTATCTTCTCTGAAAAGACTTTCCTTTGAAAGGAAAGACCATAAAAAGTGACTCGAAATATTGTGATATAGTCTAGATGAAAATGAGGAAGATATGAGTCAAATGGTTTCTTCTGAATCCAACTTCTTACAAGTTTGGTAGAAAGGGTCACATAAAACTCGACTTCCCAATAAGTCAAAAGAAATATACAAAAGGAAGAAATGCTTATGTTGCCTACGATGACAATGATATGGACTCATCTGGTGAATTTGAAAGTGAATAGATTTATCTTCTCTGAAAGGACTTTCCTTTGAAAGCAAAGACCATAAAAAGTGACTCGAAATATTGTGATATAGTCTAGATGAAAATCAAGAAGATATGAGTCAAATGGTTTCTTCTGAATCCAATTTCTTACAAGTTTGGTAGAAAGGGTCACATAAAACCCGACTTCCCTATAAGTCAAAAGAAATATACAAAAGGAAGAAATGCTTATGTTGCCTAGGATGACAATGATATGGACTCATCCGGTGAATTTGAAAGTGAATAGGTAAACTTATGTCTCATGGAAAACCGTGAACGAGATGTGGTAAACTCTTTTGAATCTGAATTTGATTTAACTTATGATGAGTTACTTATCATCTATGAAGAACTAAATGATGATTCAACTAAAGTTAGAAAAATTGTTTCTACTTCTAAGAAAATTATTTGCACTCTTGAATCGAAAGTTAATATTTTCAACAAGAAAATATAAGTTCTTAAAGAGAAACAAGTTTTTGTAAGTGAAGTCTCTGTTTGCACCTTTTGTGAAAATAAGGAAGAAGTTTTTAAGTGTGATGATTTAAGTAATTGAGTAGAAGGTGGGTTGAATAGAGATATTTTTGTTTTATAATTTTATAGTGGATTGTTTTAAAACTGTATTCTCTATGAGAAGATGAAATGCAAATTATATGAGGATGAATCTATGAAACAGAAAAACTAAAAACATATAAAGAGGACACACGTAAATTTATACTAGTTCACCAAAAATGGGTTACGTCCAGTTCTTCAAAAACTTGTGAATTTCACTATAGTTCAAAACGACTTGTCCTCTAACAGGATCTTTTCTTTTATGTGTTTATTTTCCAGCCTCACCAGGCATACACTATCATTCTTTTTGAGTTATAACTATTACCAAGTTTATATGAACTTCGAATTAACAGATTTAGTGATTTGAGATGAGAGTTTGATTCTTTCTCTTTTGCAAAAACATTATAATAGGATGCTCTCAAGGATATAGTTAAAGACTGTAGAAAGTGCAAAGAGATGATTAGATTATTCTTCTTATTTTTGAGTGTTTCTCTTTTTTATGAGTAGTTGTTGTGTAGAATGATGAAGAGTTCTCTTCCTTTTATAGAGGTTATAAAGCTCCACCCTAAAGGTGCAAACACGAGAAAGGGGGGTTGAATTGTGTTCAACAAAGTTGGAAACTTTTTGCTAATTTATAAATAACTAAAAAATTAGTTTGGTTTTGGTGACTTGGAGTAGAAGCAATCGGATTCAGAAGCAGTAAACAATGAAGGCATAAATAATTTGACACATATATTTATCCTGGTTCACCACTTACTTGGCTACATCAAGTCCCTTCATTCAGAAGGCTTTAATCCACTAATTCAAATACCTTGAATTACAAAGCACCTGACCCAAGCCAGTCTTTCCAAAAAGTCTGACAACCCCAGACTTTTGAGGAACTAACCACCTTGACCCTACAAGCCAAGTGTTCTCCTAACAACCTGACGACCCCAGATTGAAGAAGAAACTATACCACTATTGGGTTGGATACAAAAGATTGGAACTTGAGTAGTTGCTTCTAACAAAGCTGATAATAATAATAACTCTCACACTCTAAGAAAAGAACACTCAAAAAATATTTCTAACTTGAACAAGTGTTTCTCTCTTTGGACTCTAAGATGAATTGAGAACTTTGAGCTTGAGTTCTTCTACTTTCTTCTGCTTTTCGATGCTTTAGTCCATCAGCATTGAGTGTCTATTTATAGTGAAAATTTGGGCTTCAATATAGTCTTTGTTTAATTTTGAATTGTATCTTGTTCAGATTGAGTTTGTCAATTCTTCATATTGATTATCTTCTTATTTTGTGTAGATTCTTCCTGGTTTGTGTAAATTCTTCAAATGTTGATAAAATCTTCTTCAAATCTTGACCATATCTTCTTTTCAACTTGGTCAAAGATTTTCTTCAATTATAAATATGAATCAAATCTTATTTTAGATTTTCATCATTTATAAATTTGAATCAAATCTTATTTTAGATTTTCATCATTTATAAATTTGAATCAAATCTTATTTTAGATTTCTTCAATTATAAATTTGAATCAAATCTTTATTTAGATTTTCTTCAATTATAAATTTGAATCAACTCTTATTTTATATTTTCTTCAATTATAAATTTGAAATAAATCTTATTTTAGATTTTCTTCAAAAACATGAATCTTCTTTCATACTCTTTGAAGTCAAATATATTGTTTTCCTAAAATACTTTTGTTAACATCAAAACTCTAAATGTAAAACCAACTTGGTTCCAACACATCCATGAGGAAAAGTATTACGTGACCGTTGGAGATTTGTTTAAATGTCCATGGTCATTAATCTGATTTACAAAAATGTCATTCAGTTGTCCTTGTAATACATGAGCTTAGGAGGATGAGTTTGTAGTCCGTCATCGGATAGGAGGTTTGATCTTTCCATAAGTTAAGACATGACTTGTACTTTTGGCTTTTTCCTTTTCCAAGAGTTGTAGTGTCTTGCCTTTCTTGTCAAGTACAACTCTTTTTCGTACTATGGTACTTTTGGACATTCCCAATGTATGAGGATGAATGAAACCAAAAGTTCATCCTTTCATTGTTCATCCTCTGTCTAGGATCCACTTCTTATGAATTGTTTATCCTTTTACTATTTGTCTTCAGATACAGATTTATCTTCATTTTATTTTGTCGTGGATTCATCTTTTATGTGATATTGTATATCCTTTATCTTAGAGGTTAATGATTTATCCTCTACTTGTTTATCCTCTAGCTTAGAGGACATGTTAGATTGTGTCAAATATACTTCTTTTGATCAAGGTGATGAGAAACCTGTTTTCTATCTTAGATACACTTAGAAGCACAAATTAGATAATAAGCATAATCATAATGTTTGAAATAATTTTGTTATCATTGAAACAATTCTCAACAATCTCACCCTATTTTATGATATCAAAATTCTTTAGATTATGATTTTAGTACAAGAAATTGTGTGATGTAATGATTTTAGTACAAAAAAATGGTTAAAAAAAACGAAAAAAAACATAATTAATAATTAGCATAATGAAAAAATGATTGAAATGTAAAGTTTCAAAAAGTATCCTCTTGTACAAAAAGTTGACAATTTGTTGGTCATAATCTTTCTCCCCTGAATTTGTCAACCATCAAAAAATGTGTTGATCCTCTCAGCTACTTGGATGGAGATGAGTCGCCAGAAGAGGATGAGGTAGATGGACGAGGTAGATCTGCGTGTGGAGGTTGGAGTGGAAGCACAAGAGGATGGTCTCAAGTAGCGATGGTGGTTATGAGGTGTTTGGTGACCCATTCCATAAGAAGGCCAAACTAAGCCATGGTTTGTTGAAAAGAGGTGAAACTCATAAAGAGTTTCTGTTCATTTTTTTTGATCTTGTTAAGAAGCCTCAAATATTTTAGATTGCGTTTGGCTTATGTCATCTTATCAGACATATGGCGACGTTGTTCTTTTGGCATGGCATTTACGCTTGCACTTTTGTTCTAGGAGCTGACACCTTTGTCTTGAGACGATTTATCACTAGTTTTTTGCCATAAATGAATCAATGGAGCTAAAATGTCCAGTGACCTTAGGTAGGTGAGTTATGGAGGGTTCACTGTAAGTTGTTGGTGGGACTAAGGGATCAATAAATGGAGGAGAGACAGAAATAACAAGAGGAATATCAGCAACAAGACTAACCTTTTGAGGGGACGGAAAAAATTTTGACATGGTGCAGGATAGTTAATGATTTTGAGATGGGCTCACAGGTGGATATGGTGGAAACAGTAATGTATCTTGGAGATTTTGAGATGTTTCCCTTTCTTCTGCAGCTTGAGGTGCTTTAGGAGGTGAGAACTGGTGATGAGTATGATTCAGATCATAATAGAGTTCTTCACCATCCTCCATGAGTTGGGGAGGAGTGTCCTCTAGGACGTCCTCAGCAAGAGGATAATCTTCTGGGGTTTTTGGAGATACATGGTGAGCTGGAGAGGGTGAAATTCAGGATCAGCTGATTGAGTAGGTGAAGTACGGATGGGATCATCAGGAGTTCTCTGCTCTTGCATTGGGTTCGTGAAGGCATCCTCAGATGGAGGATGAGTTGTTGATTTTGATGGCTTTGGAGATTTGTGAATGGTTTTCTGAATTTTTTCTTTGTTGTTGTCTGAGTTGCAGAAGACCTTTTCTTTGTAGGAATAGATGAAGAAATAGTTTTGGTGGAATCTTTTTTATGAGAAAGGATTGTCAGTAGGTTTCATCCTTATTTGATTCACATTTCTTGAAGAAAAATTGTTGTTCAAATACACGGATTATTCTTCCTCTAAGGGAACTTTAAAGAACTTGGAAAATTTTGTGAGGATCATTCCATAGGGGGCTGACCGGCCAAGCCTAGCAGCATTCATTATAAAGCAAAAAAATAATATTACCCAAGTGTAGAGGAGTTCTTGAGATGAGATGATGAACGATTAGGAGATCAATCTCAGTAACCTTTTCAAAATTGCCAGCTCTAGGAACAACAGAATGGACGTAGATGTTGTGGAGAACTCTACACATTGGGAGGAGGTTGGAGGCAACCTGTGGTTTTGGAGAATTGATGAGAATATTTTACACTAAGAGTACATGGACTTAGTGAAAATGTGTGATCCTTCATCATCGATATCTAGGATTTGACATAAGGAAGTAGGGGTCATTTGTAGATGTATCCCTTTGAGGATAATACTGATGCATGTATCACCTTTGGAAACGTTGGCAGCGGCATAAAAAGCTTTTACTAGTTGGTCAAATATTTCTTAAACGTCAAATCCTCCTTTCTTCAGGCCTTCAATGTCTATAGTTTTGTTGTTTACCACGGACTTGTCTTGCCATTTTTCAAAGTATCTAGTTTCCCAGTCTTTAGTTTCAAAAAGTGGAATTTTTGCGGTGTTTTTGGATGAGGAAACACAAGCTTTGGTTTTAGAGGAAACTGGTTTTGGAGAAGTTTTGAAGGAATGAGTTTTGGGTTTGGAGATTTCAAATTGGGTGGTTTTTGAGTCATCGGAGTCAACAACGTAAATAGTATCGTCTTGAGGTGGTTTCTTATAAGAGAGAATTCTAGACATTATTCTGAAGGAGTGTCTGGTGGGAGCAGATGAGGAGGTTTTGGACGATGAGGCCTTCTTTGGTTTTGAGGGGGTGAGATGAGGAAGAGGAGGAGGATGAGAGGTAAGGGCAGAAGGAGTTGTTAAGTGTAGTGGAGGATGGATGATGCTTACAGGTTCAGGTTGGATGATGTAAGGGTTATTTTGCAAGTGTTGAGAATGTGAATTTTGATTTGGTTTCTGATATGAAGACGGAGTTTTGAATAAATTTTGAAAGTTGAGTTTTTGATTTAAGTAACCGTTAGAGGGAGAGGGAGGAGTTAGTAGGTATTCATTAGAGGCTAGGGCAGTTACAAGCTCAATGAAAACTAGCCGTTTTTTTGCAGTTATAGCATTCTGGGAAACGAGGAGGTGGCAAGAAGGAAGGGAAATCAGTGGTGGAAAACGTGCAGCAAAAACAAAAGTGAAGGCATGAAGGAACGTGCCAGATGTTTTGATTTTCCAAAGAGGAGGATGATGCGCATCCCAGTTTGTCCATCAGCAGACTTTAGAGGAGAACGTTTTTGTTTCTAGTGTTTATTTTGACATTCTGGTGATAGAGAGTTTATCTAAAATATTTTTGAAACGATCCTTCTGGAGAGGTTTAGTGAAAATATCAGCTAGTTGGTTTTCAGTTTCAATAACAATTAATTCTATATCCCTTTTTTGAACATGATCTCGTATGAAGTGATGTTTAATTTCAATATGTTTGGATCTAGAATGTTGTGTGGGATTTTTTGAAAGATTTATTGCATTAGTATTATCACAGAGGTTAGGTATTTTGATGTACCTTAGTGAATAATCTTCAAGTTGATTTTTTACCCATAGCATTTGAGAACAACATTGTGCAGCTGAGACATACTCAGCCTCAACAGTTGATAAGGCAATGGTGCTTTGTTTCTTGCATGACCAGCTTATGGGAGATTTACCAAGAAATTAACAAGCTCCACTTGTACTCTTTCTTTCCACTTTTCCTCACGCATAGTCAGCCTCACAACATGCTGTAAGATCAAGATTTTGACATTTTTTATTCCATAGACCAAGATCAGTTGTGCCAGTCATATATCTTAATATTCTTTTTATAGCAATTAGGTGTGATTCTTTTGGTGATGATTGGAACCTAACACATAGACCAACTGCAAATACTATGTCAGGTCAGCTAGCTGTTAAGTATAATAAAGATCCAATCATTCCCCTGTAATCCTTTTTAGATATGGGATTTCCTTCATCATCTTTATGTAACTTTGAGGATGGATGCATAGGGGTACCCATAATTTTCGCTGAATCCATGTTGTATTTTTTTAGAAGATCTTTGGTGTATTTTGAAAGATAAAGATGTCGGTTTCTAATTGTTTAATTTGTAAACCAAGAAATTTTTTTAACTCTTCCATCATGCTCATTTCAAATTCACTTTGCATGAGGTTAGAAAAGTCTTCACACATCTTTTCATTTGTAGAACCAAAGATTATGTCATCAACGTATATTTGGACAATTAATAGATCCCCTTTAAGAGTCTTCTAGAAGAGTGTGGTTTCAATTTGTCCTCTTGAGAATCCATTTTCTTTTAGGAAAGAACCTAGCCTCTCATACTAAGCTCGAGGAGCTTGCTTTAGTCGATAGAGAGCTTTTGAGAGTTTGAACACATGGTTAGGCTTCTTCTTGCTTACAAATCCAAGAGATTGGTTAACATATACTTCCTCATTTAAGAAGCCATTCAAAAAGGCACTTTTAACATTCATTTGGAATAATTTGATACCTTTATGAGTGGCATAAGCGAGGAGTATTCTGATAGCCTCAAGCCTGGCAACAGGTGCAAACGTTTCATCATAGTCAATTCCTTTTTGTTGATTGTATCCTTGTGCCACAAGTCTTGCTTTATTTCTGATGACTTCTTCATCCTCATTTCATTTATTTTTTAAGATCCTTTTTGTTCCAATGATGGTTGTCTTAAGGATTAGGCACAAGATCCCATACTTTGTTTCTTTCCAATTGCAACAATTCCTCCATCATAGCGTCCACCCATGATTTGTCAACTATTGCTTGATCAATCGTTTTTGGTTCAACTTTAGATATCATAGCCATGACATTTAAGTTTCCTTTTAATGATTGTCTAGTCTGACTCCATCTGTCGTATTTCCAGTGATTTGGTCAGGAGGATGATGAGTTACCAGCTTCCATCATCTAGGAGGTTGCTAGGAGGTTGGATCAGAACTGTCCTCTTCATTTGAGCCTTGTTCGTTAGAGGATAAATGCTCATCTTTTTCATATTTATCCATATTTTCTAAACACAAGTCATCAAACTCATCAAAAATAACATGCATGGATTCCTGCACATTTTGAGTCTTAATGTTATATATTTTATACCCTTTTGACAATGTGGAGTATCCTAAAAAGATGCCTTTATCAGATTTCGGATCAATCTTTGCCAAATTTTCTTTACTATTTAAAATGTAACAATAACATCCAAATATATGAAACTATGAAATATTTGGTTTTATGCCTTTCCACAACTCATTTGGAGTTTTGTTCAAAAATTTTCTAATTGATACTCGGTTTGAAACATAACAAGTTATGTTGATTGCTTCAACACAAAAATATTTTTCAATGTTTGCTTCACTCAAAATTATTCTGGCCATTTCTTGTAGGGTTCTATTTTTCCTTTCAACAACTCCATTTTGTTAAGGAGTTCTTGGACAAGAAAAATTATATGATATCCCATTTTCATCAAAAAAGTTTTTGAAAGATTCATTTTCAAATTCTCCTTCATGATCACTTCTCACAGATAATTCTTATCCTTTCATTTTGAATTTTCTTACAAAAATTGTGAAATGCTTCAAAAGCTTCATCCTTATGTTTCAAACACATAACCCAAGTAAATCGTGAAAAATCATCAACAATTACAAATCCATATCTTTTTCCACTAAGACTAGGAGTTTTAATAGGACCAAAAAGGTCCATATGAAGAAGTTCAAAAGGTTAATTTGTTGAGACAATATTTTTTGAATAAAAGCTACTTTTAACTTGTTTTACTTTGGCACAAGCTTCACATATCTTGTCTTTTTCAAAATTAATTTTTGGAAGACCTCTAACCAATTCTAATTATGATAATTTAGAAATGGTGTTTAAACTTGTATGACCAGCTCGTTTGTGCCAAATCCATTTATCCTTTTCAATAGACATAAAACAAGATTTAATGGGAAAGTTAGCTAGATATAATTCATATAAATTCTTTTTTCTAATTCCATAGAAAAAAACTTTACCTGAGAGTGAGTGTTTAACCTCACATATAGTTGGTTTAAAAATTACTTCAAAACCACTATCACAGAGTTGGCTAATGCTCAGCAAGTTGTGTTTTAGACCATCCACATATTGACAATTTTCAATTTTGGCAGAATTATTTTTTCCAATAATACATGCTCCTTTGATTTGAGCCTTATCGTTGTTTCCAAAAGTGACTGATCCCCCATCCTTTTGAACCAACTAGATAAAACAATCTTTATCCCCTATCATATGTCTTGAGCATCCACTGTCCAAAAACCAAGGCTTTCTTTGATGATCAGAGGATGTTCCTATGTTAGAGTTTAAAAGTGACTTAGGTACCCATATAGTGTTGGGTCCTTGTTGGTTAGTTTTTCTTCTTGTAAAGATTTTCTTTTTGTGATTGGAAGTTGAGTCAAGATGCCCATGCTTACCACAGAATGAACATCCTTTTTTGATTTTGTCAGCCCTTTTCTTGGCATGATAATTTTTGACATTATGTCCAAATTTTTTGCAATAAGTACATTTTGGTTTATCCTCTTGCTTTTGTGGTAGAAAGAAATTTTCGTATAATTTTTGTTTTCGAGAGCTTTTAAATCCAATACCAGCTTTGTCAAAAATTTCAGATTGAGATCCAATAATTTTTTGGTAATGACCTTTTTAAGTTCTTCAACTTTTATTTTTTAAATTCTCATTTTCTGTTTCCTCTTCTGGAGGTTGAGTTTTGACATTTCTCTTGTTCAGAATGTTTTGCTACTCAAACAATTTTTGATGAGATTTTTGCAAGTCCAAAATGATTTTTTCATTTTTATCATTCTAAGCTTGAAGTTCCTCATTTAGTTTCTTTATCTCATAAAGTTGATTTTTAAGAAAGCCACATTTATGAGATAGAGTGTTTGAGTCATTTAATAAATTGTCAAATTCTATTTCTAGTTTTTCACATGAAAGATAGAGTTCTGTTATATTTACCTCTTCAGTGTCTGATTTTAACATGAGACAAAGGTTTGCTTTTTCTTCCTTTTCCTGTTCAGAGGATGATCCGTCACTGCCATCCCATGTAGCCATCATAGATTTATTTTTGTATGGAAATCTTCTTGGGTTTCTTTTGCTTAGAGGACACTCAGTTTTGTAGTGTCTTATCTTGTTGCATCCAAAGCAAGTCATATGACTTTTATCAGATTTTTCCTTTATACGGTCTTTTCTCTTGTCGTCTACGATTCATTATCCTCTGAATTCGTTTAGATATCAAGGTGAGTTCATCCTCTTCCTCGAATAGAGGATATTTTGAGTTTTCTACTTTTGTGATTTTAAATGCCAATCCTTGCTTCTTTTAAATGACTTGATCCTTTGTGATGGATATTCAAGGTGTCCCATAATTCCTTAGCGCTTTTGCATTCTTCAATCCTGTCATATTCTTCTCTTCTCAAAGCACATGTTAGAAATAAATGAGCTTTAGAGTTTAGAAGTACCTTGGCATTTTCGTCAGCAGTTCACTGTGCTTGAGGTTTTTCATTTGAGGTTAGGTCAGCATTGTTTGTTCTAATGACATGGTTTCCATTTTCAACCACAGACCACATATTTTTGTCTTGTGATACATGAGAAACAACCTCATTTTTCCTTTCCAATGATAGTAATTTGTACCATCGAAGTAGGGAGGTCTGCTAGATGATGCTCCTTCAGGTACATACTTAGCTTTTGACATTTTTCCTAATCTTTATCTCTTACACGGTTAGATGTAATCACTAGAAGGAGGGTTGAATAGAGATATTTTTGTTTTAAAATTTTCTAGTGGGTTGTTTTAAAATTGTATCCTTTATGTGAGGATGAAATTCAAATTATATGAGGATGAATGTATGAAACAGAAAAACTAAAAACATATAAAGAGGACACACGTAAATTTATACTGATCCAAAATGGGTTATGTCCATTTGTTCACAAACTTGTGAGTTTCACTATAGTTCAAAATGACTTGTCCTCTAACGGGATCTTTTCTTTTCTGTGTTTGTTTTGCAGCCTCACCACGCTTACACTATCCTTCTTTTCGATTTACAACTATTACCAAGGTTATATGAACTTGGAATATACAGAATTAGTGATTTGAGATGAGAGTTTGATTCTTTCTCTTTTGCAAAATCCTTCTAAGAAGATGCTCTCAAGGATATAGTTAAAGACTGTAGAAACTGCAAAGAGAGGATGAGATTACTCTTCTTAGCTTTGAGTGTTTCTCTTTTCTATGAGTCGTTGTTGTGTAGAATGATGAAGAATTATCTTCCTTTTATAGAGGTTATGAAGCTCCATCCATGAGGAAAAGTATTACGTGACTGTTGGAGATTTGTTTAAATGTCCATGACCATTAATCTAATTTACAAAAATGTCATTCAGATGTCCTTGTAATACATGAGCTTAGGAGGATAAGTTTGCAGTCCGTCATCGGATAGGAGGTTTGATCTTTCCATAAGTTAAGATATGACTTGTACTTTTGGCTTTTTCCTTTTCCAAGAGTTGTAGTGTCTTGCCTTTCTTGTCAAGTACAACTCTTTTTCGTACTATGATACTTTTGGACATTCCTAATGTAGTTGCTTCTAACAAAGCTGATAATAATAATAATAATAATAATAATAATAATAATAATAATAATAATAATAATAATAATAATAATAATAACTCTCACACTCTAAGAAAAGAACACTTAGAAAATATTTCTCATTCGAACAACTGTTTCTCTCTTTGAACTCTAAGATGAATTTGGATTCTTGAGTTTGAGTTCTTCTACTCTTTTCTACTTTTTGATGCTTTTCTCCTTCAGCCTTGATTGTCTATTTATAGGGAAAATTTGGGCTTCAATTTAGTCCTTGTTTAATTCTGAATTGTATCTTGTTTAGATTGAGTTTGTAAATTCTTCAAATTGATTCTATTTCTATTTTGTGTAGATTGAGTTTGTAAATTCTTCAAATCATGATTAAATCTTCTTCAAATCTTAATTAAATCTTCTTCAATGTTGATCAAATATTCTTCAAATCTTAACCATATCTTCTTTTCAACTTGGTCAAAGATTTTCTTTAATTATAAATATGAATCAAATATTTCATCAATTATAAATTTGAATCATATCTTATTTTAGATTTTCTTCAATTATAAATTTGAATCAAATCTTATTTTAGATTTTCTTCAATTATAAATTTGAATCAAATCTTATTTTATATTTTCATCAATTATAATTTTGTATCAAATCTTATTTTAGATTTTCTTCAATTATAAATTTGAATCAAATGTTATTATAGATTTTCTTCAAAAACATGAATCTTCTTTCATACTCTTTGAAGTCAAATATATTGTTCTCATAAAATACTTTTGTTAACATCGAAACTCTAAATGTAAAACCATCTTGGTTCCAATAGTGTTAGTATCATTTTCTCTCCACTTTATCAAATATATTTCTTCCCCTTTTTGTCTTTTTGTTTTTCGCTATTCTCTCTTTTTTTTTTTTTTTTTTT
>JBBPBQ010000003.1:27508612-27552589 GCA_037974755.1 Cicer yamashitae
TTCTCTTCTTTTTTTTTCTTTTTTTTTTTTGAATAACATGATTATAATATAGTACAAGAAAATATATAAACTAATGTAAGACTAAACTACTTTAAAGTTATCACAACATCAGTCAGGTATGAAGGTAAAATTTAGGTTTTTCTCGATGAAGTCAAACCTATCTTGAAGTAGTGGTTTGGTGAATATGTCAGCCCATTGGTGTTCAGTGTGTACAAATTGAATGTTTAGTACCCCTTTTTGAACAAAGTGCCTAATAAAGTGGTGTTTGATCTCTATGTGTTTAGCTCTAGAATGTAAGATAGGTTTTTGGTTAGACAAATGGCAGAAGTGTTATCGCAATAGATGGAAATGTTGGATTCTAGAATGTTGTAGTCTTCAAGTTGATGTTTCATCCAAAGTAGTTGAGAACTACAGCCAGCTGCTGAAATGTACTCAGCCTCTGCTGTTGACATTGCAATGGTGTTTTGTCTCTTACTTGACCAAGATATTAAGTTGGCACCTAAAAATGTGCAGTTTTCACTAGTGCTCTTTCTCTCAAGTTTATTTCCAGCATAATCAGAATCACAGTATCCACTAAATTTGTACTTAGAAGATTTCTTGTAGAACAAGGTAAGGTTGGTAGTGCCTTTTAGGTATCTAAGGATTCTCTTAACAGCAGTTAAATGTGATTCCCTATGATTAGCTTGAAATCTTGCACATACACATCACCTAAACATGATGGCAGGTTTGGAAGCGGTAAGGTAAAATAGGTATCCTATCCTTCCTCTATAGGTTTTTTGGTCAACTCTTTTCGCATGAATCATCTTTTTCAAGTGAACAAGTAGGGGGCATTAGTGTAGCCATAGGTTTGCAATCACTCATCTTAAACTTCCTAAGAAGATTTTTTGTATATTTAGTTTGATGAATGTATATACCTTTTTGACTTTGCTGAATTTGTATCCCTAAGAAGAACTTAAGTTCTCCCATCATACTCATTTGAAATTCAAGTTGCATCAATTTAGAAAATTCTTGACAAATTGTGCCAATAGTAGATCCAAAAATAATGTCATCAACATAAATTTGAATAATAAGAATGTTATCTCCTATTGATTTTCTAAAAAGTGTATTATCTATTTGTCCTCTTTCAAAGTTGTTTTTAAGCAAGAAGTTACTAAGTCTATCATACCATGTCCTAGATGCTTGTTTTAGACCATACAAAGACTTCATAAGTTTAAAAGCATGATTTGGAAATTCAGAACTTTCAGAACCTGGGGGTTGTTTAACATAGACTTCTTCACTTATATAACCATTTAGAAAATTACTTTTAACATCCATTTCATATAATGTAATGTTATTATTTCAGCAAAAGAAAGTCGAATATGAATAGCTTCTAATCTGACCACTGGAGCAAATATCTCAGTGTAATCAATGCCCTATTGCTGACTGTAGCCTTGTGTGATAAGTCTTGCCTAGTTTCGGACCACTTTACCTTTTTCATTTAACTAGTTTCTGAAAAAGCACTTCATTCCTATAATGTTCTTATTTGGTCTAGGTACTAGATCCCAAACATCATTCCTCTCAAATTCATTTAACGCTTCTTGCATTGCAAGAATCCATCCATCATCTGCCAATGCTTCATCAATAGAGGTAGGCTCAATTGATGAGAGTAAGCCAAACAAAGCGACATCTTTTAATGATGATCTGATCCTCAAAGAATCACTTGAACTTCCAATTAGATGGGGTGTCTTGTACTTCCATCCAGATCTACATTCTGACTTTTGTTGACTGATTCATAACTTGTAACAATACGTGTTTTCACTCAAAAGTATATATATACACGTCAAAATTTATTATCAGTTATGAATACATAATCATATCAAAGCTTAATCACCACAACGACATTAATATATCAGAGTTCTGTCCACCGCTAACTCGATGCCAACGGTCCCGATTCCTTTTTAAGACTCAAGGAGCTAACTACATAAACATAAATATTTATAACAATTGGTTCACAACTAAAATTTATCCACCCACAACAAAATTCCCAAAATTATATATTTTTCACACACAAAACTTTTAAAACCAAATAATCTACATTATTTAGTTAAAAGTAAATAAAACAAATATTGTCCAAATTACACATACACACACTCGACTATTAAAGCATTAAAATTCTGAGTTAATAAAATACTCTAAACTTTTTCTTTTTAAACTCAGTCCAAGAGTAATTAAAAGAGTAACATTTTAAACTTTAATCATTTTAATTTCAAACTAACTTTTTACTTAAACTCTTTAACTTAGTTAAAATTTAAACTTTTTCACAACATTAACAACTCTAAATTTTTTTGTAAAATTTCAACTTCAGTTCAAACTCATTTATTTGAAAATTACTCATTACGTAACTCAAACACATCAAATTTAAATTTAATTCTCTCCAAATTCAAACATGAATCACCTATATTATATCTCCAAAATTTTCAACCATAAACCACCAAATTCAAAACTCCACATTTCCAAACATAAACCACCAAATTCAATCTCCACAACACACATAAATCACATTAAAATCCTTTTCCCCAAATTCACACATAAACTTCATCAAATTCAAACTCCACAAATACACATATAAAGTCCTATATGCAAGCTAAAAATTTGGAAGGAGCCCTTACCTTAATGATAGCTTTAACAACCGATTACGGCACCGTGATTAATCACGATAAAAACTTCGCTCGCGTCGTCGCTTCGAAAACTAGCTCACTAGCACCGCAGCGTGGCAAGGAGCAATTTTCCATTCTGTCACTTCTCGAAATGAAGCTTATATCTAGAAGAAAATGGAGGTTTTTGTTTGTTTTTTTTTAAAACCCACACCGTTTTTGAAGCAGCAAGAAAGAAGAAAGAAAAGGAGGGGGCGGAAAGCTAACGGGAATGGATTTTTCTTCCTTCCTGGAGGCGTCTCATATATATATATAAAACAATCCACAAATATCTAAATACTCTTACACACATCACTTCACTCACATCTCAATCTATTTTGATAAAAATTATGGACTCTCGTTGCAACTCAATTGACAGATAAAATTTTCAGCAACTAGAGATATTTTTAACAAAACAGTCCGGTAATAAATATTTCTCGAAACATAAATAAATTATTCTTCGACAAATAATTTTCACTGGATCTCAAAATATATATATATATAATAAACATATAACAAACTCTAATAAAATATGTTTTTGGTATTTAATTCACAAAATGAATTAAAATTGGGCTAAATTTCTCAGCAATTTAACACCAAATATACTTTTGAATAATTTAGAGTTTAAAATTAAGGGTCTAACATTACTACCCTCCAAAAAGAAGTTTTGTCCTCGAAACTTAAGGTAAGAGTAATAACCACACTAGGTTTGCACTGAAATTCAACATACATGATAGAACTTGTTTCATCATGCATTCGCGAAGAAAGTGCCATCTATCCCTTTCCATAGGGTGCTTAACAACTCTACGCACTATCCTAGCCAGTAAGACTCGCCCGTCTCATTCAACATGATTTTGCCTACTATCAACAAGAGATTGGGGATGATCAGTTCCTCAATTTGTCAATAGGTAGCCAATGACCATGATGATGGCTTAGACCATCTTAACCTAACAGTAATAATGCTCTCTTTGACTTGGTCTTAAAGCTATCCCGAGGCACAAGCGGTCTAAGAATCTTCTCAAGGTCCACTGAGTTTCCCTTATTTTCCTATCGACGAAGTACAATAGCCCAAAACTATGTCACATAGCCCATTATACGTCCACTTGGTACGAAACATCCATTAGGCACCAAACCGAAACACTAATTATGGCACCACCATACTGGCATAAAACAATCATTGCCGCCGAGAACTCCCTAATTTCTCCATTGCACACAAATCCTCAATTTTCTTTAGTCGCGCCACTACCCCAAACCACAACGTTCTTATCAGAATGTTGGTTTAATTATAACTTTAATAATCACATCCCAACATCCGATTGGTGATCAAAGTTTCCTCCAATATTTTCGACAACTTGCCAGAACTATACCACCTACAACACACAGACTCCCTTTAGGTTTAGTGCTTCATTTCCAGAGTCACGTCTCCAACAAAAATCCAATTTGAATTTCATTCACTTGTTAATACCTACATTTGTCTCATTCCTAACACCTCAAATTCACGTTTCGCTAGTCAATTTCCTACATACTTCGCAATTCTGGACAACCCGAAATTAATTTTCCTCCATCTGCTGCTAACATTCATTCTGATACTTCTCAATTTCGCCGCATCCTTTATTTTCAGCTTGTTGATTATCTTTTCATTATGACAAGTCAAACACATTATATTCACTCCAACACTTTTCCATTTATACAAACCTTAAATTTATACCTCGATCCTTGATACATCTTCATTATTCTAAAATCATTACTTAGCTTACTCTTGTATGTCTTTTTAAAAAAATTGGTCTCTCTTTTTTTTTCTGATAGCCACAATTGGCACACACCATTGTGCATCATATCCCAAAATATCATCCATCCTAACTTAATTTTCTTTTTCGTCTTTTCTCTTACTAGTAAACTTTTCTTCCTTTAGATACGCTTGTCATCCTAGTCATTAAGAATTTCTTCAACGATTCAACAAAATCTTAATTCCTCCAAATTTTCACACTTCCTATGAAATATTCTACATCTGAAATATATCTCAAAACACTTTTCACCTCTACCGTCATTCAATCGTCCATGTGGTCAACATCTAGAGTCCTTTATTTTCTTAGTTTATCTGTCATCATACTTCGTCTTGCTTCATTATAGTGATTTCAATAAATCAAGGCTTATTAGTTCCCACCAAACTTTTCCATTCCATGTTCAATTCTTCCCTACCAAACAAACATTTAACTCTTTTGATTGATGAACACAATAACGTACCCATATGACATGCCTTCAAGTAGTGCCTTTGAATTCATTGGCGTACTCTTCTAATAACAATGTCTGATTTTCATATGGATAATTCATTTCATGAATCCTTAATTGATATAAGCCACATACCCATGTGCTGCTCCTGCAAGTTCTCATGGCACGTTTTCCAAAATTTGGTTCACTCGCTAGATTTTCTTATTCATTCTCAACCTTCACCAAGGTACCAACTAAAAGAATCTCGGCAATTGAACAACCTAAAGAATTACTTCTCATACATTTCCAATAAGCATCTCCTAAAGAATAATTATCTTTAGACCTCATCCTCATAACTTAGCAGTAAAATATGTCGAAGTTCCACATACCTTCTTCGTCCATCTAGTAACTGAAACACTCATTTCAAATCTTAACGCTTAGCTTCCCCAGAACAACAACTAAACCATAAATCATCTATTACATTTCTTCCTATTCACTCTATGTCATTGAATAAAATTATAAATTTCTAATCCTTAAAATCTTTGAATACTCATTACACCGTCTAAATTCATCCATGTCATCTTAAGATATAATACAAGGTCTTATTCATCATTGACTCTAACCGCCTGAGTAATCTCACTAATGAAAACTTTTCTAATCATAACACAACATTATTAGTAAATCTTCAAACACTTCCACCCATAACATGAATTATTTATCGCTTTCCTACCTCAACTCCCTCAATCATACAAGTTTAAAGATTAACCATCTAAGGGTCCCAAATGAAATCTTGATTAATCCCTCTAACTTATCAAAATATTCACTCTCTCCTAGTGTTTACCATCCTTTTGTAGACACTCCAAACTTACATTGCAACAATCTTTAAGTATTTTTGTACTATGTATTTCCAATCCCACTTAATAGTAACATGCGGTTCAATACATCAAAGCTTAACTCCTTATGGTCACCCAAACACCACTCAAAATTCACACTTATGCATCAATAGTTTCATCTACAATCACTACCTAAACCACACCGAGATTTGTCACTTACCAACAAAATATATAGTCTCACTCCTATAATCGTCATGAGATTCATACTTAACAATCTAAGTCACGAATCTAGTTTAACTCGAATGCTCGACCTTACCCATCAAGGTATCGACTATTCCTCAAAGCGTCCTTTATTTAACCAAGGTAGTATTCACCCCTAATGTGTAGCGCACCTTAACTTCAATACAAGCGTCCTTAGTTGACACCTAAGCACCAAATGCTATTCCAAATGGAAGCCTCGTCTTCTCAATAATTCCATGTTGTTCACATCTCTGTGATAGTTATCAAACTTCATTCAGTCTCGTCCTAAACTCTACCACGAACACACCTAATACTTTTCTTTAAAAAAAATCTCCACTTAAATCTTTACTTGAAATCCCCTATCAGTCTCACACCAATAATATCTTTGAGTTATCATCAATAACATAGCCTCTGTATCCTTGGAACCACTTCATAAATCCCATGCCGTCATGATTTGCTCCAACTCTGTCTTTCCGAGACCAATACGTTTAAGGAATTCAGAGACACTCGTTGACCAAAGTCGACTAATGTTCTATGTTTTAACTACTCTTCCCACTAAAGTGCTACAAAGCACGCTGTTTCATATAAGAAACAATAAACTACTTAAGCATATCATGCTTGACCCAAGACAACAAATCACAGCCCCAAGGAAATTGAAACCAAGGCTCTGATACCACAATGTAACACCCAGATTTTTAATAGCGCGAGTGTATTTTTTTTTTAAAATAAAAACAAATTCATAAATGAAGGAATACTTTTGGATAAAACATTTAAGTCGTAATATAAACGACAAAAGTCATAAATAATTTCCCCATAATATACAACCGGATAAAATAGTTTGTTTCAAAATACATAAGTTCCCTTTACGACAACAACCTTGAATTAAGAAAGGGAGAATAAATAAATTCTTAAATATAACCCTAAGCCGATCATTAATCTAACTGAGGGTGACTGGGTACTGAGAATCCACGAGCGGCATCAAGCCCCACTACTTTTGATCACAAATCCCAAAATCATCGCTATGCCACGCCTTAGGACAATCCTGGTTCTCATTTGAGGGCAAATCCCAGATTTCCATAATAATTGTAAAGGGTCACCAACCGAAATTAACAAATAACACATAGCATTTAAATCTTAAATGCACAAAATAACCTTTCAACTTAGCATACATCTAGAAAGGATTTTCATATGCCAAACATGCATAATCGAAGTTGCAAACTGAAGTTTTAGACAAAACTGCTCTATCGTATTCGAATACAGTATCCTTGTATTCGAATACAGTGTTATTTCACCAGTCAGCAGCAAAAACAGCACAATTGTATTCGAATACAACCTCCTTGTATTCGAATACAACTGTGAAAATGGCAGATTTTCAGTTTTGAAAACATTTCGAAATCATAACTGTACCGCCTATCATAGACCTAAGTACTAATTACCGAGGTGCAGTCTCTCACAGGCCTTACACTGTTTTCTAGAGTGCAATCGCTCACATATCAGCACGACACAATAATCTCTCGTAAGGATAAGATGAACCAACAGTTCACATGGCATCATACCGTGGCTCATCCGGTCACCACTATCACCATGGCCCATCGCGGTCACCATGTACTATGAAATGCATGAGCATACTCTGACTCTTTTCACCACAACTATTAAGTAAATGCAGCTATTAAAAGATTTCTCATTTTTAATACTCATTTAACACTAATGATTTTTAAAATTCAACACAGAGCATACTCAAACATATTTAACTCATAGTCCCACAATTCACACCAAATCATATCAATTCATTTTTCCACAAAATCCACACATAAACACATCTTAAAATTCTTAATATTAATTATGAACACATCAATCACACCAAACATGAACCACCACAACCATTACGTAAATCCAGCTGTTAAAAGATTCCCCGTTTTTAATACTCATTTAACAATAATGGTTTTTCAAACTTACCACAGAGTATACTCAGAACAGATTTTCCTCAATAAAATTCATAACATATAACAACGCGTATATTCCCTCCAGAATATATAATCACGTCAAAATTTAATCACCAATTCTTAAACTGTAACAATACGTGTTTTCACTCAAAAATATATACATACACGTCAAAATTTATTATCAGTTATGAATATATAATCATATCAAAGCTTAGTCACCACAACGACATTAATATATCAGAGTTATGTCCACTGCTAATTCGGAGCCAACGGTATCGATTCCTTTTCGAGACTCAAGGAGCTAACTACATAAACATAAATATTTATAACAATTTGTTCACATCTAAAATTTATCCAACCACAACAAAATTCCCAAAATTATATCTTTTTCACACACCAAACTTTTAAAACCAAATAATCTACATTATTTAGTTAAAACTAAATAAAACAAATATTGTCCAAATCACACATACACACACTCGAATATTAAAGCACCGAAATTCTGAGTTAATAAAATACTCTAAACTTTTTCTTTTTAAACTCAGTCCAAGAGTAATTAAAAGAGTAACACTTTAAACTTTAATGATTTTAATTTCAAACTAACTTTTTACTCAAACTCTTTAACTTAGTTAAAATTTGAACTTTTTCACAACTTTAACAACTCTAAATTTTTTTGTAAAATTTCAACTTCAGTTCAAACTCATTTATTTGAAAATAACTCATTACGTAACTCAAACACATCAAATTTAAATTTAATTCTCTCCAAATTCAAACATAAATCACCTATATTATATCTCCAAAATTTTCAACCATAAACCACCAAATTCAATCTCCACAACACACATAAATCACATTAAATTCCTTTTCCCCAAATTCACACATAAACTTCATCAAATTCAAACTCCACAAATACACATATAGAGTCCTATATGCAAGCTAAAAATTTGGAAGGAGCCTTTACCTTAATGATAGCTTTAACAACCGATTACGGCACCGCGACTAATTACGGTAAAAACTTCGCTCGCGTCGTCGCTTCGAAAACTTGCCCACTAGCACCGCAGCGTGGCAAAGAGCAACTTTCCCTTCTGTCACTTCTCGAAAGGAAGCTTAGATCTAGAAGAAAATGGAGGTTTTTTTTTTTTACAAACCCACACCGTTTTTGAAGCAGCAAGAAAGAAGAATGAAAAGGAGGGGGCGGAAAGATGATGGGAATGGATTTTTCTTCCTTCCTGGAGGCGTCTCACACACACATCACTTCACTTATATCTGAATCTATTTTAATAAAAATTATGTACTCTCATTGCAACTCAATTGACAGAAAAAATTGTCAGCAACTAGAGATATTTTTAACAAAATAGTGCAGTAATAAATATTTCTCGAAACATAAATAAATTATTTCTTCGACAAATAATTTTCACCGGATCTCAAAATATATATATAAAAATATATATATAATAAACATATAACAAACTCTAATAAAATATGCTTTTGGTATTTAATTCACAAAATGAATTAAAATTGGGCTAAATGCCTCAGCAATTTAACACCAAATATACTAAAATTGCATAATTTAGTGTTTAAAATTAAGGGTCTTACAGTAACCAAGATCAATCTTGAGTTAAACACTTTTGTTTTTAATAGGAATTTTTAAAAAGGGGCAATTATAATTCAAACCCCCCGTCCTGATAATTGACATTGTTACTTCACAAGGAAGTTGACACCGAGAGAGAACCAAGTCATCCATTGGATTTGGGGTTAAGAGTTGGTGTACAAAAAAAAATTGTAAACAAGCCATAAATATATATTTTTCAAAAAAAGTTATCGGTAGGAAGTTGTAGCTTCGGTTCGAGAAAAAATAATTATTCTTGACGGAGAATTCATAAGATCAACGACAAAGATTCTAAAGAAAAATAAAAGCAAAAAAAAAACCATGATTGCATCAAAATCTTTCTTGTCTCAAACAAAGAAAAATTCCTTCAAAAACAAATTGTGAAATTATTTCCAAAAAAAGCCTAATTGACTATTTAGCTTCTACTCGTCAAAATCATGGATAGTTAAGTAAAATTCATTCTTTTTAGGCTAATTGGAATTTTACAAAATTCATTATTTCTTTTATTCTTAATTGACATCCCAGCTTATGTCTATAAAGAAATGGATGATTGAGCAAAATTCATTCTTTTAGCCTTATTGGCATTTCGACTGCTATCCAAAATAAAAGAAATATATATTATATGGTTAAGAAAAATTTCATTCTTTCTAGCCTTAATTGACATTTCAAATTATATCCATATTATCTTCTATTCATAATATAGATAGTCAAACTTAAAACTCATATTCTTTCGACGGTTAATTTTCGACATTTCAAATTCTTTTTGCCAATGAATTTTTGGTATTTCAAATTATTTTTAACCGATGTCTTTTCCAGAATTTCGTTCTTGAACTTTTTTAAGTTACAAATTTATTAAAAAGAAAAGAAAAACAACTGGAGAGACATAAACCTAACCTATGAAAGAAAATGTCAAAAAAAGTTCCTCATATCATACAAATTTTCTTACTCTTAGATGAAAATTATATACTATAGAATCCTTCTGCATATTCTTTTTCATTGCCTTAGAAATCACCTTCTTAAAAGTCTATTCAATAGTTGTAGAGCGGTTTGTTGCCTTCACATCATCTCTACGATTTGTTTCGCTAACATCTTTATTTTTTTAAAAAAATCATTCAATATCTCCAAGTCCTATGTAATCATAGGATGTAATTTATCATGAGTAACAATAAAATTTGAATATGTCATACTAGACATCATAGTCTTTGAGTTAACTTCCAAATCATAAGTGATTTGATAGTTTTTGTGACATCCTAAACCCCAAAATAATATATATTAATTTATAATAGAATTTTTAACTTTAATTCGCAGCGGATAAAGCAAATTTGTTTTCAAGGGAATAAAAACTTTTATAATTAATTTGAGATATCACATTCCTCCAATTTAAAATGAACACTTTAATCTTTTTCCTCCTATAAAATAGTGCAATCTCCATAAACTTTGATTTAACTAGAATTTCTTAATTTAATTCCAAAAATTTAATAGTTATAAGGTTTCATACAAAAAGTTATTTCTAATTAAACAAATCAAAATACAACTTATGCCTCTCATTCCCGATATCACCTATCAGAGCGGGGCTTCTCCCAAACTTTAACTTCAAGACTCATTAACCTGTAATAACTGCGATTTCGCAAACGTAGAGCCAAGCCAGTCAAACACAAACAACGAAGGAGGTGAGTTTTGAAATCATGTTAATAGTATAATATAAGTAAGGAGAACACGCAATTAATCATAAATAAACTGTATCATTAGAAAAACATTCTTCAAGGAAAAACATAACATGATAAAGTCAAAACCACTCAAAAAAAATCAATACATTTCACTATAACATCCAATCATCTAAGAAGAATTATTATCGCACACGACACATATTAATCACAACAAAACAATCACAAGAAAATGCAATGCTATGCATGAGCTTAGACTCTACGTCACAATGTGGTACCATTCTAACTCTGAAGTACTTGTTTAGGAGGCATGATACTATTCCACCATCCTGGTGGACGGACAATTCAAATTGGCCCTGTCCTTATAGATCCCCTCAACTCAACCCGAGACACATATACGCGACAGTCGAGGTATACGTGTGTTGCATGGTAGCTCCCGACATTTGGAGTGCTACCTCCAAGTCACCTAGGAATTCCCCACCCGAATATCTCCAAGGTCTAACAATCTTGCCTTAAGGCTCAACAATAGACCGCCACGATCAGACTTAATACAGTTGTACTTCCCTAGGATCATTAGGCTTGTCAGGCCCTACCTATATGACGATAAAATAATCTCCACTTCACAAATTCTCAATATTTATTTTCTCCCCTCGTTGGCCTGTGATACTCCATTAAGACCGTCATCTCAAACACAAATTGGAATCACAATTATTTCATCAGGGGTTACTTCAATATTTTCATCACAAATTCATAACATCACTATTATAAATCACACATCATCATCATTACATAAACTCATCACAACACATCCATCTTTTATTATCAGATCACATAAACTCATCTAATCAAACATATACATAAAATTAATTCCACACTCAATATCAAAATAACATCAAATACCACACAATTAAAGAAATTAAATCAATCAACACCTTACAAATATATCTATTCTATATTTTAATCTCACAATTTCCATATTTGCACATTAATTAATTTATCCCTCAAAGGGCTACTGCCGTACGTAGCGAGCCTCAGATGAATCGTTGGAAAATACAGTTTTCCCGTTCATCTCACAATATATTATACTCATGAATTCAAACGCTCTCTCACCCCTTACCTTATTTAGACGCTTTCTCGAACACAGAAATCAATGGAAATTTTCAACAGCAACTGCAGATCGACAACGTACAGCGAGCGAATCTGAATAACGGCGAGTTCACAAAATCGTTGAGTCATGACTGATAAATTATGCGGAGCATAAAAATAAATGTTAAATAATAATAATAATTTTAGGAACAAAAATGGAGTCAAAACGACGAGAAAAAACTACATAAAAGGTCTCACCGACTCGTCCGAGCGCCGTAAGGATCTGACGTCAACTTCAACGAAAAATACAAATGAGTAGTGCTTTTTGAAGGTTTTGACGAAGGAATCCAAAAACGATGCCAGTTTTTTGAGACGACAAACATGGTGATCTGAATCGGCCAAAAACAGCTCGCCCAAGGAAAGAAACGCAGCTGTTTCTGATTAAACGAAGCCAGGATCGATAAAATTGATGCCAAAAATGGATTCAGTAGCCGATTTTGTGTGGGATAGAGGTTGAGATCGTTTCAAAATGCCAAGGAATTGGTGGGAGTGAATTTAAGAGAAAAAGGGTTTGTTGCGATTTGCCTGCCAAGTCTGATTTTTGTTTTTTATTTTTTTTAATTGGAGAAGGAGGAGTGCAGATAGCAGATGTACAGGTACAAGTAAAACTGTAAGGCCCAACACAGGTAGTCAAGTCTGAGGCAGAAATAGGGGTGTAATGAGCAACTCGCAGGTGTAGGAAAGAAAAGTCCAACCAGTAATAGCCCAAATTAATATGCAGAAGTAGAAAATAGGGGTGTAAACAGTCGTCTGGTCCAAAATTCGTTTTCTAGTATTTATAGAAGCCCTTAATAAATAAATAATTTATTTTACTTTTCTAGAAACTTTTTCTCTAGAACACTCATTTTAACATAATATTATTTATCCTTAACATAGATAAATCTAATTTTAACCAAAACTCTCATATTCAAAATAATAACTATAATTATTACTATAACATTTCTCAAAATAATCAATAAAAATACATCATCTTTATAGAATAGTCAAAATTATAAAATAAATAAATATAACATCAACGATTTATATTACTTACTAAATCAAAATAAATATGTATAAAATCCTGATACCATAGCAACTATATAAAAATAAAGAAAATCAATATTAAAATTACTAATATACTAAGATAATTATTTGTAAAATAAATAATTCAAGTAACACCTATATATAAATAATTAAATATAATTATGTGCACACTTAACATCAGTCAAACATACAAGAAAATATCATACTAACTACCAACGCATATATAAATGTAGAATCGCCTAAAATCTTATTCTTTAAAATATTTACACTAAAATACTTATATTTATAAAATAATAAAATATAATATTTGTTATTTATATCACTTATTTAGTCAAATATATACAAAATTAGCGTATCATAGAAAACACCTATATAACGAAAGTTAGTCACAAGATTTATCCACATATATTCTGAAATAGTTTTCACACCAAATTAATTATCTAAAATCCTATTTAATTAAGAAAATATTTATTATAAAATTTGGGGTGTTACTGTTTTGAACACTGTTCTTTTCAAATATTGCATCCACTACAAAAAAAAAAGTATCTATTGTGACACTCAATATTTTGTGATATTTTTTTATTTGTCACTAAAGCTACTTTTAGTTACAGCTAGAGTGTCGCTGTTTCATACAATATTATATAATATTTTGTAAAAAAAAAATTAAATGCACAAAATGTTAGTTTTGCCCCTTTGTTCTTGTACCATGAAAATGCAACTACACCAAACACTGAGAAACCTTTTCTTTTTCTTTGCATTTCTCAAACCCTTTTCTCTTTAATATCTTCAACGAACCCTTAAATTCATCTCTATTCAGGCTGTATATCTTCAATATCGAACTACCCTAAGTTAACTTCGCGATTTGCCCAAAACCCTTAAATTCAATTTCGAACTACCCTAAATTCATCTCTCTCGTTTCACTTCGCGATTTGCAGTAGCAAGTAAGTTCTATTCTCTTTCCAAATCATTTTAGTTTGCGATTTCAATTTTATTTTGATAATCTTGCTTGTTAAGTGTCATTTTTTTGCGATTTGCTAAATGAGGTTGTGAGTTTGCGATTTGTTGTGTTTTTGCGATTCATTCACATGACACATTATCCTCATTTTTGGATTAGGTTCATTTTCTCTGATGTCCTTTTCTCTCTCGAAACTCTACGAGATTCCTCCCGAAAAACTCACCTCAGACGGTCCTACACCTATTCTAAAGTTATAATTTATTATTATTTTCACTTTTTTCTATTTGTCAATTATCCATTTTCATTTATGTATGCATGCTACAATTCGCTAAATGTTGATTCCCGTATATAATTTTGATTTGATCCCAAAAGCTTACATATGTTTTTGCTTGATTTGTAGGGAAATAAATTATTATAGAACGTTATAAATGAGTTTGGTGGATACAGAATGCTCAGAGGAAGGTTCAGGTCATCTTGAGCCTTCTGATCCTAATATTATTGAAACTGATCCTATTTCTCATTACCATAGGGTAATCTAGTTCTTCTGTTTTTTTTTCTTTTCATTTCTTAATTTACCTCCATTCCCCCAAAAATTAAAGGAAAAAAAAACTAATTTTATGTTTATTTTAGAGTGTGTATCCATTGAATGTTTTTGGTTTTAGAGAAGCATTTCTATATTATGTTGTATTTTATAGTAGTAATTGATAACTAATTGAATGCTTTTACCTCATTGTTAATTGTTTTTATATACATCAAATTTAAAGAAGATTCGAATGCCTCAGGCATTCGAACTTTTGTATATATTTTCCTTAATTTGTGGTTAATTAGTTTTAAGGCATTTGATGAAGTCAACGGACTCGAAGTTGCATGGAGTCAAGTTCGGATTGATGAGGTATTACAATCACCGGGCAACCTAGAGAGGTTGTATTCAGAAGTGCATCTATTGAGGTCGTTGAAGCACAGTAACATTGTAAGTTTCTACAATTCCTGGATTGATGAGAAGCACAAGAATGTTAACATGATTACTGAGTTGTTCACCTCAGGGAGCCTGAGACAGTGTGTTCACTATCCTTTGTATATGTGTTTAATTTGTTTTTCTGTTTTATTGTGAGATTAGCCCTTTTGTTAGTTGGTTTGATGCATGATTGAGGTACCGTAAGAAACACAAGAAGGTCGACATGAGAGCTGTTAAAGGATAGGCAAGACATATTTTAATGGGTTTAATCTATCTGCACAATCACAATCCACCTGAAGTGTGATAATATATTTATAGATGGTCACCAAGGAGAAGTTAAGATTGGAGATCTGGGGCTGGCAACTCTCTTGAAGCATAAAAATGCCAAGAGTGTAATAGGTATGCTCAACTATACTCAGTAAGTTGCAGAACTAGTCTTCAATTCATGTTGAATAAGTAAGTTGCAGCCTCTAGTAGCAATTTTCTACATCTTGATTGTGGTAATTGAAAAGCAAAGAACATGTTAAATAGTAATGACAATCTTCATGAGCAATTAACATTCATTTACATTGATTTCAGTGTTAGCTTTGCATGGTCCACAAGTGAAAAAATCACCAAAGCGTGTTGCATAGAGATGATGGCTTTTTTCCTGAACTTTCATATATATTTACATAGATACTTGATTTTGATCTTTAGATTAGGACCCTAGGTATCACCTCTTATCTTATAAAGTGCTTATTATTGTTTTGATTCTTAATTAGGGATGACTTTTTCGTTGTTTGATTAGTGGCTAGAGTAGTTTGTAACTAGTATTAGTAATGTTGTTCTGAGTGCAATAGACCTATCTGTTTGTGCATATATGTAATATTTAAGGTGTGTGTATCAATAGCTCCTATGGGAAACCAGCTCAAAATAATTGGCTCGACTTTGCATCTGAATTTTGAAGCTTTATTTGGGTATTGTGTCATTCTAGGTCTTATCATGACGGGGAGCATTACAATAGTGTTCGGTTAAAGGATGATCCTTGTGATGGACCTGCAAGGTCAATTGTAATTAAGGTTCTTATTGGAATTATGTTTCCTAACTCTCAAATTAATGTTAAGAGTTAATTAAGAATAGTAGCTATTTACTGATTAATTCTAGTTTGTGAAAGGTGGATGTCGATCTTTCAGCGCCATCCCATCAAACGAAAGATAGAGCTAGCAAACCATATGAGCAAGCTGGTAGGCAAACTTTTCAGCTGAGGTCCGTAAAGGTGGTTATGGGCTGGAAGTGGATGTGAAAATAGAGAAAAAGCGGAACAGGTGCAAAAAGTGGAAATTAACAACTTTACATGTAAGTATAAATTCTTTGTTGCAGATTCTAGATCAGGTAAATGGAGATGTTGGGTATGCAATAAAGTTTCTAATAGCAGAACAAAGAGCAGAAGAGTGCTCTTCATATTCTGATTGCCTTCAAAGTCAAACTAGTACTAACGGTAATGTCTTAGTCATTTCACTTTGCACTTTCTGAAAGTCAAACCATCATATTTTCCTGTTCATGATTGGTAATTTGGTTCTCTCTAGCATATTACATCTTGGTAGGATTCATTCATGTTTGTGTTTACTCTTTATATTCCAACTCTTAACTCGAATTCCTGGAATGTGCAGGTTGTGATGTAAATGAGAATCGTGAAAAGCACAAAGAAAACATCGTAGAGGATAGCACTAATGATGAATCAAACAATAGCCCAATTTAGATACAATGAATGTTCGTGTCAACTTTTTGGTTTCAGGAACTATTCTTAGAGTACCTTACAAGTTCAAGAACCATAATGAGGTTTCACTCTTAACATATTTATTAAGTTTTTATAATTGAATGCCCAATTGAAAGTGAGCTGCAACCATATCATTGTCAGTGCCTCAATCTAATCAGAATCTTACTGTCTTTTAAAAAATGTCTTTAAAATTTCAGTGTTATATTATTTTTGTTTTTAATTGGCGGTGGTTGTTTATATCTTCTTTTGTTTAATTTGATTAATGTTTCTTAGGGTGACCGAGGAAGTTGCTAATGAATCTGAAAAGAATTTGGGTGATGAGAAGCCTGCTGGTGAGGAAGAAGCAGCAGATGTTAGCAAGGACACTCCTGCTAATGAAGCTGAAGAAAAGGAACCTGAGGATAAGGTGAATGACGGACTGAATTTATGCTTTCTCCAATTGTCTTGAATTTGCAATTACTGCTTTAAATTTTCTTCATTTTATGATATCGAGACAAACCGTAGATAAGTCTTGTGTTGAATGATAAGTTATTCAAATTCGGCTTTGGTTGTCTGTTAAGTGAATGTCACTGAATTGTTGGGGCTGCTTTATTTTTCTTGAAAATGAATCGCCCACTTCACATTTTTCTTAATTATGATTTCATTAATTTCTTTATTGTATATGTTGTTGTTTGTCCTATGCTAAATGGAACTTAAACTGTGTGATAGGATATGACACTGGAAGAGTATGAGAAAGTGCTAGAACAGAAAAGGAAAGCCCTGCAGGCACTTAAGACTGAAGGAAGAAAGGTGGATACTAAAGAGTTTGAATCCATGAAGCCATTGTCTTGCAAAAAACACAATGATGAGATCTTTGCTAAATTGGTTGGTTTTTCCCCCTCTTGTACTCTTGTAATTTGAAGTTTATATTATAATAGTGATAATGTACGTTGATGTATTTTGACACTTTCAATTTTCTTCATAGGGATCCGACAAGGATAAGCGCAAAGATGCTTTTGATAAGGAGAAGTCAAAGAAGGTGAGACAACGATATTTTTTCATTTGTCATTACTTTTACATTGAGTTCCTCAAGTGACCAATTTCTTTTTCTCAATTATTCAAATAGGTCTTCCTTTGACTACATAACTTATAATCATGCACACTAATTTGTGAATAGACTACATAACCATTGAATTAAGGAAGGGTGATGCCTAGTTTTAAAGTTTGTATGTGAACTGTCAGTCTGTCACTATTCTCTGCTCTGCTTGGAAAATGAATAATATCATCTGAAGGGTTTTTCTGTTATATCAAAAACTTTCTCCAATGAAACATGCTAACACGTTACTTATAAGAGATTATTGAAACCCCTTTTCATATTAAATTTTCTCTCATCTCAGGTGAAGAGCCTTCCAAAAAGCAGGTTACTCAAGAATCTACAATAAGGAAACTTAGGGCTCAGGTATGCAGAGTACTTATTGTATTTTCCTACAATCTTAAATCCTTTTCTATGTGTATATAATAAACGTATATTTACCTTTTTCATGAAAGCTAGATTATAGATCTTGAATACCGAGAGAATTATTTTAAGTTAATATTTGCTTGGAACTTTTTTAAAGTCATTATTCTGTTGCATAAGATTTTCTTCATGATATAGCTTTATTTTAAAAACCCCATCTCACTGATTGCAAATATGTAAATGTCATATTTCTTTTAAGTCTTAAGTTTAATTTATGATTTACTCTTGTGTGCTACTGTGGATCATCTATTTCATTAGAAAGTATCAAATTCCTTTTTAAAGCAGCAGGTGTTGGCAATCCTAATATTTATATGTATTTATAATTTAAGCTGTTGTTTGGTTAATGTCATGCAATCCAGCTAGAGGAGAATATGGTAGAAAGTATCAAGAGGAACAAAACAGCTACAGAGAAGGTGTTGCAAGAAACAATAGAAAAACATCAAAATGAACTTGCAGCACAGAAAGAGTATTACACTAATGCTTTGGCTGTTGCTAAGGAGGCTGAAGCATTAGTAGAGGCTCAAGCAAACAATGAAGCAAGAACTGAGCTAGAGAGTCATCTAAGAGAAACCGAGGAACGTGAACCTATTCTAGTCCAGATACTTGAAGAGTTGAGACAAACTCTAAGTAGAAAGGAACAGCAGGTTTTTGTTGTGTTTGATGTCTCTCTGTCTTTCTTTTTACTAATTGACTTTCTCAGGATATTGCTTATAATTCACCTGTTCCCTTCATCTCTATTCAGGCTGTATTCAAAGAAGACATAGAGACATCGAGGATCTTCAAAAACGTTACCAGGTCGGCTCCTCTGCTCTCTGCATGTCTTTCAATTATTTGACTTTTGGAGGATGATGCTTTTGCTTGTTTGTGCTTTTGGTAGTTTTCTAATTTGACTTGCTTTCCCTAGGCAAGTGAAAGACGGTGTGAAGAACTGATTACACAAGTTCTAGAATCCACAAGGCCTTTTTTAAGGCAAATTAAAGCCATGGAGGTAATAAACATATGTCCGAGAATTGCTTTTCCTTCTGTTTTTTGTTCTCCTGCCTGGGATCTGTTCTAGACTAGAATTCACCTGATAACAGGAAACAAATGCCAGAAGAGCTGAAGCTTGGGCTGCAGTTGAAAGATCTCTCAATTCTCGACTTCAGCTCTCTAGAATACTTTTTTATTTTCATTTTAAAACTCTTTCCCACTGGATATTATTGTGTTTCTATATCTTTTTCAATGGACTTTACAGGAAGCCGAGGCTAAAGCCGCAACTACCGAGGAAAGAGAGCGATCTGTGAATGACCGCTTATCTCAAACCTTGTCTCGAATTAATGTTGTTGAGGCCCAGGTTTTGCAATTTCATGAATGAAGTTATGTCTTTAATGGCGGTTTTGTGTATGTGTCACTAACTTCAATAATGAATTGCAGATTTCATGTCTTAGGGCAGAAAAAACTCAATTAAGTAAGACCCTTGAAAAAGAGAGACAAAGAGCAGCTGAAAGTAGGCAGGAATATCTTGCTGCAGAAGAGGAAGCTGACACTCAAGAAGGTCGTACGAGACAGCTTGAGGAAGAGATTAGAGACGTAAGATAGAAACACAAGCAAGAGCTGCCTGAGGAATTGATGCACAGGGAGCTTCTTCAGCAGGTAAAGTTTCTGCCTCTGGCTTCAAACTTGCATCATTAAGTGATATCGATGTTATATGAAACTCTCAGTTTCTTCTTGCATTAAATTGCTCTTATTTTTTAATTATTACATAACTTCGGTCATTGAATGAACCAGCTAAAGGAACATATTTGGTTTCATGCTGCATGAATATGCTAGGAATGCAAGTAACATGCATTTAATAGAATTAGTAAAATTAAATTATATTTTATTGTAAATTATAAAATAAATTTAAATTTAATTTAATAAATAATAATAAGTTTTAGTGACAGACAATACCATAGGAATAGATTAATTCTTTATTAATAACTTTTTAGGTTTTAGTGAAAGACAATACCGTAGGAATAGATTAATTCTTTATTAATAACTTTTTAGGTTTTAGTGACAGACAATACCGTAGGCATAGATTAATTCTTTAGTTATAATTTGCTAGGTTTTAGTGACAGACAGTACCGTAGGAATAGATCAATTCTTTACTTATATTTATCTAGTTTTTAGTGACAATCATTATTGTAGGTAGAAATCAAAAACATGTAGTGACAATCTTCAGAACATGGAGTGACAGTCCTCAAAGTGTAGCAAGACGACCCCTTAAAATTGACAGTAGATTTGGGTGTCACTCAAAGTATTACTGAACTTTAACTACAGTTTTTGACATTTAGTAACAAACTTTGTGTGTCATGATAAGTCAATTTTTTTGTAGTGATCACTCCAAGAACCAACAATACGCATGATTGGATACTAATGATCCTCTTGTAGATTATTTGTGTTAGCTAAATTAGATAGGAAAGAACCAAAGACCTAGTGAATTATATTTTTAGGATCCTGTGTAGATTGTACCTCATGTTCCTCAAGTGTCTCTTGAATGATTTCTGATTCCCTAAAATCAATCAATTCCGAATCAGAAGCTTCTTCATGATTTTTATTAATTTTTTCCTAATCAAAGGGAGAAAATTCATGAAAAATAGTGGTGCCTCCTAGATCATCGTTGGAGATATGATCAATAAAAAGAGAGTTAACAACACAATGAGCACGATTACCTGGAATTTATTTGTCTATGTGTTCAGTTTCAATGTTTTCTGAGCAACAACGTTTTAAGGGGTATACTTTTTTTCCAACTTCTTTGCAACTGCAACATCTTCGATAGATTGAATTATTCCATGACAATTAGAATTATCTATCGAATGTCCAACAAACCTTACAAGATTCACAAAACAATAGAAATTTTTCATAATTGATATAAACAAAAAATGCATGCCCTTCACGTTAAACAAGAATACGATTTCTCAGCTCTTGTAACATGTCCAAATCGACCAAAATTTGAGCAAAATGTCCCAAAGTTTTTGAATTGATTGCTTCTTTAAGAGATAATGAGGTATCAATACCTGAAGCAATTGTAAAAATAATCTTATATATATAATTTGTTATTGATTTTATTTTAACCCCTTCATTGAGCAAATCCATCCTATAAATGTTTGTCATCATTAAAAAAAAAAAAAAAAGGAGAATGTGAATATATGCTTTGATTTAATAATTTTATTTTGATGGTTGACAAAAGAAATTCTAAAATGATAAGGATGCAAAAAGTAAAAAAGAAGATCAAACTCTCAAATCTTGAGTTCCAAATTTTTATTATTTGTATTATGTGCTTCTAGGGCATTGAGTTTTGAAATGGGGATTTGATTTTTGCATCAAGTGAATTAACATTTTATTTTGTTATAATTGTGCTTTGAATTTGGGTTAGTTTCTCAAATAGTGCATCACATGAATTGGCTTTCACCATTTGCCATAATCAATTATTTGATGGCACAATATATTTTCCATCAGATGAAATTGAGTATCATTTTGAAATCAAGTCATAATTGATTATGTCAACAACATAATCGATTAATTATCATGCAATTCTTTTACTGTTGATTTCAAATATTTCTTAAGTTGATTATCGTACTTTCTTTATAAATAGAAGCTTATTGGTAGTTTCTTTTACAATTCATTTTTGAACGAAAATTCTGTCAAAATTCTCTTTTCATCACTTTCATCCATTTCACACACGTTCAACATTATTATTTGGAAAGCATATAGTTATATAATTGGGACTACACCACACAATCCACGCTCTTATCTCTATTGATATATCTGCCTGTGATGTACCTTTAAGGAGGTAAGCAAGCTTGCAATGAATTTATCTGTCAGTGACCTTTTGAGAACTGTCATGCGATTGTCAGGCTAACTAGTTATGTCTTTTATATCGTATAGAATATATACGTAAAATTTTATAAAAACTTTAAATCATTTGACATATTATTGAAGTATATTAAATGAAAAGAGTTTTATTTTGAGATGATTAAATTTTGACCATATAATCCTAAATGAATTGTCATGATTAAGAGTTATTTAAGTGACACATGATCACTTAAAAAAATCACATGATTTTTTCTACTAATTTTGACTTTTTATGTATGTGTTATGATCAAGATTTAACTATCTTATAGTAAAACTCTTTTTTACTACGTTGTCATGTAATTTTTTTTAAGTGATAATGTGTCACTTAAATAACTCATAATTATATAGTCAAAATTTAACTATCTCGTCGTCTAATTAGATATGCTCCTGGATATATATAAAATTATGTTGACTTCACTTATATATTTTTAACATTTATAAGTGTCATGAGTTTGAATCATATAACCAATTTATTCGGTTTAGTCCATTATCTCCATGACCTCAGCAAGTTGATCTTGGAGTGAATTCTTAAAACATTGATTCAAACTCAATAAAAAAAAATTATACTATTTATTTAAAAGTCAAAAATATGGTGTCATACTCCCTCTAACGTTAAATATAAACAATTTTATATTAATAAAAATTAATATATGTGACACAAAATTTTAAATTAAATACATTAATTTTTATTAATTTAAATTTAAATATATTTAGATTACAAGGAGTACCTTTCCACTTCCATTGGCTTTTCTTATACTTCTTTATGTTTTTTGCGCAAGCCACCACTTTCTTTATGTTTCATTGGTTACACAGCCACTGATTCAAATCTTTTGGTTTTTTCTTAAAAAGGTTCACATTTTTCTAATTTATAGGAACTTTGGCATTTTTTTCTCACATCTTTTAATGTAGTTTTTTTATTACTAGTTTTTATTACTAGTTTTTTAAAAAACATTGATTCAATAAATCTAAAGGCTTAAATTAAAATTTAAAACGAAATTTTTATAAATTAACAACAATAAAATTGGAACCTTTTAAAAAAAACAAATCTTAATGGATGTGGTTTGATGCATATGCTCTTTTTTAATTTCAGTCTTTAATCATATAGATAACAAAAAAAAAATATGTGATTTCTACTTCAAATTTTAAGAGTAATTAACTTTTCTTTCCCTCTAGGTAAACTACTTTTTTTTGCCATAGGGGTCACATTAATATACGAACCTAAATAAATCTCTACATGAGATTTTTACATTATTTTTTTAAACTACTTGTTGTCAATCATCCATGTGTGCTAACACACTAATTATTATCATAAAGTTATAAAATATCATTCTTGAAATTAGGCAACACAGTGGTACACGACAGAGATGGATTTTGTCTTTCTCACTCCTAGACTCGATTAGTCAAAAAAAATCTGTATCAGCACCTTTTTTTTTTGGATGTGAAATTGAAGTCTACATTTTGATCTACAATAGCGTTCGAGTTTCTCCGTCCGGCATCTATTTATATATATAAAATAATAAATTTAAAAGTCATATTTATTATAATTAATATAATAAAATAATTATTATTATACAATAATTAAATAAAATAAATATTAAAATCATATTTTCTATAGAAAGGAGATTATAACTTCTAATATTTAAAAAATAATAAATATATTGAATATTTACATGTATATAAACATTAAAAAATGACAATATTACTAGTGAGGCAGGTGCGGAATGGATGGATATCAACACTCTCAAATTCGTCTACACCTCTGAGTTTTAATTTTGAGAAAAACACATTTACACCCAATCAAAGTAGATTTTCTCCGTCTAAATTGAGATGAATTCACATAAATATCTAAAGGTGCGAGTTTTATCGTCATCCTTGCCTAGAATGCAAAACCAAACTTTTCAGTATAAAAGATAATTCATGCACGAACATTTATTATCTTATCAATCTAATCCTACCTTTTATATCTCTCTAGTCCCATCTCATTTTCAACCGTCGATCTTTAGTTATACACAATCGATGAATTCAATCAAAAACAATAGCCCAGTTCGATCTGGTTTGGCCATAAAAACCGTTATTCTTTAAAATTAGAAATAAAAAATCCAAAAAATCATTATGAACCGGATTTTGAACCGAATTGAAGATGGTTTCTGTAAACCGTTTGATTGCATTGTATTTATACCGAACAAATGTCAAATTTGATGTTTTTTCTCTTTTCTTTCCCTGTAACTTACCTTTGAGAGCCCTGTAATGCATATATTACTTCTTTATTTTCCACAAACTGTTCGAGAAAACAAGATTTTCAACCATCAATTTCGTTTTTTCTGTCATTTTTTCTATTGCCGTTGTACGAATGCTACCTGCAGATACTCACGGGCAGCCACGATTTCACAGTCACTTCCACTCATACAAACTCTACCTCTCTCGTTTTCTATTTGGTTTTCAAATCATATTCATTTTAAAACCATTATATAAATTAAAATCGGTAAGGAAATCTATTTTTTGGTTTAAAATCAATTACAAAACTGGCTATAATTTTGGTTATAGTTAAATAACGGATTTTTTGTCGGACAACCAATTTTTTGACAAACTCAACTTTAAATCGGTTTTTTTCATAGTCCTCCTTAAAAGTTTATGTTCAAGCATAACAATTAGCTTCTAATCGTTTTTCGAATCTTAACATCAACACCAAAATCATAGCATTACTTAAGAAACTCAAAACTGAAAGAAATCATGAAATTCAAATTATACTCAAACTTGATAATTCTATTATATAGGCAAACCCATCAAATTAATGAACTTAGCAATTAAAAATTCAAACTATTCAAAAACTTGTCATCCTAGCATTTGTCAAACATGTACATGGCAAAAATGCAAAGGAATTAGACATATAATCAACATTCTAACAAAAGAGAAAGAAACTGTAATACTAAAAAGAAAAAGAAAAACAACTAAAACAACTGGTTGATACTCCCGTCACAACGAAATTGCTTTTAGAATCTAAAATAGTTGCTGACAAAATAGCTTGGGGTAAGTTAATGACTAAAACAAATATTTAACTAATTAAAGATTATATTATTTGGTGTCAACTTAAAATTGTTTTAAGGTATTGCAACGGAGCTGCTTCTCACCCAATTGTTCCTTGTTGGAACGTATGTTCGTTGCAGCTTTTTTCTTGCAAACAGAAAAGGGCAAGTCTCCAGAGCGTTGATGGATGTCAATAATTTGATGGAGAAATCGTTGTGAACTAGAGTTTATTGTGCAAAAACGAGTGCAGGGAAAAGGGATTCAAAGTGCAGAGAAATGTTGGGGTTCATTGTGTGCAGAGGAAGAAACGAATTAGGATTTGGAGAAAGAAACACATTTTCTTCTCTTTTCCTTTTCGACAATCCTAGTATTAGGAGAGAAGGAGATCGGTCATGCGTTGACCCATTTGGGCCATCTAGTCTTGATTAAGTCCATCTTCATTTTTTTAAAATAAAAATGAAACAATTGGATCAAAGGACTGCGTGCACATGAATTTGTTATTGACTTATTTCTTCACCTTCTTTATTTTTTATTTATTTATAAGTGTGTATATAAGTGTGTACTATATTGACGACTACCCAAATGCATGGTTTGTTATTCTAAATGTATATCATTGACAACACACATATATTTTGAATTATTGAAAAATATAAAAGTTATAAAAAGAAGAAAATAAAAATATGGAAATGGTAGAAATAGGGGAGACGTCACACCTAAGTTTCTATGGAGAAAATGAATGATAAGCTTTGAGAGAATGATAGCCACAAGTAAATTTAGATTCTTAATAAGATCAAAAAGGATAGTCCATTTTTCAATCGAAAACCAAAAAGAGAAATAATCTTTCAAATACATAGTGTGTTTTTTTTTCATCAAAATTCTTCTCCATTTTATTATGTAATCCCCATCTATAAAAACAAAAAAGGGCTTTCTTGTGATTACAAATAAAAATCCAAAGTCACATTAAACTAACGGTAATTCCTAGTTATTGTACTAATTGTCTTGTCTAATGGCTGCATTAATTGCATTTTTTAAAATTAATGAAAATGTAGTTACAATAGTAACACAAGAAACTCAAGAGTCACATTCAAAAAGACAAATCAAGAGTTACTTCTTATACACCAATAAATTGCTTCTACACCTCATTTTATACTCCACTTGGTTGCCACTCATTTCTCATGAATAAGCCCATTATTTATTTATTTTATTTAAATTAACAAAACAAAAAACTTAAGTCCACTTATCATAATCACGTCATGAACTTTAAGGTCATTTTTTACCATGAAACAAGATGACTTTGCTCTTGAGTCTAAAAGACAAATTGTAGATAATTCACTAAGCTTTTCAGTGAATCAAAAATCACGTTGATCAAATATATAGAGCTCCAAATATAACAAAAACAAAACATATAGTTTATCACCTACAAAAATGATATTTTCTGCCAAAATTAATTTGGTTCTTTTTATTCAATTAATGAATAAGTTCTTGTAAACATAGAGTATATTTGTAGCTCAAATACATATGGGTCAAAATTAGATCTAAAGAATCCATCACATGTAATTTTCACTTTAGAGAAATTTTCATTTTGATTGGAATAATTTGTTTGTTATACTTCCTTTTGTGATTCTTGGACATAATCATATTTTCATGTTCACAATTGTTTTCCAGTTATTGAAATAATTCTTTCATTCACTTTGGTCCCTTCCTGACATAAAAAAGAAATGTTAGGCAATTCAATAATATGAGAAAAATCTTAATATTTGACCACACAAACTAGCTTAGAAGAAGGTATTAGTACAATAGTATGTGATGACTTTCCAATATTTTTCTCTTGCAATTCAACTTCTATGGTTTCACTACATTGCTCCTTTAGAAGCAACTCTTCATTTGCTTTTTTGCATGCTTCCTTTGGAATTTCATCCATAGTTTTTTTGATATTAAAATCATTACAACATTGAAAAATGTTAGGATTACAACAAATATCCAAGATGACATCATTTTCCTCTATTTCTTTTACATCTCCCTCTCTTTTGATGGTTTCTTTTTCTTTCACCTCACTTTCTTTTACAACAAAACTTTATATTTTTAACATTTTTTTCACCCTCTCAATACTTGGTTTTGATTTTACATATCTCCTCCTCAAATATTTCAGAATGTGAAACCATCTCTCTTTTCATTTTCTACTTTCTTTTAACTCTTCTTTCATTCTCTCTACTTGTCCTCTCATTTTCTCCATCTCTTTTTTCATAACTTCTATTATTCTTCCATAAGTGACCAATCCTTTCAACAAATTCATCAATTTGTCTACAAATTAATATCTCTAAATGCTCAGACAAGGCTTGTATTTTTGGAGACATTATTGTTTCAAATTCTTTTTTTTTTTCTCTCCTTTTTAGTGAATACCTCTAAAAGAAAATAAAATGAAATTGCAAAGATAACAATTAAAATTTTAAAAGTTTAACAAAAAATGGTCCAAACAAAATCTTGCGCTGGTTACCACTTGTCACTCTATGTGCATATCATTGGCAACACATATATTTCTAATTATTGAAAAATATAAGATTTGTAACAAGAAGAAAATAAAAATATGGAAAAGGTAGAAATGGGGGAGGCGCCACACTTAAGCTTCATTGGAGAAGATGAATGATAAGTCTTGAAAGAATGATTGCCACAAAAAAAATCGTGATTTCTTGATAAGATCAAAAGAATGATCCAATCCATAACCAAAAAGAGACATTATCTCTAAAATAAGAGTTACAATAAACTAATACCAATTCCTAGTTATTGCACTAATTGCCTTGTCCAATGGGTGCACTAATTACATTTTTTTAAATTAATAAAAATGTGGTTACAATAACAACATAAGAAACTCAAGAGTCATCTTCAACAAGACAAATCAAGAGTTACTTCTTCTACACCAATGTATTGATTATACTCCCCATTTTGTTATTCACTTAGGTACCATTCATTTCTCATGAATCAATCTATTATTTATTTTTATTTAAATTAACAAAACAAAAACTTCATTCTACTCATCCTAATCACATCATTAACTTTAAGGCCATCTTTCACCATGAAAGAAGTTGATTTTGCTCTTCAGTCTAAAAGATAAATTGTAGATAATTTTCTAAGCTTTTCAACAAATCAAAGATCACATTAATCTAACATCTAGAGCTCCAAATATAGGCAAAGCTAAACAGAAATTTATCAACTATGAAAATAATATTTTGAACCAAAATTAATATGGTTCTTTTTATTTCATTAATGAATAAATTCTTCTTGTAAACATAGAGTATCATGGAATCTCATCATATACCTTCATGAATAAATGACCTATATTTGATTTTGAAATATGTCTAATATGCCCATGCTACATATGGACTATTCAAATAGAAAATTAAAAATAAATAAATAATATACACCAAGATAGTGCTTATAGTTGTGGGATGCACACGTCAATTGTGTTTTCTTATTAATAGTTTCTATATAATTTTTATTCATATGAAAATAGATAGATAAATAACTCAATATGAATCTAAATATACATTAGGTGAAATTTTATTCATTAGGATAGTATATTGTGTCTGATTGTATAATCCCATTGATTTCGAGTTTAAGTAAAGCAACTGGGAGTCTGGGACTGCGACAAAACACATCTTAAGGGCACATGGATAAAGTGCCTTGAGAGATTATAAGTTGTTAATTATTTAAAGGTCATGTTAACATTTATTTTAAAGATATATACTAAGAATTCTATAAATAATAATTAAATCTTGAAAAAAAGAAATGTATAATTTTTGAGAATAAATATATATATAATTTTCAATATAAAATTTATATCTTTAGTTAACTAGTGTGTTAAGTGATTATGCAAAAGATAATAACACATAAATAAATAAATAAATAAGGTTTTAAATTAGATAATAAATATAAGCAAAAATTATTAGAATATAAGTTCAAAAGTTTCCTTTCAAAAAAAAATGTTTTTAAGTTTCTTTCTTTAAAAAAAACTTTCCTCTGTCTGGTTTATAGTTTGAGTCCGTTTTTGCAATTTTTTTTCAACTCTAACACATGTATTTCTCCGGTACATTAAAAAATTAATATATTTTAGTACTACTAAAATTAAATCACCAATAGTTAAATGACATGTAATTTATTATCAAAAAATTTTAACTTAATTAATTTTAATAGATATTATAGTAATACATACTGGAAAAATTAAAGAAAATTATTGGTCAAAAAATTCATAATACAAATACACATTTTATTTTTATTGTACCGCAGAACTTGTCTTCTATCATACTAATTCAGATTGTCCAAACGAGTACTAATTCAGATTTTTGGTTGTACTGACTTGTTCTTTCTCCAAGGACTCTCATATTCGCTCGCCTAATTTAAAATTCAAACTCAAAATTCATCTTCTCTATTTTTTTTAGAGTGAATGAGTAAATTTGTCCTTTAAATTATACGAGTTAAACAAATTAATCACTAAATTTTGTAAATTGACAAATACAAATATGAAAATATAAAATATTAATCAAAATAGTCAATATTTAAACTTTGATGTGAGATGTTAATTGGATATGTGACTCTTCTACGTATTTCATATGAATGTCCTTACAATATGAACTAATTTTTCTATGAAATTTAAATATTTTATGGACTAATTTGTTAATAATTAGTCCATACACAATTACAATTACTCACAAATTTGTCTTTGAGATAACAAAATTTTATCGACAAATTTGTCTTCGAGAAGATGGCATGGATGTGCGATCAACATTGATAAATCACATATTAAATTATAGTGTCATATCAAAATATCTAACGACAAAAATCTACTAAGAGATTTGCCGGCCAATTTACAAAATTCATGTACTACGTGTACTCAAGATCAAGTAATGGCAAGATGCATGGAGAAAAGGATTAGTATATTACTAAGATAGACAACAACTTTTTGGTCTTATTTTTTGTATTTTACCTTGAAATTTGTGCTTATATGTGATGTAGGCGTCATATTATTAAATGGGTGAGTATTGACACCATATAAATTCTTATTTTCAGTACTTTTTCAATTTTATTGTTGAAACAAACCAAGGTTATAGTTGAGTGCTTTTGCAAATAGATTGGGAAATCTCAAACAGCATGTTGCTAGATATGTAGTTCTATGTTGCTAGTCTCATATAGCGCGGTAAGGGGAAGTAAAATCGTAAGTTGTGGAATCGAAAGATTAAAACCAAATTCATAAAACTCATATATATATATAATTGAAACATGTTCTTCAGTTACAGAAGCAAGATTCTTCATTCCATAATATCATTAATATCATATAATATGAGTAAGTAAATTATATATCATGGACATATTAGATAATATTATTAATATTAATAGTAAAGGTAGTTTGGACTTTTCCATTCTCTTGTATATATATACATATCGTAATCTTGTCATATTTAAGTTGTTCATTATTTGGTTTATGAAATCCTAGAGGGTTGTTTGTCTTCCTCCTCTCTTCATCTTCCTCCCTTCTATGTTTGTCATTATTAAATTTGTGCTTATTTTGTGCGACCCGTTTTGCGGCTGGTACCGATTTGCTTCCTCCGTTCCCGACGCGATTCTGTGTCTCTGTTTCCGACGCGATTTTGCATTTCTATCTCCGGTGTGATTCTCCTTTTCTGTTTTCGGCGTGGTTATGCTCTTCTGTTTTCGGCGTGATTTTGTTTGGTTCTTTGCTGACTCTGCTATTGATAGGTTATCCCTAATTTATTTTGTCTTAGTGATTGTGTTTGTCGTATTTTCCTGTCATTACTTGTTATGGTTGGTGCTAAGGATGACTCTCTTCAAGCTGTTAGTGTTCACCTTAATGGACAAAATTACTCTTATTGAAGTTATGTGATGAAAAACTTTTGATTGGAAAAGATATGTGGGGTTTTGTTGATGGAACTTCAGTTAAGCCTACAAACAAAAGGGATAAAACTAAATATGCAAAAGATCTGAAAACATGGAGTGTTAGTAATTCAAAAATTATTACTTGGATTAATAATTCTGTTGAGTTGTCTATAGGAGTGCAACTAGCAAAATATGATACTGCTAAAGAGATTTGGGATCACTTGAAACGTTTGTATGTTCAGTCTAACTTTGCAAAACATTATCAGTTGGAAAGTGATATTAGAACCCTTAAGCAGAACAATATGATCATTCAGGAAATCTATTCGGCAATGACTAATTTGTGGGATCAATTGGCTCTTATGGAATCACCTGAGTTGAAAGCTGTCAAAGCATACATTGATCAAAGAGAGGAGCAACGTCTCGTTTGGTTTCTGATGGCTCTTTCGTGATGATTTTGAGGGCCTTCGTGGGGGTATTTTGCATCGTTCCCCTCTTCCTAATGTTGAATCAGTAGTTAGTGAATTGTTGGCAGAAGAAATCAGACTTAAGACTCATTCTGGTGTGTCAGATAAGGGAATTCTCTCAACTCCTCCATCTGTTTTTGCTGCTCCTGTTCAAAAAGGAAAATATCAAGGGAGATAAGGAGGGTTGGGCTTGGTAATGATGAATGTGCATTTTGCAAAGAAAAAGGTCATTGGAAAGCACATTGTCCGAAATTGGGGAGAGCACATAAAAAGAATTTTAGGGGGCCATCGTCCAATGTTGTTGCTTCTGAACCTCCTACCATTGGCTCTAGTTCTGGTTCTGTATACTCATCTGAGACTGCTTCCCAAATATCTGATATTGTAGAACAACTTCAAAAGCTTTTTGCCACTCAATCACATGCCATGTCTGCCACTTCTTCTAAAGGTTTGAACTCCTCTAGTATGTTAGGTATATCTCCTTCCATATGGATTCTTAATTCTGGAGCATCTCACCAAATGACATATGATGATAAATCTTTTGTGTCTGTTAATCATGCCTCGTCTGTGTCGGTTATGACGGTTAATGGTACTCATATGCCATTGGCAGGCATTGGTTCTGTGTCCACACCTAACTTGTCTCTTTCTGATGTTTATTATATTCCTAATCTCACTTTGAGTCTTGCTTCTGTTAGTCAATTATGTGATTTCGGTTATTCAGTTATATTTTCTTCCACTTCTTGTTATGTGCAGGATCCACATTCTAGGAGGCTGATTGGAACATGCCATAGACAGGGGGGACTTTATGTTTTTGATGACCTGCGAGTCCCAGATACTGCAGCCTCAACCATTACGGCTGACTTATTATCTAGTTATCGTTTGAATTCTTCGTCTTCTAGTTTTTATTTATGGCATTCTCGCCTTGTACAGGTTTCTGCTTCTAGATTAAAATATTTGGCTTCTACTGGAGCTTTAGAAAGTTACAAACCAGTGATATTTCAAATTGTTGTGGCTGTAAACTTGCTAAATTTCCAGCTTTACCGTTTAGTAAAAGTGTTTTAGTTTCAAATGCGCCTTTTGATTTAGTTCACTCTGATGTTTGGGGCCCATCACCGGTTCTCACCAAAGGTGGATCTAGATATTATGTTTCGTTTATTGATGATTACACTCGTTATTGTTGGGTTTATCTAATGAAAAATCGGTCTGAATTTTTTGACATTTATCATATGTTTCGTGCCATGATAAAGACTTAACATAATGTTGTTATAAAGTGTTTTCGCTGTGATTTAGGTGGTGAATATACTTCTAATAAATTCTCTGAATTACTTGCTTATGATGGCACCCTCCACCAGTCATCTTGTATTGATACTCCTCAACAAAATGGAGTTGCTGAAAGGAAACATCGTCATATTATTGAGACTGCTCGTTCTCTTTTGTTGTCTGCTTCGGTTCCCAGTGAGTTTTGGGGGGAAGCAGTTCTTACTGTTGTTCATGCTATTAATAGAACTCCATCCTCTGTCATATCAGTTTTGTCTCCCTTTGAAAAATTGTATGCTTTTATCCCTGATTACTATTCTCTAAAAGTTTTTGGTTTTACTTGTTTTGTTCTTCGTCCACAAGTAGAGCGCAGTAAGTTATCTTCTCGGACTGCCATGTGTGTTTTTCTTGGTTATGGGGATGGTCAAAAGGGTTATCGTTGTTATGATCCTCATGCAAGAAAACTATATGTTTCTCGTAATGTTGTTTTTCTTGAGCACATCCCTTTTTACTTTGTTTCCTCTGATTCTCAGGTTATTAAGAGTTCAGAACTAACCGATATTGATCCGTTTGGTCCTAATGATAATGCTTTTAGTGATTGTAATATTGAGAATTGCAGGACAAATACTACTACTCCACATGATGACATCCCCCTTGTCCCCCCGGCTATCCAACCACTTCCTGCGATTGTTGATCCTCCGTCTCCGCCTCCTCGTCACCGTAAGTCTACTCAGTTACCTGATTTTGTCTTTTCCGATTATTCATCTTCGTTTGCTTCTTTCTTAACCTCTATTCACAGTTTGTCTGAGCCTTCTTCCTATAAAGAGGCTATTCGTGATCCTCTTTGGCAGCAGGCTATGGCAGAAGAACTCTCTGCATTGCATAAAACAGATACTTGGGAATTAATAGCTCTTCCTCTTGGAAAGCGTGCTATTGGGTCTCGTTGGGTATACAAGATCAAAACTAAGTCTGATGGGTCGGTTGATCGCTATAAAGCACGTCTTGTTGCTAAGGGATTCTCTTAACAATATGGTATGGATTATGAAGAAACTTTTGCTCCTGTAGCCAAGATGACCACTATCCGTACTCTAATTGCAGTTGCATCTATTCGTCAATTGCATATTTCTCAAATGGATGTCAAAAATGCGTTTTTAAATGGTGAGCTTCATGAAGAAGTCTATATGGTCCCTCCACAGGAGTTTCTCATAATCAGGGGGAAGTGTGTACGTTAAAAAAGGCTCTTTACGGTCTTAAACAGGCTCCTCGAGCTTGGTTTGATAAATTCTCTACTGTGATCACTTCTCTTGGTTTCAGCTCTAGTGAACATGATTCTTCACTATTTATAAGGTCTACCACTTATGGTCGCATTATGCTTTCTTTGTATGTTGATGATATGATTATTACAGGTGATGATGTTAGTGGAATCAATGAGATGAAATTGCAGTTAGCCAAGCAGTTTGAGATGAAGGACTTGGGAACTCTTCGCTATATATTTCTTATGGATTGAAGTTGCCTACTCTCCTAAAGGCTACCTTCTTTCTCAATCCAAGTACATTGCGAACATTCTTGAACAGGCTCGTATTTCTGATAATAGAGCAGCAGATACTCCTCTTGAGTTGAATGTGAAATATGCTCCCTCGGATGGTGTTCCTTTTACCAGATCCCATTTTGTACCGTACTTTGATTGGTAGCTTGGTGTATCTTACGATTACTAGACCTGATATTGCTTATGCCGTTCATACTGTCAATCAGTTTGTTGTCTTTCCGACTACAGTACATTGGGCAGCTGTTCTTCGTATTCTTCGTTATCTACGAGGAACTCAATTTCAGAGCCTTCTCTTTCCGTCATCGTCTTCATTGGAGTTAAGTGCTTATTCTGATGCTGATTGGGCTGGTGAAACCACAGACCGTAAGTCCACCACAGGATTCTGTATCTTTCTTGGAGACTCTCTTATTTCTTGGAAGAGTAAGAAACACACTACAAGAAATTTTAAAAATTACAACACATACACTGCGACGGTTGATTAACAATTGCCCTCGATATTTCCTCCCAACGGGTGCTGCGACGGTTTTGCCTAACTGCCCGTTTCTTCTCAGAGCAAACTTTTCACTTGTCCGCATTCCCAATTTTTCATTGGCGCGCTCTCTAAACATTCGTTTTATTTTCTAAATCCCTTCAAAATCCATCAATTCCCCCAAATTGCTTTCTTTTTTTTGTGTCCCTCAGAATCTCTCACATCCCCCATCTCTCAAATCCCTCAAATCTCAACCTCTAAATCTCTGCGAACAGTTCAAGAACACGGTCATCATCTACCCGTAATTTTCATCGCAAACAGTGGTCCAGGTTACGCGTTCGCCAAGCACAAGTCATCTTCTTCACACAAGGATGGTTTTTGAAGCAGCTGAGGTGATCCAATATGAGTTTTCTGTTCGGTAGTAGAAAGACTCCAGCAGGTTATTCTTCCCCTTCTTTTTCACTACCCCTTTTTTATTTTTTAATCAATTCAATTGGGTAATTAATTTTGTTGATTGAATTAAGAAAAAAATTGTGTCTTTGATTAGGAACTAGGTTGTTTAGTTAATGGGTAATTTTGTTTTTTGTGGATTGTGATAATAACAGAGCTTTTGAGGGAAAATAAAAGGATGCTAGACAAGTCTATTAGAGAAATTGAAAGAGAAAGACAAGGCTTGCAGTCTCAAGAGAAGAAGTTGATTGTTGAGATTAAGAAGAGTGCCAAACAAGGACAAATGGTATATTATCTATCTATTATTGTGTCTTTTTTTTACATATATTTGTTTTGTTTAATGTTATACTAGAGATTGGAGGACTTATTTTTCTTTTCTAAATTAAGAAAGCTATAAAATGTTTTTAAAGTAAATTAATACATGTTTGGATTGGTGATGAGATTGGCAGAATCATAGTACCACCTTAATTTTCCCAAGTTCACTATCCATCCATACCTACATTAATAGTGTGATTGAAAAATTATATGTCAATCTATTATGTTATTCTTTCAATTTTTTATAAAATCTCAAGTATATAACAAAATATAGACTCAGTCTTCCAAAACCCTTAATCAAAACATACCCAAGCGTGTTGATTTGTTTGTTGTGTTGTGCTTAATTGTGTATTACATATTAACTCAACGTATTGTATATTTTTGGACGTAATTGAAAGTAAAGTGGTAAATTTATTTGTAGTAAACGACAAATTTGGAACAAAAAAAAAAAAGCTACACCAAAATTTGATATCTTGGTATAGATCATTTGGCATTCTTAAGTTGTTTATATCTGATGAGAAGCTTATTTCTGTAAGGTTGGTGGTGTAATATAGTAGGACAGTGTTATTTGAACAGGTATATAATATGTTTGACCAGGTTTGAGAATTTGAGTAGTTTCTGAGTTTGGCTTCAATTTGTTAGGGTGCTGTGAGGGTTATGGCTAAGGATCTTATCAGGACTCGCCACCAGATTGAAAAGTTTTACAAGCTTAATTCTCAACTTCAGGGTGTTTCTTTAAGAATTCAGGTTTGTTTTGCAAAACATTTTTGTGTTTTCATTTTATGTTATGCAACTTCGAAAGTTTCTTCGTGCTTATTGAGCTCCTAGGAAACTAGTAGATAAGATTGATTGATCTATAATTTATAGCCTTTAAAAATGACTTTCTGAGATCGATTTAAGACGCTTAAATCTACTCAAGCTATGGGGGAGGCTATGAAAGGAGTTACTAAAGCAATGGGTCAAATGAATAGGCAAATGAATTTGCCTTCTTTGCAAAAGATAATGCAAGAGTTTGAAAGGCAGAATGAGAAGATGGAATTGGTATCTGAGGTGATGGGAGATGCAATTGACGATGCTTTAGAAGGCGATGAAGAAGAAGAAGAAGAAGAAGAGACAGAAGAGCTCGTGAATCAGGTTCTCGATGAGATCGGAATTGATATCAACTCTGAGGTAAGTTGTTATCATTCTTATTACGAGAAAAGTTATTATTCTCTAGCTGAAGGAGAAGCGATAAATGTAACAATACTATGGATAATGATGATTGATGATACATATTTTTTTTTTGTTTGACGTGCATCTTTTGAATGCACCTGCATCAACCTCAGTCGCTGCACCCGCAGCAAAGAACAGGGTTGCTCAGGCTGAACCAACGGGAAATGATGATGGTGGAATAGACGATGAGGAAAATGTGACGTGTACAAGTATTTGGTGACGCATTTCAATGAAGCATGAAATAATGATTGTATATGAACTAGTCCAAATATTAGTTCTTTTTTATTCATGAATTCTTAATCATGAATTTTTTTAATTTATTGGTTCTCACCTAGACAGATTGATGGAAAATGAAAAAAAAAAAACGAGGTTTGCTTAGCTTATTTCTTTTTGTGTACTTTGTATTCATGTTTACTATGTCTGTCAACAGTTTTGACAAAGTTTTGGTACAACATAATGTTGAGAAAAAATCTCAATTTAATGTTTTGATGAAAACAAACATAAAGTTAATTAAGAATGTTAATTAGGATTCTAACTGTTATGTTAATTCAACTTGTGCTTTTGAGTGTATTAATTCAAAGATAGGAGCCAAGAAAAGCAAAGAAATCAGATTCAAACTGAACTGACAAAGAAACAACAAAATCTGGAAAACGGAGAATGTTCTCCAGTTTCAAGAATGATTGTCACAGCCTCTTGACCAATCAATCTCCACTATTTCAACGAAGCTTTTGCCTCTGAATTTTATACTAGTTCATTAGTACATGGCAAGGAACAAGTAGAAATCATTATAGTCAAAGAAGGCATTCGAATCACAAAGAGAGAAGATCACAAACTAGCAAGACCAAACAGATTTGAACTTGACTGTCAACATTCTTGACAACATTCTGATCATTCTCCAGCATGTTAACATTAATCTCCAGCATGTTAACATTAATCTCCAGCATGTTAACATTAATCTCCAGCATGCTAACATCATTCTCCAACATGTTAAACATCAATCTCCAGAATGATAACATCAATCTGCAGAATGATAATCAGTCTCCAGAATGTTAAGATCAGTCTCTAGAATTTTCCACATCATTCTCCAGCAGACTGTCATCATTCTCTAAGCTGTTTTGGCATAATCAATCTCCGTTTCTGCAGAATTTCAGCATTGATCTCCTTACTTCTGCAGAGGTTTATAATCATTCACCAAACTGTTTTGGACAGAATCAAGACTCCAGATCGAAGCTGTAACATCAATAATTACATATGAAGCTTCAAAGATCAATCTCCGTTTCTGCAGAATCGATTCTCTTATTTCTGCAGAAGTTGTTCATTACTTTCCAAACTGTTTTGGATCAAATCAAGTGTCCAGATCAAAGGCCAATTATCATCAAGTATTTTCGAAGCTTAATGGGTCATTAAAAGCGCAGAAAATCTGTTTGAAATTGAGCAAAACAGCCCAATCAAGCAAGGCCCAAAACTGTCACATCAATGTATTATTTTTCAACAGATAGGTTGCTTTTGTCAGAAGAAAACAGAGTACTACCAACAGGTCTTTCTGACCAGAATTAAATGCTCTAAACACCTATAAAAGGAAGGCCAAGCTCAAGGAAAAATCAAAGCTTCAAGTACTAAGAAAATTCATCAATCACATACACTTACATACTTGAATTCTCTCACTCACATACATTGAATCAATTCTGATTTTTCCCATTCGATTCTTAGAATCATTTTCATGTATTTCTCTTCTAAAGAATCAGATCTCAAACAAGAGTTGAGACATCTCAGATTCTAACAAAACAATCTCATCATTATTGTAAAACTCAAACTATAAGAGTTTAGTATAGTTTGGGTAGATTGTAAGAAATCCTATCAAGGTTGATAGGTGACCTGATTGAACTCCTTTCTGGGTGGAAAGGTTTTAACGTTGTAACAGATCAAGGTTGATTTGAGCTAGGTGTTGTAAAACCAAGAAGGTTCTTTGTTTTAAACACTTAGTGGAAAATCTCACGGTTGTGAGGACTGGACGTAGCCCGAGTTGGGTGAACCAAGATATATCCTTGTGTGGTATCTCTTCCCTTATCTATTTACTTTCAGTCTGATTGATTATCAAGTTAAATACATAAACTGAATTACTAATTTTAACTAACCAAGAACGTTCTCCGTTTTCTAGTTAAAACTAAGAACGTTCTCTGTTTTCTATTTTCACAACCAAGATTGATCAGGTAATTGTTACGTTTTCGACATTGCTACTTCACATAACACTATGTTTGTCTGCTCAGGTAATTGTTGCTGATAACTTCTTCACTTGATCTAAAGACAACCTTAGAAAATGGATTGGTCATCCAAGATTTGAGTTGATTCGTCACAGTATAATCTTACCAATTTGTCTATCACAATCATATGCAGCCTGACTATTGCATATAAGATGAAAATTGAAATTGAAATCAAAACTCTATACATGATCATGTGAATTGTTGTCTTTAACGCCTGTTGCTCGCTCCTTACTACATTTTCAAGAGTAGCTTACAGAACCCCTTCTTTGTCTCTCCCCCCACCCTTAAATTTATATTTAAGTTTTATTGTTGTTGTTGTTGTTATTATTATTATTACTATTACTATTATTATTATGTCCAGTAACTTAGATTGTGTACATTTGTCGATTGATCTGTATGTAAATTTTGTAACATTCAAAGGAATAACTTTACAGACAATTAAGACAAATGTAATTGGAACACTGAACATGCTTGGGCTTGCAAAGCGAGTGGGAGCAAGGTTGGGATTTTTTTTCTTTTCTTCTTTTTTAAATCTTTTGTTGATAATTAAACTGTTTATGTCAGTTGGTACTAAATCGTAATGTTCACAGGATTTTACTTACATCAACTTCAGAAGTATATGGAGACCCTCTTGTGCATCCACAGGGGAAATGTCAATCCTATTGGTACAAACGTATCCTCGATCCAAACTTGTGTTTCTATGGCATGCCAAACTAGATAGTCTAATGTAACGGCTTTTTTTTTTTTGGTAAACTAGTTAAGTGGATTTACATTATCATTTAGTTTTAAAACTTCAAAGCAGTTTGTCATTTTCAAAAAAGTTTTTACGGCTATGTACCAAGCTAAACATTTGAATTTGGTACCTTTGTTAAAATATGGTATTCTGGGGCTTGTGAGTTCATATTGTAACACCCCGACCATTCCCGTTACCGGCGATGCTACCTCACGGTCTTCTCACTCCCCCTTTCCCTCCCATCATTGGAAATCTAGCGAGTTTTTGCCTTCCGTGGGATTCGAGCCCGGTACCTAGGGGATAAGTACCGCCTCCACACAGTCCCACTACCAAATAAGCTACTGGCTCAATTGGTAGTGGGACTGTGTGGAGGCGGTACTTATCCCCAAGATACCGGGCTCGGATCCCACGGAAGGCAAAAACTCGCTAGATTTCCAATGATGGGAGGGAAAGGGGGGAGCGAGAAGACCGTGAGGTAGCATCGCCGGTAACGGGAATGGCCGGGGTGTTACATAAAAAAGGCGCCTTTTATCCCTCTTATTCTTCATTTAGGCCCAACATTATCTAACCAACAATTTCCACTTTAAATTTCCCTAAGTCCACGATTTCTGTATACTCACTAATAAGAAACAAAAAGAATTCCGAAACCCTAGCCACCATCACCTTCACACCTCATTTTCTTCGCGTATCCAAGCTTGGAACTTCCTTTCCTTGTGAACAACTCCGTGGGGCTTAAAGCTTTGAACTAGGAAGAAAAGCGACCAAGGTAAGGGCTTTTCCCCACACAAATCATAGTTAGGCCGTTGGTTGGATGACATGGAATAAATAATCGTGATTACTTTGATTTTAGAAGGAATAAATGTAGACTAATGGATTAAAATAATAAAACCCCAATTTTTGTTGAGATTGAAATGTAATATATGACTTATATGGAGTAAAGTATGAAATTTTATGCTATGTGTGATAAAATTGTAGTTTTACGATGAATATGAAATATAGTTTGAATTTTTACCTTATATGTGATAAAGTTTTAACTTTTATTATGTATATGAATTGAAGTTTGAATTTTCTTGTCATATATGTTAAAGTGTTAATTTTTATGGCCTATATGATATAAAGTTTCTATCTTGATGTGTATGTGGTGAAAGTCATAATTTTTATGATTATTTGTCTATGATTATGTGATACTCATGATAAGGATGTGTTGTATGTATTCTTAGTGATATGTGAATAAGAGATGATTTTGAAAATTAATTTTGAATGCATATGACATGATTCTTAGTGGGCTGTGTGGGAATATATATGTTTGATACTATATCATCATGTCATGGCATATGCATCTTCGTGGGAGTTGCCTTAGTGGCAGGTTTGATTTCCCCATTAGTATGGGTGACCTTTCTGTGTGGAAGTTGCCTTAGTGGCAGGTTGATATCCGGATCATATAGTTTTAGGAGCATGCATTATGCATATGTTTGATATACAAATTATCGTTTTGCGCATTTTTTTCTTTTAAATTTGAAGTTTTTACTTTTATATGTTTTGTGTTATTCTTTCATATGTTTAGCTTTGGTTTGATGTGGATGATGGAATAAAACTGACCCTTACAACAACATTTTAGGTACTAATGAGTTCGAGGAGATTCAAGAGTAGTTAATGAGTATTGATGTGCGGCGAACGTGGGGTAAAAATGGGTTTTTCGAGACAATTTTGTAATAATAGAGTTGTCGCAATATTTCTAAGTTCTTTTTAATCTTTTGTCATAAACTTTTAAAATGTACTAGAATTTTAGAAATACGGAAGGGGTTCCCTTCCGTTAGGAATAATTGTCTTTACTTTGTTTTAAATTTTGAATAACTATTTTCTTAATGATATTAAATAATGTGTTTCTTACTAATTATTTAAATGAATAAATGCTAAGTATACAAAAAAAAAATTCGTAAACTTTTCTAAACAATAAATATTTTTTTAAGTAACGTTTTGGATTAAAAATCTGGGGCATTACACATATCATACCACGTCTTTCTTATTTTTATTATATGATATGATTGAAGATTATTGGTTTATAATGCTTTATATATAATAAATATTTGCTCTCCAACTTATAAAGCTTTGCATTTGAAATTATTTCTTAATGAAATGTATGAAATAATATTTGATTTTGAGTTGTTTATTACCACTATCAAATCGGGAATTAGTTTGATGTTTGCATGATTTGATTTTGAGCTTTTGATGTTGTTTGAGGTTAATATTAAAGTCTTGATTATTTATGAAAAAGAGAGGTTGAATTTAATATATATACTTATATGTTTTTTCAGGCAACACATACTTATAATAGCTAAGAGATAGAAGACGTTCTTCTGATTCTAGTTGTCGGTCTAATCATGGAACAACATCATTAGCGACTATCTAGATGATTTATGAACTAAGTTTGATGTTGTTTTGCATGTTCAATCACTTTATTAATGTTTTAGTTTTTGAATATTTAAATTAATTTATTTATTGTTTTAATTAAATTTAATGTATGGTTGTTACTTTTAAATATATTATATGTTTATTTATAATTTTATATTTGTGTATTTTAGTTATATGAATGAGATTTATGAATATTTTTTATTTTAATGAAATTAATAAAAATGAAAAAAAAGCAAAAAAAAAAAAAAATTAAGTTTGCGACGGTTTGCAACCGTCGCAATACCTTCCAGGAAAAAAAAAGAATTAAGTTTGCGGCGGTTAGAACTATCGCAAATATTTGCGGCGGTTAGAACTGTCGCAAATATTTGCGGCAGTTGGAACGACGGTTTTTATAACAGTTGCAAAACGACCTCGCGACGCACGAATCTGCGACGATTGGAGAACTGTTGCAAAGATTAAACTGCGGCGGTTACAACCGCCGCATACCCTCTTTTTAACCGTCGCAATTCGTATTTTTTCTTGTAGTGACAAGACATTGTCTCTCGCTCTTCTACAGAAGCTGAGTATTGTGCTATGGCATCCACTATTGCTGAAATAATTTAGTTGCGTTGGCTTTTATCTGATATGGGTATCTCTCTTTCTGAGCCAACTCCAATGCACTGCGATAACAAGAGTGCTATTCAAATTGCTCATAACTCCATCTTTCATGAACGTACCAAGCACATTGAGATTGATTGTCATCTTACTCGTCATCATCTTCAGCATGGAACCATTACTCTACCATTTGTCTCCTCTTCTTTACAGATTGCTGATTTATTCACAAAGATGCATTCCATTAAACGTTTTCGTTTTTTGGTTGACAAACTCTCGATGTTTCATGTTAATGCATCGTGAGTTTGAGGGGAGATATTAGATAATATTATTAATATTAATAGTAAGGGTAGTTTGGACTTGTCTATTCTCTTGTATATATATACATATTGTAATCTTATCATATTTAAGTTGTTCATTATTTGGTTTATGAAATCCTAGAGAGTTGTTTGTCTTCCTCCTCTCTTCATCTTTCTCCCTTCTATGTTTGTCATTATTAACAGGACATAATTACAATTTTTTTAGTTTAGAGATCTATTTAAAAAACTTTAAATAATTTAGGAACCTAGAACATAATATGAGAGAGAGAGAGAGAAACGGGAAAGAAAGAGAGACTTTTGGGAAAAATAGAGATATGAATAAAGAGTGAGAGAGAGAGAGACAAAAGAAAGACATAGGGAGAGAAAAACAAATGAGTAAGATTCTTGTAAGGCATGCATTTATTCACATGTTTCCAGAAATTAAAATTATAACTTTTCCATTATGAGAATCAAATTATTTAATTGTAAGAGAAAGTTTGTCATCCCATAATGGTACATGCATATGATACTCAATTTTGTGCGATTGATTGATTGATTGTAACGGTTCATTGTCATACTTTGTTGCAGGTTTCATGGTGATGAAGTTTGATGATCAATATTGATGTTGATCTTCTTTGAGTTTTCCTTATTTTGATTCATGTCTTTTTAATTCATTCTAGCTTTTTTTT